>PVLA01001602.1:0-341203 GCA_004027455.1 Hydrochoerus hydrochaeris | reverse complement strand
GATTCTTATTTATTTCACTAATGAGGATAGTCTCAAGTTGTCTCCATTTGCCTATGAAGGCCTCAAGATCATCCTTTTTTATAGCTGAGTAATATTCCATTGTATAAAAATGCCACATCTTTTTCATCCACTCTGCAGTTGATGGGCATCTTGGTTGTTTCCAGGATTTAGCTATCACAAATTGTGCAGCTATGAACGTTGGTGCACATACATCACTGTGATATGAACTTTTCAGTTCTTTGGGGAAAATACCCAGGAGGGAATAGCTGGATTGAACATTAAAACAGAAACAAATTGCTGGATTTCTTTCTTTCTCTTGATAAGGTTAGCTAGGGGTTTGTCAATTTTGTTTATTCTCTCAAAAAACCAGCTTTTTGTTTCATTAATTCTTTGTATTGTTTTTTTAGTTTCAATTGCATTTATTTCTGCTCTAATCTTTACAATTTCCTCTCTTCTATGAGCTTTAGGTTTAGCTTGCTCTCTTTTTCTAGAAGCTTGAGATGGAGCCTTAGGTTGTTTATTTGTTCTCATTCTGTTTTCTTGATATGACAATTTATTGCTATATATTTCCCTCTTAAGACTGCTTTCATTGCAACCCACAGATTACAGTGTGTTGTTTCTATATTTTCAATGAACTGTAGGTATTGCTTTATTTCTTCTTTAATTTCATCTGTAGCCATCTGGTTGTTCAGAACGCTGTTATTTAATTTCCATGTATTTATGCAGGTTTTACAATTTCTTTTGCCATTAATTTCCAATTTCAGTGAACTATGGTCAGATATTATGCATGGTATGATTTCAATAACTTTGCATTTACTTAAGAATGTTTTATGGGATAATATATGGTCTATTTTGAAGAATGTCCCATGTGCAGCTGAGAAGAATGTGTATTCTGATGTGGTTGGGTGGAACAATCTGTAAATGTCTACCAAGTCCAATTGCTCCAGTTTTGATTCAGTTCTGTTATTTCTTTGCTGACTTTTTGTCTAGTTGATCTAGCTCTTTGTGACAATGGGCTGTTAAGATCTCCTGTTATAATTGTATTCTTGTGTATTTGGTTTTTCATGTCCATTAGTATCTGTCTTATATAGTTGGGTGCTCCTGTATTTGGCACATATATATTTATAATTGTTAGTTCTTCCTCTTGAATTTTACCATTAACAAGTATGTAGTGACCTTCTCTATCTCTTTTAATCATTTTAGGTTTGAAGTTCACATTGTCTGTAAATAGAATAGATACCCCTGCTTTTTTCTGGGTTCCTGTTGCATGGAATACTGTTTTCCATCCTTTGACTTTTAATCTATGAGTTTCCTTTTGGGTCAGATGTGTTTCTTGTATACAGCATATTGTGGAGTCCTGTTTCTTGATCCATTCTGTCAATCTATTTCTTTTTATAGGTGAATTGAGGCCATTTATATTTATGGATAGCACTGATATGTACTGGCTCGACTTTGCCATGTTATGTTCCAGTTGTTTCTTTTTGCTTTTTCTCTTATTGAATTGCTTATCCTACCTGGTCATTTCTTTCTGTTGTTGTTTTGGGGATTGTGGTCATTTTTATCTTTGTCTAGTATATCCTTCAGTTCTCTTTCTAGGGTTGGTTTGGTGGACATGAATTTCTTCAGTTGTTCTTTGTCATGCAAGTATCTTTTTTCTCCATTAAATTTGAATGAAAGTTTTGCTGGGTACATCAGTCTGGGTTGAAGATTGTTTTCTTTCAGGGCTTGAAATACCTCACTCCAAGATCTTCTTGACTTGAGGGTTTGTGCTAAAAAGTCTGCTGTGGTTCTAATGGGCTTTCCCTGATAGGTGAGTTGTGCCTTTTCTCTGGCAGCTTTTAATATTCTGTTTTTATGCTGTATGTCTGATATCTTAATTATTATGTGTCTGGGTGTGGATTTATGTTGATTGTGACTGTTTGGTGTTCTATATGCCTCACTTATCTGCATATCAGATTCTTTCCCCATGTTTGGGAAATTTTCTGCTATTATTTCTGTAAATATGTATGTCATTTGCCTGGACTCCTGAATCTTCACTGATGCCCATTATTCTTATATTGTTGCTCTTGGCATCATCATGAAGCTTCTGGATTGTCATTTCATGCTGCTTTGTTATTTTTAAAAGTTCTTTCCTTTCCTGATCACTAAATCTGGTCCTGTCCTCAAGGTCTGAAATCCTATCCTCAGCTTCCTTTAGGTGGTTTTGTGTGCTTTCAATAGGATTTTTTGTTTCTTGGATGTCTCTTTGAATTTGTTTCATGAATTCTGCTTGTTTTCTATATTGTTCATTCAAAGTTTCAATTCATTTCCCATGCTCATATACTTTTTTGAGTTTGTTTCATGAATTCTGCTTGTTTTCTATATTGTTCATTCAAAGTTTCAATCCATTTCCCATGCTCATATACTTTTTTCTCTTGTTCTTCTTTAGCTGCATTCAACAACTCCTTTACTAAAATTGTTATTTCTATCTACATGGGAGAGTACTTCTAATTTGATTTCCTCTATGGCCTGATGCTGTTGTTTTTTTTATTTCACTTGCTATCTTTTCAGAGATTCCTGGTGTGTTACTTTTTGGGTCCTCTATTTTAATGTCTCCTATACTTGCTTCTGGTGAACTATATGTTTGAGACTGCATTTTGCTTTTTTGTTTTGTCATTTTCGCTCTGCCTGATGTTTTCTATGTGTAGGAGGGGATCACATATACTCTTTTCAGACACACCAAAGTCTTACAGTCAGTTGGAGGGGGTTTTAATTCTGGCCCTATTTATCCCCTGTACACCTCTATTTTAGGGGTATACTCACCACACTGATACAGTCAATCTGCTGTATTCTAAGGTTTGCCACCTGGGAGCAAATTTCTAAATTTTCTCACACTAACTTGACCCGCTGAGATCTTCTGATGTTCCAGGTGGGAGGGCGGTTTCAGCTGAAGCAGTCCAGGGCAGTTTTCAGACTTGGGCAGGCCTCCTCAATGTTCTCGGTGGCAGGGCAGGTCCACGGTGGAGGCTCTGGGCAGCCTACCCCTCATGCAGGCTTTAGCTAAGTTTCCGGTGGCAGGGTGGGCCCACGGTGGAGGTTCCGGGCAGCTCACCCCTGATGCAGGCCTCCACCAAGCTCCCGGTGGCAGGGTGGGCCCAAGGTGGAGGCTCTGGGCCGCCCACGCCTGAGCCTGAGGCAGGCCTTCGCCAAGTTCCTGGTAGCAGGGCGGGCCCATGGTGGAGGTTCTGGGCATCCTACCCCTGAGGCGGGCTTCCACTAAGTTCCCGGTGGTAGGGCCTGATACTTTTTTTTTAAGTTCTTTTTTGGGAGGTTCATTATTGATTTATATTAATGCTATTCACTTTCATGTGTTGATTTTGTATTCTGCTATGTTACTGAATTTATTATTAATTCTAGAAGTCTTCTTGTGGAATTCTTTTGGAATTTTCTATATAAAGGGTCATGTCTTCTGCAAATTAAGTATAATGTAACTTCTTCCCTTCATATATATATCTCATTTCTTTCTCTTGCCTAATTTCTCTGGCTAATGTTCTAGTATTTTATTGAACAGGAGTGGTTATAGTGGACATTCTTACCTTGTTTTTTACTTTAAAGGGAAAGTTTTCAGTTTTTCCTCATTTAACATGATAATGGCTGTAGATTTGTCATAAATGTCTTTATTCAGATTGAGATAAGATTCTCCTATACTTGTTTTTTCATAGTTTTTATCAACCTTGTGCTTTGCTTAATCTCAGGTAAAGGATTAAGTTTTTAACTGGTGCATATAGTTAGCTATACTTTTGTTGTTGATGTTCTTTACCAAATTGTGTTATTTACCCTGTCTTCTTAACTTGCTGGTTTTTTAATGACTGAATAATGAATACTCTCATATATCTTTTCTACATCTATTGGTATGATTATTTGATGTTCTTTAGCAAATTAATTGGGTGGATTACATTGATAGATTGCTAAATGTTGAGCCAGTGTTTTGCACCTGGAACAAATTTCACTAGATCATGGTATATAATTTGTTTTTATTTATTGTTAGACTCAAGTTGCTAATACCCTGTTGAAGATACTTTTGTCTAATTTCATGAAAAAGTGCTGTGTAATTGGTTTTATATACTCTCTTGGTCTGATTTTGGTATATATATTAGAAATTCACCAATAACCTTATGAAAATTTCCCATTATGTGATGAGATTCATTTCTCTTGCTACATTTAAGGCTATCCAAATCACTGAATTGAATCTATTTGGAGACATTTCTTCAATATACTTCCTATATATGGATATCTGTATTTCCCCTCAAATTTTTATTTACACCCATTATTTTAAAAATAAGAATTTTGCACCTTTGTATCTCTTTGAAATTTCTCTGACAAAAATGTCAGGACTTTTATGGACTTTCTTTCTTTCTTCCTTTCTTATATGCTGTTGGCTCATTAGTAGTAATATCATTTTTACCATGATTATGCCCTCCATCAAAATTTGCAAATGCAGTGCAGCTGGAAAAAAATAAGCATTTTTTTCTCATTGACATTTATAATAATATCAGATATTTTACTTTCAGTGGAATGAATTTCTAAAAGTCTCATTTTTATTCCATAAGTTTTATGAAAAACAAACCATTATTAGTATTTCTTAATTTTACACTCAAATTATCTAAAGGCATTGATTTGAAATTTGCACAATGAATTCTGATATTTTGCTCATGGCAAATGAAGCCTATATATTAAAAGGTATCACTTCACATTTCATATAAATATGAGATAATGTAGAATAGAAGATTAGTTAAACTGATATAGAAGCACTGTCATCTGATTAAAACCATAAACTATGACTGTCCTGGACAAACCAGAATATGTGGTCACCGTATCATCTCAGAGTCCCCAACCTTGTGCTTTGCCTATGTCTTCCCTCCTCCCCAATTGCCTGTTTTCACAGACAATTACTTCCTACTTTCAACTGTTTCATTTTTTAAAAATTTAGTTCTAGATTTTAAAATATGTATAAACTGTTATCATGATTTTTTAGCATTTTAGACATATCTAATGACTTGATTTTATAGTATGAGGATTTTTTTCTTTATCCTTTTCCTACTTTTCAGTATAGTTACCATACTTTATATGAATTTCAGTTTTCACTATTATGTGTGTCTGTATGTGGTTTGTGTATATATTTTTTCATTACTGAGCATTGTGACATGATTATAAGTTCTTGTCACATCATTTCCCTTTGGAGTTGATAATTACCATATTCTTGTACTATAATATTTTTAAAAATTGAAAGCAGCCTTTCTATACCCACTAACAACTTCATAAAGTTAGTAAAATAATTTTCTAAGCAGTAACTATACCACCTTCTTTATTTTTTTAATGCAAGCATCCTTTCTGGAACATTTCTTCTTTCTGTTCCATGAAGGTTTTCAGTGTAGGTTTCCCAAATAGCTGTCAGCTTGGGCTTTCAGTTTGACAAGTTCATTCCCTACTTTCCTCTGTTGACCTCTTGTTTCCTACAGTCTATGTCTTTTTTTTTTCTTTCTTTCTTTATCACTCATTTTAGTGTAGCGTACCTTTCAATATATTCCTCAGAAAAAGTATCTGGGAAGTTAAAGTTTTGAGATACTTGATTTTGTCTCTGAACTATGAAAACAATATACCATTTTTTGTAACATGAAGTGTTGTTATTGGGAAATCCATTGGTGTATAAATGGCATATGAATTCTGGGATAGATGGAAATAAGTAACTAGAAATATTCTAATAACTCCAGAACACATATATGTTGATGTACATAGAGGTTAAGTATTGCCTGGTAGGGTAAATGGAAAACAATAAAACAAAAAAGAATTAATTCTTGTTTTTTATTATAGCTAGGGTTATTTTTGTTAATCAAGAGACTCACTGACATATAAATGTGCCATTCTTGCATGTATGTCTTTTCTGAAATATTTTCAGTATACCTAACTTACTGAGTGAGATTTAATTTCATTACAGATGTTATTAGCATTTTGTAGACATTAATGGTTTTTATTACTTGTTTGTATTTTGAGCTTTAGAATCTTTTCCAAGTAGAACACACATACCAGCAAATCATAAAGAAATACACTGTTTGTTCCTATTTTGTATTTGTAACATCTCTTACTCCAGAAAGAGAAGTAAATCATTAGAAGTGACAAACTAGTAATAATATCTCACACATCTGAGTGTATAGCAATTGTGAGTAAACTGTATTTGAAACCATAATTAAAACAATGAGCAGTGCATTATGCTGATTGAAAGCTCACAGATGAATCATGATAGAAGAAAATGAGCATTCGTCTGCCTTTGTATTAGTGTGGCAGACTCTATATGATTTAATGTTATTAATATTAAAGTAACATTTCAAAGAGCTTCAAATAAAAGAAGCTTGAATTCAGAGGTAATACCTTTGGGAATACAATTCTTTAAAATCTGAGTTGGAAAATAATATATCTCCAAGTATATGTTTGTGATAATCTAAGTTCTATGACATTGTAATGTTGCCTGAACACTGATTAATGTCCTGGCTATCAATATATCTTACCCCTAACAATAAACATTAGTCTAAGTATCATTATAGTAAAAATACAGTTTTCTTTCCAAGGTTTTGAAATAGGGTAATCGTACTGAGTTCCCAAATGGGGTATGTGGAACAAGTAGCATAGAGAATTTTGGGTTCTAGTAAATAACTTATAGAGTTCATTGAGTATAAATATTGATAGAAAAAAAATGATTTAAGCAGATACATATTACAGTGAGCATATTAGCACTTCTATATGCATATGCATTTTTCAGGAACTATGAGAAAGTTTAAAATTAATAATAGCAAAATATTTTGAATCTTTGCAAAGGGCTTAGACTCTAAAGCATAAGGAATAGTTTGATTGTTTTTAACATTAGTAAGTAATGTGAAATTAAATCACTGAAAGTCAGGGAATAAAGTAATCTGATTCTATAAATGACTGTCATACAAGAGTATTTGCATATTACCACCAAATGCTACTTCTGGGAAGTAAATCTTCTCAGAGAAATGATATTGGCCCACTACAACAAGCTCTAGCTATTGTGCACAGCAATAGGATAATTCCAACTCATTCACTGTGATTTTACTTAAAGGGAGTAATATTGCTGACTACAATCTTTTTTGACAGTAAATGAATTTTAAATGCTTTCTTGCTTATGAATGAAATGCCAGTGTAAAAATATTATTTGTTTACTTATTATTAACTTATCAGGTTACTAAGGCACATTAAGTTCAAAGTTAGAAAAGCATTTTCACTATTTTTGGGCTTGAAGTGGGAAATAGAGTCATTTTATTAACAGCTCTTTGTATTTTGATGATCACTTCTATACTCAGTTTTCCAAGTGGAAAGAAAGAGATATGATATAAGATCCTATTATGCCCCATTTTGTTTTGTATTCATGGTTTCTGCTCACCTCTCACATCTCTTTTTTTCTCTTTACTCTGTTTTGTGTGTGCTAATTATTACAACATCTTTCTCCCACAATAACATCACACCTTTTCTCTGTTCACTGTGTTAGATGATCATCCTAATTTATACATATTTTGTAGCTTGATTTCTTATTTAGGGACTAATTCTTTTATAAGACATACCAACAAATAGAAGAGATCATTAGTCATTTACTATAGGATCTACTCTTTTTGTTTTCAAGAACAAAGACAACATTCACTTAAACCACTACAATAAAATCTAACAAAAGTTGTCAAATCATAGTAAATACATAGTTGGAGCATTTCAAACTACTTCTACATTAACTATTTGCTCCTTGTAGGGGAAACTTCTGGAGTTGCCTCATTCATTTATTTTTGGGTACTTGTAGCCTCTGCTAACCAGATCTACCTGGTTGTAATTACAGCAACCATGTTAGTACAGTTCCAGGAATTTGAAATTACTCAATTAAGTTTGATTTTCTTCCATCTGGTCTTTTAAATTTTGAAACATAGGGTTATTATTGGCCATATTTTCTACTTAGAAAGTAGAAAGTCATGAACTAAAGAGGTGTAAAGAAGACTGAAAGTTACTGATACTAATTAATATACAGTGGTGAAATGTGGAGAAAGAGTCATAAAGGCATTGGAACTCCAGATTTTTGTATTTGTCCTGAGGCCAAACCAGCTAAATATGTCTTTGAGATGCCTCTATATTCTTTTCTAAACATGCCTTAGAAAATTATGCTGGGTTTGGTTTGTTGTTGTTGTTTTTGTTATATGGCCTGTGCAATGAGGTACATCTTCAGGACTTTTTTGTTTCTTATTTTGAGGCAGGGTTTCTTGAAGTTGTTGTTTTGTTCCAGATGACTTTGAAGTTGCAATTCTCCTGCATTAGCCTCCCATAGTGCTGGAATTACAGGTATGTGCCACTATGCCTAACTTGGGATACATTACTTGTTAACAGAAGGCTCTAACAAATATATTTCTCCAGACTGAGAATATTTTTGCAATAATAGGATCTAAACTATTTTTTATCATTGCAAAACAAAACATAAAAATACTGATAAATTCTCTTGTATCATTCAAGAAAGTAATATTTCCTATGCTTTGGTCCTTCTTGGATAATGTCAAACTATAGTGTCAATTCCTTGAAGTTTGATAATTGGATGCCATGTAGGTGATGGTATATCTGTATTTTTCCTGACAGGTCAAAGATAGCCCTTTTTTATTACATATGAAGACTTTACATATTTTATTCATGAAGGAAAATATTCATATAGGATAATTTTTTGTTATATTTTGGCTATCTATTCTCAAAGGAAAAGAGCTACTTTATTGTTTAGCATGTGTGTATATATATATATATAATATATATATATACATACATGCATACATGTATTTAACGTGCATGTTTATAGTGCAAACAGCACATGCATGCATGTAGTAAAGTTTGTGAATGTAAAATTGATTCATGTTGCATTCATTTATATTTTTCTCATATATCCTCACAAGGATAATAGTCAAAATAAGTCTTAACCATGGTAAATGCACATACAAGTTAAAATTACACAAAATTTTCATTTATTGTGATACCCATTTTCTTCCTAAGTCATGCAAATTTCAGCAGACAGATTATTCTCCATTTCTCTTTAGTTTGTAGGATGCTAATTGAAACAACCACATAAAAATTCCTTTCCAAAGGTTTTCAGTAAATTTAAGCCTTTGTGGATTTGTAGCAAAAAAATCAGTTTTGGGGAGACATTACCACGATGGTTGAATAGCAAGCCAATGATTCCTACTACTAGGCTGTTAACTACAATACACAGACTAACATATGAGAAATACACAAACCAGTTCAGCAGCTCCTATACTCCAAGTAAGTACAAAATTAGCTGTGTCAAACCCAGGAGGACAATTTGTGGCAGTCCCTTACCTTAGTCTCTACACTGGCTGAGTAGACTACACTGGGTGACTCTTTCTACTGTCTTATTGGGGACCAGGCTTCCAACACATGAACACAGGACCCTGAACACAAATCACACACAAACAGAACAAACCTCTCTAGCAAGGTTTTCAGGATAGTTATTAGATATTTTTGCTCCAAGATTTGCATTAAAACTTTTTATTGTTTTCCATCTCTATGTTGAAATTCTCATTTTGTCTATACATTTTTTTCTCCTGTGCTTATCACACATCATGACAGTTCACTTGAATCCTTTATCAGATGAATAAGATATCCCTGTTAAGTTAATGTTGGTTTCTGGAAATTTATGTTATTCTTTTATTTTGGTCATATTTTCCTGCTTTTTTTTTTTCACTTTCCTTGCATTGTTCTGTTGGGATGTTCACATTAGCAAACCGTCACTTCTGCGGGTCATTGCAGCCTGCCACCTATGGGAGAGGGCACTCATCAGTCAGCCCTGCATTATTTGGGAGCTCCTAAAACCTTCTTATTGTCTGCACATTCTCTGGGATTGTGTGTGAAAGCTCTCAGTGGGATTTGCCAATATCTCTTTTCAGCAATTTGTAATCTCTCCCTCCTTTTCATCTTTGTATGCTATATGATGGTTCTCCTAGGTCATCAGCATGTCCTAATCTGTTTCTGTTGTTGCTGTTCTCTGAAGTCTTCAGGCATCTGAAGTATGCTGGTCCCTATCTTATTGTTATTGGGAGGCCGTGAAAACATTAGAGGTGGAGCCAAGTAGAAGATGCTTTTGTAAAAGCTAAAGGTAGTTAGTGCAGTAGATTTTAGATTATTGAGGGTCATGGTCTCAAAGGGGACCAGAGGGACTCTGTCTTCTTAACTCCAGCATGAGCTATACCTTCATGTGCTGCCTTGCCATAGGGTGCAAAGCAGTTGAACCAACTAACCATGGACTGAAACCTCCAAAACCATGAGCCAAAAGTAAGCATTTTTTCTTACTTTTTCTTGCTTTTTTTTGGTAATTTGTTACAGTAATAGACAGCTAAGTGACACAACTTTTATTATCCTATTCCAAATTTACAGCTCTTCCTCTTCCAACCACTCCCCACAGCCCAGTTCCAAGTAGGGCCTGTGACTGGACTACTGCAAGAGTCAAGGCAAGTTCTATTATTTCACTCATCACCTCCCATGCCTCCTCCTTTTTCCTCTCGGCTACTCTTGACCCCTACAGGCCTGACAAAGGTTGTAGGGAGAGTAAAGAAGTGTGGTAAACATCTTATACTGAACTACTGTTACCTTTATAGCTTTGTGAACTCAAGGCCACAAGTACTGGATTCTTTGGAGTACTCTAGTGACTGGCTGAATTCTCTAATAGTGGGCTCTTCAGGCTCCCATTTCACATCACACCATCCTCTTGAAATGATTCAGATGAAGGCTCCTCTGTGTTGCTCTCTTCTCTTGTCTTGCTCTTTCCAACTACTCAAGTCAACTATGGAAATATATGCCTGGTTCTCCCAAGAGCTCTCCTGCCACAGTCTGCTCTGCACTTGGCACAACCAAGGTCCATCTGTTCTGCACTAATTATCCAAATGGAAAAAGGGCTGCCAATCTCCTCTTTTCTCAGGTGCAGATGATCTCTGACTGGTTCTGTTAGAAATTCTGCTTAATTAAATTACAGAGGGAAAACAGAGGAGAGAAACTCCACCACCCTCCACCTTAGACTGACAGCTCACATCTCAGGCAAATTGTGTAGTACTTTCTTTTATGATTGCTTTTTCTTTCAATAAGCTGGAGGTGGGTGAATGGGGGTGAAGGCAACAGATCTAATTCTGATTTAATTTAATAAGCCCCAGAGTAGATATTTGGCAGTTCCTTGGTTATTCTCTTTAAAGTAGTTTCTTTGAACATTGATCCAAATTTCCCAGACCACAGGAAAATGTAATTTAAAACTTCACATCCTAACTTTTCCATTTCTTGATTTAACTTTTAAAATATTTTTTAAGATTATATTTTATGTCATAGTTGCTTTATATGAGTCTTTAGTGGATTTAATGTATTTTGGTTTCAAATCTTCACAACTGTCTCCTAATAACAATGACTCAAGGGAGCTGAAATTTGGCTGAGATAAAGTTTGGATAGAGCAAACCTGGGTGTGCATCAAGCACTTTTACCTCATTGTGGCTTTGTTGTTCTCTTCTTGTCAACAGCAATTCTGCAAGTGATGAAATGGTTTTCTTTGAGCAAAATGACTATTAAGTAGAAGAAGAGTCTAGTGCAGATTGAAAAGGCAGCAGAATTGCTAGTCAAGGATGTGCTGGGAGTCAGCGTGACTTCTGACTGACATGTAACTTAGGGGAAAGTTGAGCTAATGCTTTGGGATTTATCATTTTGAAATTTTACAAACACTTCACACTTTAGCCAGCATAAAAGCCAATACTCTGCTGTATCATCCTAATATTTACATTTTTAAAAGTTTCTCTTATATTTCCTGTTGCATCTCTTGTATTTATATGTGCATGTTTTCTTTTTTATTTTCTTGGTAATATTAAAAGTTGTGTTTACAGCTTTTTCTAAGCTCTCAGATTTCTGATTTGCCAGTTCTGCACATTTTTTTTTTAAATCAAACTCTCCTACCAGAAATTTTCTTGTCTTTCTTATTTCTTTCTTTCTAGTCTCTTCTCAAATGGCACCTATGCAGATAAAACTTGTACGATAATTTTCATGTAAAACTGCCAGAGAACCAGGAAGGAAGCAACACAGCTACCCATGTGCCAGTGGTGGCCCTGCTGACCAGAAAGGAAGCTATCCTCTACCCCAACCCCTCCTGTGATTTGGAAAAACACAGGCTGAGATGATAGCAACTGAAGTAAAGAAACAGCTTAGTGCTTTCATTATTTAACTGACTTGGCCGGTAGTCTGAGTGACTATTTAGAGGTTAATAATATGCAATATAGTAACTGTTGTGGGTTTCCTACTGTCTTATCACCATTTTGTTTCACTTTATTGTTCTGTTTTATGCCCTTAAAAACCAAACTAAAAGAAAAAAAAAACCCTCTGAATCCTTCCTACCCCATTTTGGTCTCTAACTCTTTATTCTACCAAATTTTTCTTTGCAATAGTGATCTCTAAATAACATTGTTACATAATTACTTGCCTATGTGTTTACTTATCTGCTTGTTTATTTGCTTGATAAAATATAAATTCCCTACATCTCCAGTATTTTCAGGGTTGCTGGAACATAATAGGCTTTTGTCAAAATATTTTTGAATAAATAAATAAATTTTTGAATAAATAAATGAATATAGTGAATAATTTTAAACATCTTGTTTTCCTGATGTTTTTGCTGATTATTTTGATTTGAATTGTGAGTTCATTTATTATCATTTTAATTTTATAATCAGAATTTTTAATTTAAACATGATTGTAATTTGATTTTTCTGTTCACTTTAAAGTTATTTAATAAGAACTTCTAAAACACTTCCCAAGCCATTTGGGTGTTTTTTGGTTCAATTTTTGCTACTTGCCAATTTTAATTTTTAGGTAAAAATTGTGGATTTTATAATATGTGGATTTTGGGGACTTACTGATATTATCATCATGAACTGTTTACTACATGATAACTTTATGGTAAATATTCTCTGAGAATAAAGTCTTCTTTATCTAATGAATAGCCTTATTAATTGTAGTAGCATTTTCCTGTAAAAATAAGTTATTTCAAATTTTTAAAATGAAAATAATTTTTCTGTTAGTAATGCCTTCTACTTCCACAATAAAGATTCATGACTATTCTATTTTCATTGTAAGTTAAATTGTTTGTTAATACAGATGACATTTGATTTTATTTTGTTTGACATTGATATTACTATTTGCCTTCCTTCGGTCTGATTTAGCCTAGTATATCTTTGTTCCCTTTTGCTGTTAGTATTTTGGTGATTTTTATGATAGATGTCAGTTTTGAAGTTGAATATTGTTAGATTTCCCCCCCCCCCAAATAGTCAAATCCAATTGTTATACTTTTGCTTAAATTTCTTGAATGATTTCATTTCTGTTATTCATCTATTTTGTTATTTTAACTATTACTGGATTTTTTTCTTTGCTTTTCTTTTTCCTTTGCTAGTGATTGAAAGACAAAATGTCCTAAAATGTGCATGGAGCCAGAATAGACCCAGAATAGCAAAAGCAATCCTGAAATACAAGAACAAAATAGGAAGCATTATCATTCTGACTCTCAATCGATAGTACAAAGCTATGATGATTAAAGATAAAAACATTGCACTGGTCCAAAAACAGACATCTGGATAAAGGAACAGAATAGAGGTTGCAGAAATAACCCCAGGGAGATGCAGACAATGGGGCCAATGACCTACACTGGAGAAAAGTTAGCTTCTTCAACAAATGAAGTAGAAAATCTGGTTATCTATGTGCAGGAGATTGAATCTAGATCTCTATCTCTCACTGTGTACTAAAAAAACAAAATGGGTCAAAGACCTGGATATTGAAACAAACAATCTGCTGTAAGGTAAAATAGATAAATCTCTTGAAGACATAGGCATACACAAAGACTTTCTAAGCAAAAATTCAATTGCACAAAAAAATAGAAAAAATAATAAACAAATAGGATTAAATTTAAAAGCTTTTGCACAGCAAAGGAAACAATTAGAAGAGTGAACATATAGCCTACTTATAGAAAAAAATTGCCAGCTATTCCTTGAACAGAGCCCTAATATCTAGAATGTATAAAGAACTAAAAAAAATTACACCTCCCAAATGAAAGACACAATCAAAACATGGACAATTGAAATTAACAGAGACTTCTCAGAAAAAGTACAAATGACCAATAAATATAAGGAAGATTCTATCTTAATCCAGAAAGAATAGCCATCATTGAGAAAGTAGAGTAATAAATACTGGCAAGGCTGCAGGAGATAAAGAAATGTTTCTATATTGTTGGTGGGAATGTAAATTAGTATAACTACTGTGGAAATCAGTATGGACACTCCTTAAAGAACTAAAACTAAAAAGTCCACTAGGCCCAGCTGTTCCACATTTAGGTATCTTCCAAAAAGGGTTGGCGACAAAATATTACAATGATACATGAATATCTATGGTTTAGCAGCATAATTCATAATAGCTAAATCTTGAAAGCAGTATATAGGTGAATAGTTTAAGAAATGTAGTATGTATACATGTTGGAGTACTACTGAGCCATATAAATGGCTAAACTTGCGTCATTTGTGGGAAAATGGATGCACTTTGGGATCATAATGGTTGGTGAAATAAGTTAGACCCAAAAGCTTAAATATTACATAATTTCTCTAACATGGAAAATCCAAACCATAAATAAAGAGCAAAATAAAAGATACGTAATAGAAAACTGGGAGACAGACTTTTTGAAAATGTGAAAGGGACCACAAAAAAGGAAGTAGGGAGGCAGAGAGGAAGTAAAAAGAATTAAGATGCAATGTGTGCATGTACCAACTTTCCAAGATGAATGTGTTAGTATCAAATACGGACTAAAAAATAATGGGGAAAGAAAATCTTGTTTTAACTTTACATAGAAGTTACTTTAAGGTTTTTTAATATTTAAAGCTAAATTTTGTCTAAATTAGCAAATAAGAATTTTCTAATTGTATATTTTTCTTCTATCTCTTTGTCTTGGTCCTTTAATGGAATTTAGGGTAATAAATGAGTTACTATTTTTATTTGGTTATAGATTCCTTTTCTAGCTTCAGCTTTGACTTTTGCTTTTAATTTTATGTGATAATAGTAGTTAGTTAGTTGAACCCTACTATCAGTTATCCTCTCTGTTTTCTTTTTATTTTACACAAGACTCCTTTCCACACACACAAATGTGTCTGAGTTTTAATTGATCACCTCTCACTACGCTAGAGGCTATAGTTCATGATCTCCCTGTAGCTATAGGTAAAACCATCTAGATTTTGATCAGCTGGATGTAAGCAAAGTGATGCGTGTGATTTTCGGATACATTTCATGTTAGAAAACTTCTTGATTTCAGTCTTCTGTTTCTCAGTCTCCTTGGCCCAGGTTCTGGATGACTGGCCATGCCTGCTCTCACCACGAGGTCGGTACTCTATGAGATGATCAAGCAACCAGATAGAGGAGCTGGATCCTCTTGTAACCAATTGGGCTGTTTGCCTCCCCAAGGGGACGGCCTTCTCACCTGTGGGCTTAGAGGAAAGTAGCTGAAGTCTTGTACCTTCCACTTTTTTTTTTCTAGTCCTTTACTTTAGTTTCTTATCACATTCTTTAACTGTCCCATATTTGCCAGTATTTAATATTTACATTACTTGACATGATCCTTTTATTCTTTTAGTTTCTCATTCTTAGTTTGTATTTTTCTTTCTATTCAATGAGGAAAATTTTTGCCATTAATTTTTCAGGTTACCTACACATGGGCAGCATGTTCCTCAAGTTATTTGGTCATGTTATTTCATTTGGGTTTAAAGGACTTACCTCTTTTTTCTCCAGCTGGTGTTCTGGGCTCAATGAAATAGACTTTTTGATTCTTCAGAAATAATCTGTTGCCTGCCTGTGTATATAAAGTGCTATACTGGAATTTAAAAATATATATAGCTTATGTTTAATTTAGCATATTTTATATTAATTCTAAGATTTTATATTTTTTTTATCTATTAACACCTTTTTCTACTGTAGAAAAATTTATTATTTTTTTCTTTCTAATAGATCTTTGCTGATTGCCATTCTATTTCTTCTGGTTCTTTCTCAGTGGTGGTGATTATTCATGTGTTGTATTTTCTCTTTCGCTGTATCTATGATTTTCTAGAGAATTTCTCTAGGTTGTTACTGGTCAAAATTTTTGCAGATTTTAATTCTGCCCTTACAGATCCAATGAAAAATTTAATTGTATTATTTTTAATTATGCTCATTTGGATATTTCTGTATTATTTTTCTCTGCTAGGTGAATTTTCGTATTGTTTTATATCTTTCTTCATTGAGTTCATGATTACTTACATTTCATTGAGATTGAAAAAACCAGAAGGAATATAAACTTTTATTTTATTTCTTGGGGAAATGTTATTGGGAGGACTTCAATTTTTAGGATAAATACCTAAGTTATTTATTTTATATTGCAGAGGTTTCTTTCATATTTCCAATATTGCATTTCTTTGTGATTTCTTAAACTTGAATGAGGGATTATTTCTCTCAGTCTGATATTTATCAAGCAATATAATAATTTCATTATCTTTGAGTTTATGCATTATCTGCACCTTTACTGTTAGAATTCTCCTATCAGCTTTAAACTGAACACCAACTTCATGAATACAACCTCCAGAAATTTTCTAGTATACACCAGTCATTCATCTAGAATTCTTTTGTTGTACAAAGTATGAAGATTTCTTTGACTTTCAGTTTTCAATGCTTAATGTATGAAAAAGTAAATTTAATTTGGGATATTCTGAAATTGAATAATATGTTATAGATCAGTGATGATGAATCTTCTAAAGACCGAGTTTCCAAACTGCAACCCAAAACCTCTTATTAATCACAAAGTGCCAATGCTGCAATGGAACCTGAATGTGTGGCTGCTGGGGAGATGCTGGGGGACTTGACTTGCATGCTAACAGAGAGGGTTCTGCATGGCCACTGCAGCACACGTGCCTTAGGCTTGCCACCACTGCTGTAGATAGACTATAACCAGCACAGCCTGTAAGGGAACACTTCACCCTGTTCTGACCGGAGGTTGAATTTACTACCAAAAAACAAGGCACTATCAACCATAATCACTTAGCTATTAGAAGTGGTTGCTTCATGAATGAATGTAGAAAGAGAGGTCAAAATGAGTAGGATGGAACAATCTGTGTTGTTAAGTAGTGGACTTAGCAAACACATACACTTCTTTTTCACTTCTTTCCCATGGAAACGTTTCTTTTTGGAGGTCTTGCCAGTGATTATTTTATAAAATAAGGAAACTATAAGGTGAAATCATTGATGGATAACTGACTTTTTATTCTATTTCTATTACTCTTACAATTCTCATCATTTTTCTATTTTTCTTTTTTCTTTTCATGAGAATGAAGACAGATGCATCAGTTTCAGTTAGTCAGCACCATCATCACCCAAACGTTCTATTTCACCTCCATTTTATTTTAAGCTTCATTATGCATTCGAGGAGATTTGTTCTTATTTTTTGAACTAAACAAAAGATGAAAACATGAACTTCACATTCAAACTGTGCAGAACTGTCATTCCTAAAGGTGTTTAATTGGCTGTGGGAAATATTTGTTTTGTTCAAAAGCCCTCGGAATGTTTGTGAAAATTCTTGAAATTTAATTTTGTGTCTCAGTCTGAGAGGTGGTACTATGAGGGTTATACTTTAAAGTATTTTTGAAAAATAATGTGTGGAAACAGTTACTTAGAGTATCCTTAAACAACTATTCCACAAAATCAAAACTGAATTAAAAGCTTGTGAAAGCTGTACACATTGAAAGCAACTGAATGCAAATCCATGATCTACTTCAAATATTAGACTGCATCTCTCACAACTGTCTTCAGGCATAACCTTATACAAGATTTGCAGGAACTGAGAGGGTATACTTACCTTGGCTTTGAGTGTCACATCTAATCAGATGAATCCCAACAGTATCTTTTCAGATGCGAATTACCTAGATACTATGCCTATAGCTTATACTTTGAACGGCATCTACAAAGATAATACATAATGTATCAGCTATGGTAATGATTCAAGTAACTTGTTTTGTAACTCAGTTTCATGGTTATTTTGTCTCTTTTTCTTTTTTCTTCTCTTTTCTATACTTCTTTAAAAGTATATATATATATATATATATATATATATATATATATGAATGATAGCAAAGATAGTTGTACTACTAAGTCTAATAGTTCTTGGAAAGGAGTAGTTAATGCTGATATTGCTTGATCAAATTTGCATGCCTATATCTGCTAATCTGCACAGCTATTTTGAAAATAACAATATGCAATATAATAACTATTGTCAATTCCTTGCTATCCTGTTTTGAAATTCTACATTGTTTTTGTTGTTGTTTATTTTCTTTAAAATAATTAAAAAATAAAAGTCATGGCATTGTGGAATAGGTTTTTCTTCTAAAAGGAAATGTTTTCATTGGCCTGGTTCTATCTCCCTTTTCATCTTGGCTTCTCATAACTCCTCGTTCTCCATGCACTGACTTACCAGAATCTCGGGCAACTGCATCCTCTAAAATCTAACTTTTGAGCTCTAGTTCCAATTTGATTATCCATTTCCAGCCTTCTTCAGTACCTAACATTTAATTTTCATTCAACCGCACATTTGGCCAACTGATTTGCACTGCTGAAAGTCTTGAAATAACAAAATCATTGGAAAAATTTCTTCAACATGCATAGATGTTTAATGTGTGAATATGATTATACTATAATTTTAAAATGTAGATATTATAAAACTGAGGAAATAATATAAAAGCTCACTAACAAAACTGTTTAAATTAAAAAAAAACAATAAATAAACTGGAGTATTATTCTGTCATGCCCTCCTCTAAATGCTAGCATTTCAGTTTCAAAGTATCCAGTAAATACTTTTAAAGACTTGAGCACTGCAGAAATAGAAATTCATTCCTTTCCATTGTTTGGGTTGTCTCAGGGTTTAACTCAGGACAACGTAGTTATTTCCTACAAACTTTACCTTAGGGATCACTAAAGAATATTTTATCTTAGTTATGTTACACCCTCACCTCCACATGTATACTGCCTGAGTAGTTACAAAACTACCAAATTAAAAATGTCCCTGGGTAGAGAGATAAAGAATTTGGAAGATTGATAGATGTTATATTTGTTCTTAGGAATCTGATATCTTAAATAAATCACATTTTTAACCTTGATAGGCCCATTTCAGTCTTTAAAATAAAGATATCCTAATTGAGATGGTCACAGGGGACTAATAAGATTTTTTATGGATTAAAAATTGATGGTCAACTTAACGCCAGCTGGATTAAATCAACATGGTGCTGAGAGCAGATGTTCCACCTGAGGAAAGTTGCCAGCATAAACGGAGATGTGGAGGTTCTCCTATGTGTTGCTGTTTGAGCCTTTGGTTCTCCTGGAGGAGCTTTTCATGACTAGCATCCCCAGTGTGAGTTCGACCATTGTCATTGGAGGAGCTTGGGACCTTGTTGGTGAGAGTGGCTGTGGTTCACTTTGGGGGTGCTCTGGTCCTTACATCCAGCATCGCTTCCTGGCTCTGGCGGGGAGGATGTATGCAATTTAATATCCAGGAGAAACTCATCATGCTGGCTTTCTGACATGTACTTGACTGTCCTTATAGTTAGAGGAGCACAGGATCTCCGTGTCACTGAGGATGGATGTGTTACTTTTCAGGGAAGCCCTGGTTCTTATTTTAAATGTGACTTCTCGGGCTCCAGTGTAGAACCCTTAACCTACCAGCACAGCTGCTTCACCCCACTGGAATAGACTTTCTAGCTTCCACTGCTAGAAAGGTCCTTGCCAGTATGGATCTGTAAAACAGACTGGTGTGAGTCCTTCTCGTGGGCTCTAGACCTCCAGATGGACTCGTGGGAGGCATTATCATGGGTTCTAGTTTTTCATCTAGACTCATGCAGGACATTGCTGTGGGATCCAAGCCCTTGGCTGAATATTCTGAGTCTTTAGTGTTGTGGACAAATTTCCTGCACTTCCTTATCTTTTACTCTCAGTGACCATCATAAAATAATAATATAAATTTTGTGTCCTGATTCTAATTGTTCTCCTAACAACCCCTGACTGCAGCAAGATTCGTGTTAGATAACTAATAATTCTTATCTTTGTAACATTTTTTGCCACACCATGAAAAATACATAAAATTGTTTTGTCTGTGTAATATATGTCCTTTCTGAAATATTGATAATCTATTCTGAAAAGTGAGTGAGTCACAAGGATTGTAGGTGCTTGGTATTTAATAACAGATGGACTTCATCATGCATAATCAGTAGTAACTGTAAATCTCTAAGAGGAATAAAGGAGAATCTTAACACAGGCAAGGGTAATAGTGAATGGTAGAAATGTTGAGTCTGTTAAATAGAGTAACTATCATTGAGATTTTAATTTAAATATATCTTAACATGTTGGTAAGGTAGTTTTCAATGGTTGTATGTTTTACTTAAAAAAATTCAAAATCTTCCCTTTTGTATGTTAGAACACTTTCCATTTTTCAGAAATATTCTTCTTGGCCTATTTTTGACACTTCTTGTTGTTTTATGTTTATCAGTCAACTACTTTCTGTTGGATCAACTTCTGGCTAGTTACATTATAAAATTATCATTTTGTTTTAGGAATTTTTTCATTTTCTTCTTGCTTAACTTGTCCTTTTAGTTTTTAGGTTATTGTGTTTCTACTTTGTTATCCTTTACCTTTTCTTAGCTATTGTGATTTTATTCATTTTAATTAATTTATCATTGATCTTTCAACTTTATTTCCACCATTCATTATTAATGCAGTGCCAGAGATACATCTTGTGCACTGCTTTGCTAATGAATATAGATAAGATGGGTTACTGCTTGGAGTAGAGCTTTCTACCTCATGCCTCAGAATACGGCTTTTCCATAGTACTTGTGATACTTGAAGAGCTTTGACACCTATTAACTAAGGAAGGTAAAAGGTTTTCATGGTAGAGAACATCTATAAGTAGGTCACAACACACATCCCTCAGGCCATGGTATTAGGAACACTGAACATAATATTTATTTATTATAGAGAAGCAATGTAACATCTTTTGCTTTTAAAGTTTTATGCTAGTGTGCAATGACAAGCACAGGGAAATATACTTATGAGCTCATATATTGCTTTGCCAATTACTAGGGTGGTCAAAAGAAAAATCATTATAGCCAAAACCCCAGGTACAGCTAGTAAATGAAACATAATATTCAATTTGCAGAAAGCTTCCAATTTTGCTTTTGTGTACAGTAAAATGTTTTAGTGGAGTAAAGAAAATCAATAAGGATTATGAAACATGAGATAGAATACATTTATTTAAATTTTTTATTTTGCCTACATGTGGTTTATTTGCTTATTAGTTTTCAATATGCAACAGAATCAGACAAAATTGAAATGATCTGGATTTGTATTGCTTTATAATTTAATTGAAAAAAAAATTCAAATTTTAGTTCAGAATTGAATTAAGGTCTTTACAAGCCTGCAATCTCAGTTTTCTCCTGAGAGAACAAACAAAACCACAAAATACCCCCACTGTGTTATTGACCAGTAAGTTTGCCAAGCAGTTTAACTGGGATCTTTGACTTCTTTCTTCTTTCTCTTTTTTCTTTCTTTTTTTTTTTTTGGTACTGGGATCGAACTCGTGCTTTCTTAAGTAATTGAAAATCTTTTAAATATTAAATCCAAGACTTTTTAAAAAGACAAGTTTGAACTCTTCTTATGGTGTGAACCTTCTTGACCTCCACCCCCATTATCTTTACACAGTAACCCTGTAGCATTTGCTCCTGTAACCTTGGAGACTGATGAGAAGTCATTAAATCAAGATCTAATCCTTGTTTTGTAATGAAGGCTGGTCCTCAATCAGCTCATGTCTAAAAGATCACACATTAGCATAATAACTAATGATCGTTTTGTTCCATTCTCAACATAATTGTTTTAAATTTAATATATTTAACTCTTAGTCTCATTAGGGCTATTAGTACAACAAAGGTGTTTGGGGAGTGTAATTAAATTCGGATTTAATCATAATGCACTATAACACATTCAAGATGATGACTGGTTTTAGGAGGAAGAAGAAAGGTGCATAAAACTTTAATCTTTATAAATTTAGGGAGCATTTTCCTCTTGACAAAGTTTTGAATTAGTTCATTCATTTTCTAAATGCAAAGTGAATAAGCTTCCAATCCCAGGCTTTAAGAGTTCCAGCTCTATTTGGATTCTTCTCTGCATGAGGGTCTCTTAGCTTTTCTTGAGCATCCCTGAAGCTGGAGATGGAGATGAACAGTTATACTTCCCTAAACTATTGATAAGACCTACTTCAAAAACTTGAAATACAAAGGCCTATTATCTATCTATCTATCTATCTATCTGTTTTGGGTGTCTGGGATTAAGCCTTGGCATTGTGTATGCTTGGCAAGCACTCTAGCACAAAGCTATTTAATTTTTCATATTGACATGTGATGCTAGTCAGAAAAGCATTTGTGTCCCAAAATTACTAGAAAGTTCAGTATCTTATTCAGAAATTTTATCCCCTTCTATCATATTAAAAACTACTTGTCACTCCTGGGTGCTTACTTAGTTCAAAGAAATAGCCATACTTCTAAACTCCTGTGGAGAAAGAACTTGTTTCTATAACTACTACATCCTGCTGCTAATTATGAAAGGCTTTGCAGTTTTCTGGATGTTACTGTGAAAGGAGTAGCTCATCTTATTTCTCTCTCAGTAGTTTGTTGTTTGTGTATAGGAATGCTACTGATTTTTGAGTCTTGACTTTGTATCCAGATACATTACTGAATTTAGATATTATGCCTACAAGTCTTTCAATGGAGTTTTGGGGATCTTCTATGTAGAGTATCATATTATCTGCAAACAATGATAATTTTAACTTCTTTTCCTATTCTTATTCCTTTTATTTCTCTCTCTCATCTAATTGCTCTGACTAGTATTTCCAGCACTATATTGAATAGGAGTGGTGAATGGATTTCCATGGATCATTCTTCATTTTAGAGTAAAAATTTTCAGATTTTGGCCATTTAATATGATGCTTACTCTTGGTTTTTCATAGATAGCTTTTATCATATTGAAGTAAAGTCCATCTATTCCAATTTTCTGTAGGGTGCTTATCATGAATGAATGTGGGACCTTATCAAAAGCTTTTTCTACATGTATAGTAGAAATGATCATGTAATTCTTATTTGGCTCTATTGATATGCTGGATTACATTTATTGATTTGCACATATGAACCATCCCTGCATTCCTGGGTTGAATCTCACTTGGTTGTGGTGTATAATCTTCTTGATGATTTGCTGCATTCTTTTGATTTTTAACTGTATGTATACAATATTCACCTTTATTCTTTTGTTCTTTTATGGTAAAGAGGCACAACTTCATCTTGTCAGGCAAGTCTTAGGTGTATTACAAAAGGTTTTATCACAGATGTTGAGTATATAAAATATATATAGTTAGGCAATCACAGCTTCCAAAGAATGTTTAACAGGTGTAATTAAAATGTGATTCCCAAGAATCACTCCAGTAAATTTCAATATACCTACAGAAAAATCACCAATAAGATCTGAGTATTAGTGAATACTGAGTAAAAAATAGGGATGTATCTTTATATTAGATATCTATTTCTGTATAATGAATCATCTTAAACATAGCAGTTTAAAAAATATTCATTTACTATCTTACAGTTTTTGTGTGCCCAGAATCCTGGCCTGGCTTATCTGGGTCCTTTTGTAGACCCTCAGAAGATTGTACCCCTAATGCCAGCTGGGCTGTATTCTTTTCAGGAACTTGGTATTCTCTTTCATGCTCATGAGGTTGTTGTCAGAATCCAGTTCTTTGATTCTACAGAACTGGCTCTCAGTCAGGGGCCATTCTCAGCTCCCAAAGGCCCAGCAGTTCTGTCCACGAGTGCCTCTTAGGCCTTCTTGCAGTGTGACAGCTCCATTATTTAAGATCAAATGGAGGAACTGTCTGCCCTCAGAGGATCCCAGTCTGTCTTAGAAATACAGTCTCTTGATTAAGTTAGGTCCATCAGAATAATGTCTATTCTCTTGGCTGCTTTTGCATACATATAACTCTTCATGGAGTCAAATCTTGATCCATTCTGCCAGTTTGTTTCTTTTAATTGGTGAATTGAGGCTATTTACATTAGTGGTTATAACTGATATATATTGGTTTATTTTTGGCATGTTATCTTTCTGCTGTTGATTCTTTACCTTTCCACTCTGTTTAATTGTTTGCCTTGCTTAGTGGTTTTTTTCCTACGTCTACCTAGAATGTCTTTTAGTATTCTTTGCAGGGTTGGTTTGGTGGTCATTAAGTTCTTCAGCTGTTCTTTGTCGTGGAAGTATCTTATTTCTCTATCAATTTGGAAGGACAGTTTTGCAGGGTACACCAACCTGGGTTGGAAGTCATTTTCCTTTAGGATCTGAAATACCTTACTCCATGCTCTTCTTGACTTCATTGTTTGTGTTGAGAAATCTGCTGTGATTCTGATAGGTTTTCCTTTATAGGTAATCTGGATCTTTTCTCTAACACCTTTTAATATCCTAATTCTTATGTTGGATTTCTGGGATGGTGATTATTATATGTCTGGGTGTAGTTTTATTTTGGTTATGGCTATTTGGAGTTCTATATGCTTCAGTGATCTGTATGTCAGTTTCCATTCTCATGTTTGAGACATTTTCAGCTATTGCTTCTGTAAATAGTCTCTTGATATCATTGTGTTGTCACCTTCATTTTTATTTATACCTATCAATCTTATGTTGTTTTTCTTTGCACCATCTTGCAGCTGTTGAATTGTTATTTCCTGATTCCTTATTATTTTTAAAAGATCTTTTCTTTCCTGTTCACTAGCAGCAATCTTGTCTTTGAGGTCTTACTTTCACTGAGGCAATTTTGCCAAGTTTCAATGGAATTTTTGATTTCCTGTATATCTCTTTAAATCTGTTTCATGCATTGTTTGTTTCTTATATTATTCATTCAAGGTTTCCATCTTTTTGCAGTGTTCCTCTAATTTTTATCTGAGTCTTCTTTAGATGTGTTCAGCATTTCTTTCATTACATTTATCATCTCCTCTTTTTCCTGGGAGACTATTTCTGATCTGAGTTCTTTTATAGCTTCCCAGAATTCTCTTTACTTTAGCTGCTATCATTTCAGGAGTTTCAAGTATATGACTTACATTTTCTTCTATGTCCATGTCTCCTAGGCTTGCTAGGGATGGGTTAGAAGTTTGAGATTACATTTTGCTCTTTTGTTTTGTCATTTTCCTATATTCCCTTAGGGAAGCTGAAGGCAAGGTCTCAGTTGTTTCTTGGGTGGAGAATATCTATCCCTATTGTGGAGAATATTCCCAGTTGAGTGGAGATTGTTAGATAGGCCTTGCCAGGTGGTTCCCAGCCACTTGGGGGTTGCTGGGTAGGACACAACTAGGCCCAGAGGGACCTTCTGTGGGTCCTCTGGTGATGGACAATGCTGGACAGTGCCCTAACAGCAATGCGCAGATGCTGCACCACTGAATGGAAATTGCTGTGCATACTTTTTTCTTGGGAGGCAGAGCAAAGGCAGCTCCAGGCCACTCAGGGTTTGTTGGGTGGGGCCCAGAGGGACCTTCTGGTGGGTCCTCTGGCAACAGGGGATGCTGGGCAGGTCCCTACCATGCTCTGAGTGACACACTGAGGCTGCACCATAAGATGGATATCACTGCATGCTCTATACTTATGTTACATATATCATTTAGCAGACATATAACATGTCTACAAAAAACTAGATATATTATGTATGAGACAACTAGACATAGAACAGTTGGGTTAGAAGGTAACCCAGTAATTGTGATTTGCAGTTTTGTACATTCTGTGAAATCCTTCTTGATGGCCAAGCAATTTATATTCCCATATTGTATCTATTGCACTATACTTTTACAAAATTCATGAGATAGCACTTATAGTTTGAGTTTGGAATATCCCCCCAAATCTTCTGGTGCTTAGGGCCAGGCTTCTGGTGGTGATTGTGATTTAATTTACTTATGAATTCAGAGTTAAATGTGCTGCTGGTTGGGAAGGTCTGGTCATGGCATATATCTCTCTCTCCCGGCTCCTTCCTTCCTTTCTGCTTTCTGGCTGCCGTTTAATGAGCAGCTCTCCTCCTCTGTATAGACTCTTCCATTATGCCCTGTCTACCTTCTACCCAGGTGATCATGGATGGAAACCCCTAAAAGCCATGGAGGAAACTGAATCTCTCCTCCCTTAAATTGCAGGTGTTGAGTATTTTGTCTCAGTGGCTAAAAAATGTGTTTTTATATATCAGGTAATGTTTTAGTGAAAATATAATCTAATTTTAGTTTTTATTTGTGTTCTTACAAGCATAAAATTGAACATTTTTACCTATATTTCTCTTTCTGTGAACTGTTTATATTTGTCCCATTTTCCACTAAGTTGGTGGTGGTCTTTTTTTCTACTGGATTCATATTTTAGGATCTCTCTCTCTCTGTCTCTATGTTTATCTCTCTTTCTGCACACTTGAACACAAGATATTAAATAAATTATCTTTTGGTTTATAATATACACAAAATATTTTCTTCACTGGATTTGCTTTTTAAGATAATTGAATTTATCAATATTTGTTTTTCATGGTTAGCAAATCTTGTGCTATATTAAGAATTGTTTTCCTATTCTGGTACCTGCATAGTCAACCACTGTACTTATTTTCTTAATCATCTACATTGTAAGCCACTGCTTATTATTTGAAGTAACATGAATCAATTTATGTTCTTTATAACCTAAACAACATATTTCGAGATAGGGTCTTGCTATCTAACCCAGGTTGGTTTCAAACTTGCCATCTCTCTTGCCTTGAACTTCCAGGTGCTGGGATTACATTTGCAAACCACTATACCTGACTGAATAACATGAACTTGTGGAACAAAATGATTCAATAGAACAGAAAGAAAACATTAAGGATCATTTGAGCCATGATCTTCACTAAAGATAAAATCTTCAGGTAAACCAACCTGGTGTGCAGGGCTCAGCTATGGGTGTTCCTTCTCTGAACAAAGGTCTGGTCTCAGACTGTCAGTACAGACTCCCAAATAGTAATAGACCTGATGCTGGGCAGTATTTTTGGGAAAATTTGATGAATATTTAATTTAGGAAATACTAGCCAGACACAAAATAAAATATTTTTCAAACACTTTTTCAGTTTACTTTTAATTTTAAGGCTCTTTTCTGTCCCATATTTCTGATATTTAATAAACATTAATTTGGTATTTTTGTGTTTATTATCTTACTGTCCACAAAGAAGTTTTAAAAAAAATTACATGCAATTATTTGTGGCCTTTTGGAGCTTATAAGTTCACTGACAATTAATTAGATAAGAAAGCCTCTGTGTATGTGAAATCAAGACTATATTTCCAAAGATATACATCTACTAAAGCTTTGCAAATTGTATTTACAAATATGTAGAAGACATTTGATTTTTTAAATGGGATATGGATTAAAGAATCAGAATTAATCTTTGTTTTAAAGTTATCATTGATAGTTTGGAAAACATAAGCAGAAGGGCTAAAAAACAACAATATTACAGAGATCCACATTGAGCATAATGTTTATTTTTAAATAGAGTACATTGTACATACCATTTACTGGCCTTTCCCCCCTCATTTAACAATAGACTAGGGGCATCCTCCTGTGCTGTTATGTGTTAGTGTAAAATGTTTTTGTTCTTTGTTGAAGAGATGTATTATGTCTACTTAACCAATTCCATATCATTGAAACTTTGAGTGGTAATTAAATTTTCAAGATAATAAAGAGCAGAACAGGAATTTTCTAGGACTAAATCTTGTGGTGCACCTGTATTCTGTTACAATATAATAGTGCTTGGAATTGATGAGTCAAGAGGCCTATTTAAGGTCTTTGATATTTATTGCCAAGCCTCTGTTCTGAAAGTTTGTCAATTTATAATCCCATCATAGCCTCACAAGCACTGGATGCCATAATTTATACAAATCTATGTCAATATGATGTCCAAAAACAGTCATTCACTTTAATCTGACATTTTTAACTTGCTAGTGGGAGTAAATAGCTTGTCACAAGTGTCTTTGCCTTATACTGTTTATAAAATTGTGATCTAGTGGCAGGTTTTTGAGAAACGCTTAAGTCCAACATTAGTGAAAAGAATTATAATTGTTTTGTAGTTAGTAAATGAATTAAGAATTGTTTGCAGGTTACTGTTCTCAAGTAAGATTGAATTTTTTGATTCATGAGTTTTAGTCACATCTTCATTGGGCAGTTTTACATATCACCGTGTAACGAAAATTAAAACATGACAAGAAGTGTCATTCTAAAAAATCTCAGTAAGAGTTATATTTACACGAAATTGATGAGAACAATAAAGTAGCTTGGATTTCAGGTATTAATCATTTTCATCATCCTCTACCCGAAATATTTCATAGAGATTGATAACATATAGCTCAATTCTGATAGGCGACAGGTGGAATGTGTGCCAGATCTACGCGTCCACAGACTTGTAGCAGTGAAAAGAAGCTCCTTACTCCTATTTTTACAGAAGACCTTGAAAAGGAAAGAAGGTTGTACCAAATCCCTGATGTTTCTAGACTAAAAGTGAAAACATCTTTATTTTGAGCTTTGGATTACTTCATTGAGGTAGAAATTTTAGAGAATTCATTTTGGCTTGTAATCTCTTTGATGAACTGAACCAAAATGTAATTGGTTGCCCCAATCTATAAGATCTTAGGAATCACAAACTGAGCTGGGTTAAATGGTAGCAAGTGAGTTGTTTAAGTCATCCATGTCTGAATGCAGATGACCCTAGAGGAAGATCTTATCTCATTGATATCCTTCATAATAAAGGCCGTGGTGGGTTGAATTTTGAAATCAAAGATAATGGGGTCCCCATGATGAGACTGGTGTCCTTACCCGAGGAGATGCCTCAGAGTTTATTCGCTGTTAACTATGTGAGGGCACAGTGAGAAGGCACTACCTGTAATTCAGGGAGAGAGGTCTCACAAGAACCAGAACATGCTGACGTGCTGGGCTACAACTTCAAGCCTCATGAGTTATGAGGAAATACATTTCTTCCATTGAAGCCATCTGGAGTATGGTATTTATTTATGGCAGCCTAAACACACCAATGCAAGAGTTGATTAGAAGTTCAACAGAACTCTTGGATGGACCATAGTCATCTTCTAATACAATCTTACTATTCATTCATCAAGACTGAAGTCTAAACTGACTTACTAATATAATGAGACAACAAAATACATTTCAATTTTTCTTTTGAGACTTAATGCCTCAAATCCTGAGAACATTGACTATTACGGTAGTTTTTGATAGTTAGAGTTTCATGGGCTAACATAAGTAAAAGTTTCAATAGTGAGGACATTAAGGAAGGACTCATTGGTCTTGGTTAATTGAACTCATATAGCCGAGTTCCTCTAAGTTTATAGTGTTATTATGAGGGTGGAGAATTGGAGAGTAACAAAGTGTAAAACATGGAGATGTGTAAAAGAAAGCACACTTGTTTCTCATATTGGAGAAGTGCTGGATATTTTGTAAATGAAAAATAATTGTGGATCTCCAATGTTGGCCTAAGTTATTATTAGTTTAATCTTACTTAACTAAGGAAGAAAGTGTTTTATTTTTATCAAAGTAAAAGTGTAAAATTCTCTTAGGAAGTCATTAGTGCTATAGACTGAGAATAAACCGGTGAACAGGCAAATAGATAATGTGTCAGGAAATGATAAACAAAAAGTATGTAAAGTAGGGTAAAGGGAGATAGGGAGTGCTGAGGATATTATTTTATAATAATTTATTCATGTATGATGATTTTAGAGAGTATCATGGATAAAGTGAGTTTAGATCAGAGATACAGCTAAACAGAATGAGCATAAGAGATTTGTGATATTCTATGTGTAAGTCAAAGGAGAAGCACACTTTGCCTTTTAAGGTATAGTAAGGATGCTAGTATTGTGGAATTAGGAGGTGAAAGGGACAGAACCTGAGCCCCTTTATATCTTTTTAGGGAATTGGCTTTGACTGTGAATAAAATGGGACATTATCAAGGGTTTTAAGCAGAGAAATGATCACTAGGACAAAATTCCTCCCAGATAGTTCATATTTCTTCACATCTTCAAAGGCATTAACAAGCAATTTGCTCTGAACCATCTTTTTAATAATGTTTGCATAGCAAGTAGCCTTAGATGGCAGAGTTGCTTTCTTTTCTAAAGCAGCCTTTTTTTTTTAATTTCAAGGTAATAAAATAGAAATATCTCTATATGGAAAGGAGGAAAGGCAGTTGTGTTACAGCTGCTCGTATAAGGTCAGGATTTCCCCTCAGGGCTCTTCTATGGCATGCCTCATGCCTATGCTGGCAGTTCCCAGCCCTCCACATCCTCTGGTGAGAGTTAGGGTCTAGGGAACTGGTCCAGCAATGTTAGACTGACTATTGCTATTACTGTCAGTAACAAATTATCTTTTATCTCTGACACAGTAGTTTTGTGCATTCTATGAGTATCTCTGAAGTGGAAGGAGGTTAGCTCATTAGCTTACTAGTAGGCTAAGTTCTCACAAAATTCACAATTCCTGTGATCTGCTCTGACTTACATCTAAATGCATCATTCTGGCTGATAGGTGGGAAATATAGTGTAGGAAGCAGTGGCTTAGATTAGTAATAATGGTCTTTCTATAATTTTAAAGACAGAGCATGATGGTTTGGATCAGAGGATATGGATTTAAAAAAAGACCATGGTAATGAGTTAAATTAGATAAAGAGACAAGTTACAGATGATTTCAAGATTCTTGGTTGAAGCAACAGGAAAATACATGGGGAAAGCTATAAAGTCTTGGGTGCAAAAAAATTAAGAAATCCACTTTGGTTGTGTTAGTTGGAGAACTATATATCCAATGAAAATGTACATGTAGTACTCCATACAGTGTTAGCCCAGTAATAGACACAGTAAGGACTTACACAGATATGACTCTAGATTTCAGGGGAAAGGTCTAAGAAATGAAGACATGTTTGACAGTTATCCATACAACAATACTTTTAAAGCCCCAAGACTAGTTTTTAACAACTTTGGAATAGTGTAGATAAAAAAGAGATGAGAACTAAGAACTGAGCCCTAAAACACTAGACTACTTATTGACCAAAAGAGAACAATATTGAATTAGAAGGCTAAAAAATTGGCATTCTGGAAGGCTGTGAAGAAAAATGGAAAGTGAACGATTGCTTCAAATGCTGATGATAGTCAAGAAGTGGAGTAAGAATTTACCACTGCCTATTGCAATTGGCCTGACAAGTGCCAATTAAAGACAAGGACCAAGTTTCAAGACATAATATTATGTTTATCTACAAAATGGGACAGAGAAAAATAGACAACAGCTAAAGAAGTACAAGAACAAGTTCACGTTTTTAAAAAAGGGTCTTATGTTTGTATGCTAATGACAGTCATCTCAGAGACCGGAAAATTTATAATGTAAAAAAGAGAGGAGGGCTAAGTGTTGGAGGGATAAGGGCTGTGTATAACATAAAACCTGGAGAAGGGATAAGCCTTGAGCAAAGATAAGACCTACAGTAGGGGTTCCCAATGCACTGTCAGTCCATTGCCTGTCAAGAACCATGCTGCCTAGCAAGAGGTGAGTGACTGGCAAATGCGGAAGCTTCATCTGTATCTCTAGCCACTCCCTATGCCACTTTTTGAAGGCAACTATTTGGTAACATAATGATAAGCTATGGAATTCTAGTTCTATAGGCAGGAAAATGAATAAAGGCTGGTGACAACAGGTGATTAAAAAAGTTGTTTGGATCCATAGCTTGTAAGCAAAGAATTGATGGAATATCTATTTGGATGTGGGGCAATAAAAGATCAGATGTTTTGATTGATGAGTTCATGAAAAGAATACAGATCTGGTTATGTATGTTTAATTTGATCCATTTTAATTATATGTCCCAATCTTCTTATATACATAGTACAGTTTTTATTTTTACTTGCTACATGCTTTTTTTTTATTAAACAAGTCTTTATCTTGGTTGTGTAGACTATGTTGATCACTGAACAGTAAGAAGCATCCTTTGGAAGAGTAGTTTGGCTTGGCTAGTCAAATTCTTAGAAGTGTGTGATGATTCCAGTCCACTTTCAAATTTAATATTCTTTATAAATAATTTCCCCTATAGCTTCTTTTACAGCGAAACTTTCTACTTCACTATAGTTTTTTCCCATTTTATGTGAATGTATCTAGAAAGTCTCCCAGGAGTTTTCAAAAAATAATGTTCTCCTTTTATCTCATTTATAATTTTATTGTTTCAAGTAAAAGGAGAGTTTTAAGCCTGTTGTTTCCTTCTTTGCTGTGGTAAGCCTCTTTGTAGTGTCTTTTCACCGTCTCTCCAGAGTGATTGCAACACAGTCCTGGACCTTGATCTCGAAATTTTGATTTATTTCCTCCTGTGAAATCTTATAGGTTTGAAGCCTAGACAACCAAGCCGTCTTTATCCCATAAGTGGTAAGATTGAGCAACGCTAAACCCCGCAGGATAGGCTCTGTCCTCTCCACTCCCTCTGGCAGTGGTTCCCTTTGATGTGTTATCAAGGAGTTCCGGGTAGAACCTTCGCACTTTGTGGGCTTTCGGGGTGTACCTTCCTCCAGGCTCAGTGTTCTCATGGGTCTCTTTTTAAAGGATCATGAATTAGGACTTTAAAGTAATTTTTTTGGCTGATAGATTATTCTAAGTGATTAATTCTCATTCTTATTTCACTGACCTGTGGAACTTTGGTATTAATAATGCTTGGCTAATATTTTACCTAATGGATCTTGAAGTTGCTCTTTTTCCCACCTCTACTCTCCATCAATTTTTTTTCAGGGCTGGACAATAAGCTGTTACTTTGATTACAGTGATGGTGTAAGAAATTTATTTCATGTTGTCTCTTGACAGGGATACAAAACCAACAAAGCTAAATTGCAGTAGGAAAGGCCACTTCCAAGTTTTTTGGATGCCCCTCAAGAGCCCTAAAATGGAAATATCCATTAGTTATAGGACTTAGCCCCCTTGTTTATTTTTGATGGCAACTTAGTTTTCTACTAGGAGCAGAAATACAGAAATTTACTCCTTCACAGTTCTGGTGGACAGAAGTCCAAAAATTAAAGTGCTGGCATGGCTCCCTTGGAAGACTTCAAGTCTTTTAATCCGTCTTCAGCTTCTGAAAGCTCCAGATTGACTTTTAAAATTTTTTTTTTTTTATTTTGAAGGTAGTAGAGATACAACAGAACAAGACAGAACAAAGCCAATTGAGACAGTGCAGTGAATTTGGTACAGAACTTCACAGTAGGTTACCTGGAATTATCTTCACAATAGTTGTCTAGTCAATTAGGTATAGCAAAATCAAACCAAAGACAGAACATTATAAAACCAATCAAAAGAGAATATTGAATAGAGTAAAGCAATTAATCATAATGAAACAAACCTGAAAACAACACTTGCTTTCAAAGAGAAGATAGAGGAGACCCCCCCATCTTTGCTGTATTGTATACAGTCATCCTGCCAAGAGATGCTCAGACCTCTGTCCCCAGTTGCTAACTTGGGGAGCGGGGAAGTTGGGGATGTTTGATTCCAAGCCTGAGCACCGGTAGGCTCACAGGAGACACCGCCGTGTCTCCTCCTGGCTCATGTAGGAGGAAGGGCTCACCAAGAGGGCGGGCGAATTGCTTCTTTGTACAACCTGCTGGGTTCCACCATGGCTGTGGCCGGATCTTGGGGGCATCCTGCTTGTGTGCCTGTATCCTTTTGTCTTTCTTCTTTATCAGTTCTACTGCATTGGGCCTACTATAATCTTCATCTTAACTAAACTCCTTGTTTCCAAACAAAATCATACTCTCAGTCTCTGGGTAAATATGCATTTTTTGGCAGCAGAACAGGGTGGGTCATTCAAACAAGTACCATGGGTAGAGAAAGAAGCTTCATAAAAATTGTATTACACTCATTCTGTAGGAAGGTAACACTCAGAATGTTCTATACAATTTCGCATCTCATCTACCACCATCACTACCACTTATTCCTTTTGTATTTAAGAGTTAACTTTAGGGAGCAGACTCATGTCAGTCATTCAGGATGCTTTTATCTGAAAACACTCTCCAAATACTAGGAAAAAAATATATGCTGTGAGGGGAAACATAGTCATGAAAATATGTTACTGAAGTAGAAATATGAAGGAATAATGTCCTTCACCTATGCCCTTTATTTATATAAGGAAAAAAAAGTGATGAGCATTTCTTCAGGTCTTAAATTTTATCCTTTTTAGATGCTTTTAGAAGAAAACCTTACTTATTATTTTTCTACAGTAGCAGTGAGCTTTCTCACCATGCAGAGTTGCTGTTCATGTCTTCATTTCTTTTAAACTTCAACCCTTTTCTGTCATTTTATGCCATGAGGAAAATTTCTCTCCTCTGGGAAAGGAAAATGCCTCTTTCCACCTGTGCTGTTGATCTAATACCTTTTTCTTCCTTTGACATTTTATTCCTTTGATTTCTTTTTCCTTTGTGAATGTAATCTTTCTCTCAACCAGTTTTCTACCATCTGTTGATAAATACATTTAGATCTCCATGTCCTGACAAATATTACTTTCACTGCAGTTAAAAATCAATATGATTTTTCTTAAACGCAAACTTTTTTTATTCTGTAGCAGCATTTGAGATCTCACCATCTTTGCTTTTAATTTTGCTTTTTCTCATTTTTCATTTCTTCTTACTTCATTCCTCCTCTTTCTCTTTTATTAATTCTCTTCTCCAATAAAAGAGGAATTTGTTGTAGTTGTTTCCTCCAAACTTTTGTCTTTTCTTTGATAATTTTGTCAGGGTTAGCATCTTCAATTAATATCTTTCAAATATGTCTTTTTCTATAGTTCAAATCTGAAATGTTCTCCAAAGTCCCTTGGTCATCAGCCTAGTGGGATGTCATGGAAACTTTAGGAGGTAGAATTAATGGGAGGAAATCAGTCACTGGGGACATGGCCTCAGAAAAGCAAGCCTACCCTTGGCCCCACCCTCTCCCTCTCTGTGCTTCCTGGGTATTATGAGGTCAGCTGCTTCCTCTACCACATGCTCTTTCCATTATTTATTGTTCTACTACAAAATCAAAGACAATGAGACCAAGTGATCACAGATTGACACCTCCTAAACTGAAAAACAGTAAACATTTCTTGTCCAAAGTTACTTATTTCAGATATTTTGTCATAGTGATGGAAAGCTGACGCATATTTTGTCTCCAGTTTTTCATAATTTCTAGGAGAAATACAGCAGAAACAAAGTCAGCAGTACTGGCTTTTGTTTAGAAAGTATTAAGTGCAAACTGCAGTACTTGGTAGGTGTTTTTCCATTTTTTTTAATATTATCATATTAATCTTCACATAAAATCTATGAGTTGAATCTTATTGCCTATTTTTAGAAACATAAAGCTATTATGTCTATTAATTCACATTGTAAGTCATGGTGTGACTAAGGTGTGGCTGAAGGGATTTATTCAAAGGAAAAAATCACCCTGGGTGTAACACCAATCAGTAGGCTTGTTTTCTGAATAAAGTAAAAGGGAAGGAAAAAGGAAAGCCTGCTTTTGTTTCTTGCAGGAGCTCCAGTCTTCACCTTCACCTTGGGCATTGTCTTCTGGCTTCCAGCACAGATTCTTCAGCCTCCAGTGCAGACCTTTTAGCCTTCCATCCCAGACTTTTCCACCTCCTGATATGAACTTGCACAGGACACTACAGAGAGCTCCAGACCTTTGACTGGATACTTTGGCTCTCTAGTGCACAGACATCCCTTTGTATTCTTCTATACCAGACTGTGCAGGCAGCTCTCATAAGCCTATCTTGTAAATCCTTTTATATATTTGTATATCTTGCATTAAATCTATTTCTCTAGTAAGAACTATCTGATACACGTTGGTCCCCAGGAAAAAGCATAAGTTCTGTGTGTAGACTCCAGAAATGTTTCAACAAGTCAGATATGCTTTCCTTACCTCCAAGTTTTAGTTAAATGTAGCACCTGGTTCCTTGTTGTGTTGATTTGAATTCTAAGGTTTTAAATTGTAGGGTTTTACTCCATTTCCTCTTTCACAGAACTCCATGCAATCATGATTACTTGCCAAGTTCTTCATAATGTTTTGAATCCAATTCTCTTTTTTAAGTTTCAATGCTGCCACAATAGCTCAAACCCATCTTATTTTTTTATCTATGACACAAATGCCCTCATTATTCCTCTTTGCATAGTGCAATGCACACTGCTACATGCGTAGGCTTCCTCATTCCCAGGTAGAGTGCAGCATTGTTTTCTCGTAGTCCATATTTTCATTGCTTTCTGAATTAGATGTAACCACCCCAGACTACAGGTGGTAGGTAAAGATTAGACTATTTTGAGGATAATGTTTGCATACAGAAGAAACCTAATAAATATTTTATATTATAATACTTTTTTGCCCTTTACAATTTGGTGCAATTTACTCTTTGAGCTTACTGCAATTTACTCTTTGAGTTCCAAGGTCCCTTCAACCCTATCCTCTATTCTAACAAGACAAACTATCTTACATTGACCTTTCTGCAATAAAATTTTTATTCATACTTTTTGTTTCTTACAGTGTTCTCCTTCCATTCAATGTTTATTTCTGTCTTTAAAAGTCTATTAATTGTAGATACTTCTACAGACTTTCCTGCTAGATTTCCTGGCCCGACCTGGTAGACATATTTCTTTCTCTAAGTCCATATGCCTTGTTTATAACACCCAGAAGACAAATAATGTTGACAATAAGGTAATATAATTATTAGAATACTTGACTGTTATGGTTTGTGTCTAGGTGCCCCCCCCAAGCCTTATGCAGTCATAGAGGTAGCTGAATCTAACATTTTTGATTGGTTCATTATCTAGTGCTAGGGTTGGCTATGTGAGTGCTGCACCCACCCAGGAGTGGGGCTTGCATATGATATAAGAGAGGGAAAAATGCATGTTTTTTCCTCTTTTACCCTGTTTTCCTTTTCCATTTGCAGCCACCATGAATGGTTGCTCCAGAGGCACGCCACTCTGCCTTGGACCCAACTGAGTATGGACTGAAACTTCTGAAAAATTACAAGCTAAATAAACCTTTCCTTCCTTCATTTTGGGTGTCAGGTGTTTTATCCCAGCAATGAGAGAAAAGTAATCAAGAAAGAATTTGATACCAAGAGTAGAGTCTTTGCTGTGATTGTACCTGACCATGTGGTTCAAGAGCCTTTGGGATGGCTTGAGGGGGGAATTTAAAAAGGTTCAGAGATGTCACCCAAGTGTATGGAGCTGGAACAGCTTAGGCTGTTATGTCTGGTCAGAGTTCAAGATACCAGAAAGTTGATAGAAAGCCTGCCAGTAAAGGTCTGGTTCAGGAGATTTCTGCTGGGAACAAGGATTGCGTTGGTTTTTGGACTCCAGTTAATATGTGTTACGGCTGGCAAAAAGTTTGTCTGCATTTTGTTCTTGTCCAGAGACTTTGTTTGATACTAAGATTATGGACAGTGGACTGAGTAAACTGGCAGAAGAAATTTAAAGGCAATTGAATGTTGAGGTGGTGGCATGGCTATTATTGGGGGTTTGTAGCCAGATTTATGTTGAAAATCAAGAGCAAAAAGCCCAATAGGCTAATTCAAAATGTTGTGAGTTTTACCAGAAAGCTATAGACTACAAAAATAAAACTGAGACCTTGACTGCTAAGAAGGAACAGAGAAATAAAAAAGATGGCCTGGGGGCATCCTGGGAAGCATCAGGTCTCCACCCTTTGTGGCCTCAAATTTCAAAAGTGAAAGACTTTGCTTGGAGGAGAAAGCTGCAGAGTGCCATGTTTCAGAATAGTGGCAGAGGCCACAGGAAGTTCCAAAATAGTGGCAGCCTCATCAGGTCCCGGAATGGTGGCAACATAGAGAATCTGTTCCTCATAATTAAGTTCAGAGAGCTCAGGGATCCAGGCACTCAACCCCTACAGCCAAGAGAGAAGAAAGCCTGTTTACTACTCCAGCTGACAGCAGACTTTGGCATCATGCATGTGACACTGCTTTTAGGCACATGGAGAATCCAGAAGTTCTGAGATTAGAAAGGCTTCCACCCCAATTTCAGAGAGTTTGGGAGGCCAGGCAGTGTGCCCCTAAAGGGCAGTGTGTGAAGCTGACTGTGCAGCCAAAGGTGCAGTGGAGACCCTAGAAATTTGAAAAAGCCAGGAGTGTGGATCATCTAAGGAAAGCTGTAAGGACTGAGCAGAATGGGCCTAAGAGAGAAGCTGTGGGAGCTAAAAGTGCTGTGGAGGTGGAGTCACTCAAGCCTTTTGGAGCTCACAACCAGATTGCTTCAGATGCTGAGCATAGAACTCCAGAACTTAATGTTTGTCTTGCTGAATTTCCTTTGATCCAATTCTTTGTATTGCCAATTTTTACCCTTTGAAATGGTAATACTTCTCTTGTGCCATTGCATGTTGGAGATGTTTAACTTTGTTTTCGTTCATATAGGGGCTTTGCATCTAAGAGTTTGCCTTACATCCTGGAGGAGACTTGGGACTTGGACATTTCAGCAATGTTGAAAATGTTAGAATTTTGGCAACTCCTAGAGGTGGACTAAATGTCTTTTGCATAAAGGATGCACATGAGTCTTTGGGGGGGGGTTAGGAGTAGAGTGTTATGGTTTGTGTCTAGGTGGCCCCCCAAACCTCATGCAGTCATGGAGGAGGCAGAACCTAGCATTTGTGATTGGTTCATTATCTAGCACTGGGATTGGCAATGGGAGTACTGCAGCCACCAGGGGTGGAGCCAACATACAATATAAGGGAGGGAAGAAGGCATGTTTTTTCCTTTTTTTGTCCTATCTTCTCTTTCCATTTGTGGCCACCATGAACAGTTGCCCCTCAGCCACGCTACCCCACCTTAGAGCCAACTGAGTATAGACTGAAACCTCAAAAAAAATTGTAAGCTAAATACACCTTTCCTTTCTTCATTTTGGGTATCAGGTGTTTTATCCTAGCAACAAGAGAAAAGTAACCAAGACATTGGCTCATCTTCTCTGGATTGTAAAGTTTCTGAGGACAGAATTTGGAACTAGTTACTTCGGCACCTTTGTAGGGCATAATGTAGTAAATTGCCCAGTACTTGCATACAATATTTAATTTCTATTATCTTTTCTAAGTTTATTAAGATAACATTAGGCTGCTACAGCAAAAAGACCTAAAGTGCTATGGCTCCAATGAAGTAGAAAATAATTGCCTTGAAGGAGCTGTGGAACCCAGGGGAGGTAAGGCAGCCTGATCTCTTCATAAATGTACCCAGGAAATCAAAGTTTTGTTTTTGTTCAGTAATTTCCTGGTGTTGCCCCATGTGAATGGTAGAAACTTATTAACTTACCTGGTTGTGTTTCTGAATATTGATTCTGGAAAGAGGAATAAGTGGAAGAAAAGAAATTTTCTTGAAAAAGGATCACAACAGAAGTTATAGAACAGATTTCTACTAATGTGCAATGATGACAATTTGGCCCAACAGCCACACCGAACCAAAGGGAGACTTGGACCTATATCTTCATATGCATACAGTCGTACCCTCCATATACTCAGGACATCTTTTCCAGTAATAAGGCTTGAACCTAGGTCTCCTCCTATCATTGTACTACTGAGATACAGTCCCAGGTGTTTAAAATTATTTTTATATTTTTAGACAGGGTCTTGCTAAGTTGCACAGGCTGGCTTCAAACTTGTAATATTCTTGCCTCAGTTTTCTGACTACAGGCTGTAATTAGAGGCATGTATTGCCACATCTGGCTATTCAGGATGTTTCAATTTCTCAAAAGATGACTCAGAGAATGAAACAATAGGGGATAATTAGCAGCCTTTGCCACCACCTCTCAAAGAGAATTTACTGTATGCCGTTTTTACCTTCACTAGTGTCTTATATGAGATCAAGATTGAATCATTAAATAGCTGAGGGTTTTTTCATAAGTAAGTATCTATCAATACATAAAAACTTTTAATTTGGCTTTTGTGTTGCTTAATTTTCATCTGCTGTGACAAAACACCAGAGAAAGCAACTTAAACAGATGAAAAATTTATTTTGGCTCATTATTATTTCTTCTTCTTCTCTTCTTCTTCTTCTTCTTCTTCTTCTTCTTCTTCTTCTTCTTCTTCTTCTTCTTCTTCTTCCTCTTCTTCTTCTTCCTCTTCCTCTTCTTCTTCCTCTTCCTCTTCCTCTTCCTCTTCCTCTTCTTCTTCTTCTTCTTCTTTTCTGCTTCTGCTTCTGCTTCTTCCTCTTCTCCCTCTTCTTCTTCTTCCTTCCTCTTTTTCCTTCCTCTTCCTCCTCCTCCTCCTAATGGTCTTTTCAGAGTCCTCATGGTGGGCCTGTTCCAGTAATTGGTCATTTTCTGGTGGCAGGACTGAGGTGAGCCAGAGCACCACAGCAGAAGAGCATGGAGCAGAAGGAGCAAACCTGCAAACATCAAGGCAGCTGGGAAGTAGAGGGGGAGAAATGCAGTCCACAAGTAAAATCCCAGGGGCAAAATGTTCCCTTTAGAGTTAAGCTAAAGTGACCAGCTTCATCTGATTAGGCCTTGCCTTCTAAAAAGCACACTGAGATGTGAATAACTCCATGAGTGAATCTATCCTTGGAGTTAGAGTCCTCATGATCCAATCACTTCCCTGAATCTCTCTGAACACTTATGCATTAACTAAACTCTCAGCATATAAGCCCTGGGATAAGTTCTCAGCATATTATGCCCAAATCATAATGGCTCTTTGAATACATATATTTTCACATTGCTTTATTAATTGAATTATTAAGTATGCAAAATCTTTTCTTAAATAATCAGGATCATCTTTGTAAACATCCAAGCTGAAAAAAGAGTAACATCTTTGGATGTGATGGTTCAGGTTGCTCTTTGTGCATTTTTACTACTCCATCATGATGTGGTAGAGTGATGCCCTTGAATCTCATCAAGTTTTGTTCCTTTAGTATGTCTCCTCAGTTTTCATATCTATTTTTAAGTATCACCTGCCCTCTCCCCTGAAGCATTAGTTGATACTGCTGACTAATGTCAATGCATTTGCCTGTAAAAACTCTTGTCTTCTTTTTTGCTATTTATAATATTTTGTGGACTTAAAAATCAAACAAAAACTAGGTGCCAGCCACAGTTCTGAGTATTTTACATATTTTAACTCATTTCAGCCTTACAACAGCACTATACAATACATTACTATTTCCTGTATATCATAAACAATGTTACAGAAGGCTGAGTTTAAGTAACTCGCCCAAGGTCACAGAGCTAGTAAATGGCAGAGCCAAGATTCACCGCAGTCAAACTCCAGAGCTGTGCTCTTAATAATTACTCTGCACTGCCTTTAGGCTTCTTTGAATTCTGTGCACACTAAGAATAAATAGATTTTGAAGAAGAGTGAGAGATACTCTGAAATAAGTGACATATTTGGTTTTCAGAGTATTCTTCCTTTGTTTAATTTCATACTGATTCAATAGTAAGTTAGACAAGTTTCACATAGGTGAGATTCTTGGCAACTTTAGTTGTTTAGACAGTTATGTCAGAAAGCAGTGGGAAAGCTATGAAAAGTAGGTCAATTGCAAAGCAGGGACTCTGAAGTGAAATAAAGTGTTTCTTCGATTCTCCATTTGATGTCACTGTCATTGGTAATTGGTGATTCTCTTCTTCACAGTCACCAAAGAGCAGCTTGCTCATGGCTTCTGCTTTGTGGTACAGACTGCTGAGTTCACATCTCTGGAGTGACAGAGGAAATATCTCAAAAGGAAAAAATATATAGTCTAGGGAATGTTACCAGTGTTTTTCTTTACTGTTACACTATAGAACCTAGCTTCCAAATGTGACTTTTTTATTTAATGTTATTTAAAGAAAAAAAAAACATAAAAGGGTAGAAATGATACATAATTTCAAAAAAATAACCAGTAAAAAATCACTAGTTGATAAATTACATATTATCCTCTTAGAAATAGTTGTTCAAGTTACAAAAGTAAAGCATACAAAGTGGACATTTAAACAGTGAGACTGCAATCAGTTCTGTTCAACAATCTAACAAAAAATTAGTAATATGGTTATCGATCCCACACACTGAAACATACATGCAGTTATACCATTTAGAGCACTTTCTTTTCCTCTCTTTTTTACAATAGCAATTACACATTTTAGGTTTTATTACTCCTACATTTCTTATTACTTTTTACACTGGAGACACAATGTGATATTTATAAATATGATTCTTATTTATTTCACTAATGAGGATAGTCTCAAGTTGTCTCCATTTGCCTATGAAGGTTTCAAGATCATCCTTTTTTATAGCTGAGTAATATTTCATTGTATAAAAATACCACATCTTTTAAACCACTCTGCGGTTGATGTGCATTTTGGTTGTTTCCAAGATTTAGCTATTACAAATTGTGCTGCTATGAACATAGGTGCACATATATCACTGTGATAATGACCTTTTCAGGTTTTCTGGGAAAATACCTAGGAGTGGAATAACTGGGTTGAATGGAACTTCCAATCTTAGTCTTCTGAGGAATCTCCATACTGATTTCCATAGTGGCTGCACCAGTCTACACTCCCACGAACAGTGGAGCAGTGTTCCTTTTTCCCTACCTCCTTGCCAACATTTGTTACCAGTTGATTTCTTGATGGAGTCAGAAGAAATCTCAATGCTATTTTAATTTGCATTTCTCGAATGAGCAGTGATGGTGAACACTTCTTCATGTATTTATTTGCTATTTGTGTATCTTCCATTTGTGTATCTTCAGGTCAGGAATTGAGATGCCTCCTATCTTGTCTCATTGCCCAGAATCGCCTTTGCTGTTCTAGGTTTCTTCTGTTTCTAGATGAATTTTAGGAATATTTTCTCCAGATCTGTAAGGTATGTTGATGGTATTTTGATTGGGATTGCACTGAATCTGTGTAATAGTTTTGGAACTATGGCTATTTTCACAATGTTGGTTATTCCTAACCAAGAGTAAGGAATATTCTTCCATTTTTTTAAAATATTCTCTTCAATCTCGTTTTAGAGTAGTATAATTTTCAGCATATAGATCTTTTACATTCTTAGTTAGATTGATTCCTAAGTATCTGATTTTTTTAGATGCTATTGTGAAAGGTGATAATTCCATAATTTCTCCTTCAGTGAGTTTTTGTTTGTGCATAGGAATGCTATTGATTTTTGAGTGTTGACTTTGTATCCAACTATACTGCTGAATTTATTACCTCTAGTAGTCTTTTAATGGAGATTTTTGGGTCTTCTATATACAGTATCATGTCACCTGCAAATAGTGATAATTTAACTTCTTCCTTTCCTATCTTTATTCCTTCTATTTCTCTCTCTTGTCTGATTGCCCTGGCTAGTGTTTCCAGAACTATATTGAAAAGGAGTGGTGATAGTGGACATCCTTGTCTTGTTCTTGATTTTAAAGTGAAAGCTTTCAGTTTTTGTGCATTTAGTGTAATGTTGGCTGTTGGTTTACCATAAATGGCCTTTATGAGATTGAGGAAGATACCTCCTATTCTGAGTTTCTGAAGGGTTTTTATCATGAACATGTGTTGGATTTTATCGAAAGCTTTTTCTGCATCTACTGAGATAACCATGTGGTTTTTGTTTTTGGCTCTGTTGATGTGGTGTATTATATTTATTGATTTGCATATATTGAACCATCCCTGCATTCCTGGAATGAATTCCACTTGGTCATGGTGTGTAATCTTCTTGATGATTTGCTGCATTCTATTTGCCAGTATTTTATTGAGAATCTTTGCATCAATGTTCATTAGTGAGATTGGCCTCTACTTCTTTTTGGTTGGGTCTTTCTCTGGTTTTTGTATCAGGGTAATACTTGCCTCCCAGAATGATTTAGGGAGGACTGCTTTTCTTTCAATTTCACTGAAGAGTTTAAGGAGTATTGGCATTAAATCTTCTCTAAATTTATTATAGAATTCAGTCGTGAATACATAATGACCTGGGCTTTTCTTTGTTGGTAAGTTTTTAATCATGTTTTTTAATTTCAGTAGTTGATATTGGATTATTCAAAATTGTTAAATCTTCTTGATTGAGCTTTGGTAGTTCGTGAAATCTGTCCATTTCTTCTGTTTTCCACCCTATGTGAGTAGAAGTTTTCAAAGTAGGTGTTCATGATGTTTTCAATTTCCAGGGATCTGTAGTAATTTCCCTCTTTTTAGTCCTTATTGCATGGATTTGGGTTTTTTCCTTTCTTTTTCTTGATAAAGTTGGCTAGAGCTTTATCAATTTTGTTTATCCTCTCAAAAAACCAGCTCTTAGATTCATTGATTCTTTGTATTGTTTTTGTTTCAATTGCATTAATTTCTGCTCTAATCTTTATAATTTCCTCTCTTCTATGAGCTTTGGGTTTGACTTGCTCTTCCTTTTCTAGGAGCCTGAGATGTAGCATTAGTTTATTTATTTTGCTCATTCTGTTTTTTTGCTGTGACTATTTATTGCTGTATATTTTCCTCTTAGGACTGTTTTTATTGCATCCCAAAGGTTACAGTATGTTGTGTCTGCATTTTCATTGTATTATAGGTATTGTTTTATTTCTTCTTTAATTTAACTGGTTGTCCAGAAAGTTATTATTTAATTTCCATGTATTTGTGTAGATTTTGCAGGGGTTTTTTTGCCATTGATTTTCAATTTTAGTGCACTATGATCAGATATTAAGCATGGGATAATTTCACTGCCTTTGCATTTACTTAAGAATGCTTTATTAGTTAATATATGGTCTATTTTGGAGAATGTCCCATGTGCAGCTGAGCAGAATGCATATTCTGATGTAGTTGGGTGGAACACTCTGTAAACATCCACTAAGTCCATTTGTTCACAGGTGTGATTCAGTTCTGTTATTTTTTTGCTGAATTTTTGTATAGTTGATCTTATTTATCTCTGTGACAGTGGGGTGTTAAGGTCTCCTATTACAATTGGGTTCTTGTGTATTTGGTTTTTCATGTCCATTAGTGTTTGTCTTATATAGTTGGGTGCTCCTGTATTTGGTGCATATATATTTAAAGTTGTTAGTTCTTTCTCTTGTAGTTTTCCACTTGCATAGTATGTAGTGGCCTTCTTTATCTCTTTTAATCCTTTTAGGTTTGAAGTTCACTTTGTTTGCAAACAGAATAGCTACCCCTGATTTTTTCTTGGTTCCTATTTCACGGAATATTGTTTTCCATGCTTTGACTTTTAGTTTATGAGTTTCTTTTTGAGTCAGGTGTGTTTCTTGTTTACAGCATATTGTGGGGTCCTGCATCTTGATCCATTCTGTCAACCTGCTTCTTTTGACAGCACTGCCAGTCCACCACAGTTCAAGGTTCTAGGAGGGAGAGTGGGAGCCAAATGTTCACAGCAGTGCTTGGTCTAAAAGATGGGGAGGGTGGCCAAGGGCAGCAGGTCAAGCCAGGTTGGGTGTGGCAGTCCTCTGGGTCAGCACATGAGAGAAGGAGTGTGCTGGGTCACAGGCATGGCTCAGTGGCCTGAGCCAAGATGGAGCATGGTGGTGGTCCTCTGTGTGGCAGAAGTGGGAAGGTGCTATTTGGGGCAGACCCAGATCAGCTGCCTGAGGGGGGGGGCACTGAATGGTCTTCCCTGCACAGCAGTGGCGGGGAGGCACTAAGGTGCACAGGCACACACAGCAGCCCAAGCAGAGGCAGAGCCTGGTGTTCCTCCTCTGCGCAGTGGTGGTCAGGAGAGGCCAGGAGTGCAGAGGTGCTCAGGCACTCCCATCAAAGGGAGCAGGGGTGGAGCCCAGACTGAATGTGAGTAATTTAAAAGTGAAAAAAAAAAAGGACTGTCTTTTGGTCAAGCATGTTAGCTCAGGCCTATAAATCCCAGCACTTTGGGAGACTGAGGCAGAAGGACTACATATTCAATCCCACCAATGGGCAATTTAGTGACTTAGAGTCTATCTCAAAAAATAAAAAAAGGATAGAGTACTTAGATCAGCAAGAAGGCCTGGGGTTCAATCCCTTGTACTGCAAAATAAAATGGAAAATTGGGTCTCTGGTGGGTAATTACCCAGTTGGGAAATCTAATATCTGAACAATATTTCTAAGTTAAAGTACAAATGTAACATAGGGCAACTCAGTGAAAAGGTACTTGGTGGGAACAGTGCCAAAAATCAAGGAAACCAGTGAAGTAAAAAAGGTGTAAATGTTGACAGCAGAGTAGGTATTACCTTGTTATAACCTCCACAAGATGGAGATTATATTGATAAGGGTCTTTGGCACTTTATTTTGATGACTAACATCAGCTTTTAGTGTGTTTCACCTTTTTCTGCCTCTAAAACAACCCAGAGCGCTTTCTTTATAGCAGAGGTGACTAACAGTGTTGAAAAGTAAGAATTCTCTTCACTTATCTATTGCTGCAATTGGTTTTATTATAAAGCAGCAGCATACTTTTGGAGGTCCACAATTTGGTTTATTACAGAAACAAGTATGATAGTAGAATTTTCTATAAAATGCTATACATCTAGCATTTGTACTCCTGCACCTCATTAGCCTGCCAAAATGAGTAGTTACACTAATTTTTTTATATAACAACACATATAATTACTAGTTGTAAAATTTGGACTGAAAGATAGAAAGTAAATAAAGTAGGCTATATAGCAATGAAATGAATATGAAAGATACAGTGACCTAGTAGCAAGAAATGTTCTATTTCTACAACCCGATATTGGCAGACTTAAATAATGCTACTTCAGACTATTAGATATGGGGCCATGTTCCTCTACTGCTTCTCTTAACTCTGAGAGTTCAAGTGCACTTTGACACACACAGGTCCCTTGGTGAGGTATAGTGAAAATAATTGTTAGTTAACTGCCAGAGCATCCCTTAGCTGATACAGTTTTACTTAAATTCAAGTAATATAGGCCAGTGCCTATTTTCCAGGCTGCACTAGCTTCTTTTTGGAGATTACATTGCTATTTTAAATGAAGGTAGGAAGAGATTAGCAAAAATCAAATCTGAAATTCTTGGGTTCTGTTAGAATTTTAAATTGGTTTAGCCTTGTCTCTTTGAATGTGGAATAAAGTAATATCTTGTATAGTCTTGGGCACTTGATTTTGTAAGTTTGGTTTGATCTTTCAGACAGAACTCTTGATCATCTGACCTCATCACCTGTATTATCTGGCAAAGGAAGACCTTGGTGTGTAAAATTAATCAAACAATGCAAGAACTAAGTTGCTTCTTTACTTAGTTAGAAAGTTATGTTTTCAGAAACTTCAGGTATGTGACTTCTAATTTCTGTTATGTCTGTGTCTTCTGAACTTGTTTTGTGTGGGCTGGAGGTCTGAGATTGTATTTTACAAGGAAGCTCTTGATGTTTTCCTGTGTTACTCCAAATCAGCCCATTGCTGCATCCCAGATGCTTCCTGAATTGGCTGCCAGTCCCTCAGTATAGTGGATTGGACTGGGCACCTGGGTTCCTCTGATGCACAGTTCCTGGAGTGGTGGACTGGCATGGAGCAGTGGTTAACCAGTGCTCTCCTGAAGGTTGCCAGACCTCAGCAAGGCTTCTTCTCCAGGCCTGTGCTGGGTTTTCCAGATCCCTCTAGGCCACTGTGTGCCCTACTCTTGTCTTCATACTTGCCTTGAAATTCTCCAGACTTTGTATTTTATAGACTACTCCACTGTCTCCAAGTTTTCCTTGATTGGTGTTGAGGCCCTCAGAAGCTTAAATTTTATGCTAAGGACCTTTCACAGTATTTTTCCAGTAAAGAGGTCTCTTCTCAGAATTACATGTCAGGGGTTAATGACCTTTCAACAACCTATTATGGCTGACAGTTCAGCATCTTTGTCAATTGCTCTTCTCTGTATACCACTCTTTCCAGTTCTCTTCCCTTCCTTTTCCTTTTACTGTGTTTCTCTTCTCATCCATCCTCCTGTTCTTCCTTCTTTCCTACCTTTTATGTCTGATGTGCACTAAATACCCTCTAGGCACAGAGATAAGATGGATGAATAACATGGGTTATTACTTTCGAGAAGCATTAGCTGAGGAGACCAAAATATATACAATGTGGCAGGCAGAGAGCGAGGGTTTGGGTCTAGAGTTCATTTCATGGTTGCTGAGTTGGGAGGATTGCTTTGATAGCAATGCCATTAATCAAAAATATTAGAGGAGGGGAAGGTTTTAGGTAGAAATGATAATAGGTTGATTTTCAACATGCAGTTTCATGTACCTGTAAGATGACTGGGAAGAGAGAAATTTAGGTCACAGATCATGAAACAGATTAAAACTGGGCCAGAATTTCAGGAGTTGCCAGTGTAGGAAGGAAAAGCAAAAAAAAAAAGGACCAAAAAGATAGTCATCTTAACTTACACACCTTTCACACATAGATGGGAAAGAGCCATGAAAAGAAAAGAAGTACAAAAACTTTAAAGTAAAAAATTAGATGGAGACTAACCCAGTCTGTTTCCAAACTCTTCCCTTCCTTGTATGACAATGAGACAACAGACATCATGGTTACATAGCATGGTTAACAACTGGATGAGGATAGAGTCATAATTGAGGAGAGAGACTTATAGTTGTAGACCATTCCCTTCATTTTTTTTCCTTCAGTACTGGAGATTGAACACAGAGCTTTGCACATGCCAGGCAAAAGTTCTACCACTCAGCCACATCTCCAGCAGAGACCATCCCTTCTTGATCCATTTCCAGTGAAGATGGAGGGCTCCTTATCATTGTCTTTCTCACTTTTCTTGTCTAGTGTTTCTTCACTGTTCTAAGTCAGTTCCACTCTTCAATGACTATTTTGTGCACCATCTCAAGAAGATGTATTTTTTTTAACTTCTCTAAAATCCCCCTTAAAATTGTCTCTTCACAGAGTCTCACTAGTTGAACTGGGCTAGTGTTCTCATTAACCTATCTATACTTTTAAAAATCATTCCTGAGTTCTAGTGTACTTGCACCTGCTTGGGGAGAGCTTGGGATAATTGCTCCCAGGGGTTAGGAGCCCAGCCAGCTTCCTGAAACACTGGAGGAGGCACAGGAGGTCCTATGGGCCTAACTGAACCAGGCCTAATGACTTCTTTCCATCTGGGGAGATGAGGGCAAGTGAGCTGAGTTCCAGCTTGCTTGGGCCCACTCAGAGAGAGTGTAGGACTCAGAGCATAGGAGGTCCCATGGGCCTGATTGGACAATGCTAAGAGCATTCTTTCAATCCTAAGAGCGGGGGGCGTGCAAGGGGAGTTCCAGTGCACTTGTGCCCACACAGGGAGAGCTTTGGACCATTGCTCCCAGTGGCTAGGAGCCTGCCCAGCTTCCTGAAACATAGGGAGGAGGCATAGGAGGTCCCAAGGGCCTGACTGGGCCAAACCTAGCCACCTCCATGGAGTCCCAGGAGCTGAGGACCTGCAAGGTGATTTCTAGTGTGCTTGCACTTGGGGAGAGCTTTGGACCATCGCTGCCAGTGGTTAGGACCTCACCCAGTGTCCTAGACCACCAGAGGAGGCACAGGAGGTTCCATGGGCCTGACTAGGCCATGCTCAGCAACCTCCATTCAGTCCCAGGAGCAGAGGGTACACAAGGTGATTTGCAGCATGCCTGGGGGAAGTTTTGGAACATTGGTCAAAACCCAGATATAGGAAAATGACAAAATGAAAGACCAAAATGCAATCTCAAACCTCCAGCCAATCCCAAGCAATCCCAAGCAAGCAAAACCAATCCTATTTACATAGGAGCCATGTAAATAGAAGAAAATATAAAAATATAAGCCATACACATGGAATTCCTGAAATGATATCAACTGAAATAAAGAAACAGCTCTGGGAAGCTATAAAAGAACTCAAATCAGATATAATACCCAGGTAAAAGAAGAAATGATAAATGTAGGGAAAGAAATGCTGAACACATTTAAAGAAGACAGTTAAAAAATGAGAGGAACAATGCAAAAAGATGGAAACCATGAGTGAACAATATAAGAAACAAACAGAATACATGAAGCAGATTCAAAGAGATATACAGGAAGTCAAAAATTCCATCAAAATTTGACAAAACTGCCTCAATGAAAGTGAAGATAAAATTTCAGACCTCGAAGACAAGATTGCAACTAGTGAACAGGAAAGGAAAGACCTTTTAAAAATAACAAGGGATCAGGAAATAACAATTAAACAGTTGCAAGATGTTGCAAAGAAAAACAGCATAAGATTAATAGGGATAAATGAAAAATGATATCAAGAGGCTATTTACAGAAGTAATAGTTGAAAACTTCCCAAACATGAAAATGGGAACTGACATACAGATTACTGAAGTATATGGAACTCCAAATAGTCATAACCAAAATAAAACCACACCCAGAAATCCAACATAAGAATAGAATATTAAAAGCTGTTAGAGAAGAGTTAGGCACCTATAAAGGAAAGCCTATCAGAATCAAGCAGACTTCTCAACAGAAACAATAAAGTCAAGAAGAGCATGGAGTAAAGTATTTCAGATCCTAAAGGAAAATGACTTCCAGCCCAGGTTGGTGTACCTTGCAAAACTGTCCTTCAAAATTGATGGAGAAATAAGATACTTCCATGACAAAGAACAGCTGAAGAACTTCATGACCACCAAATCAACCTTGCAAAGAATACTGAAAGACATTCTAGATAGACATAGGAAAAAAACCACTAAGCAAGGCAAACAGAGTTGAAAGGTAAAGAAACAACAGCAGAAAGATAACAAGTCAAAAATAAACCAATATATATCAGTTATAACCATTAATGGCTTCAATTCATCAATTAAAAGAAACAGACTGCCAGAGTGGATCAAGAACAACATTCAACACACTGTCTACAAGAAACCCATCTATCCCAAAAGGAAACTCACAGACTGAAAATCAAAGGATGGAAAACAATACTTCATGCAACAGGAAACAAAAACAAACAAACAAACAAAACAAAACAAAACAAAAAGCAGGGATAGCTATTTTGTTTGCAGACAATGTGAACTTCAAGCCAAGAATGATCCAAAGAGATAAAGAAGGTCACTACATACTAGTTAGGGGAAAACTTCAAGAGGAAGAGATAACAATCTTAAATATATATGCGCCAAATTCTGGAGCACCCAGCTATACAAAATAAGTATTAACAGAAATGAAAAATCAAATAAGCAATAACACAATTATAACAGGAGACCTTAACAAGCCATTGACACAAAGAAATAGGTCAACCAGACACAAAATCAGCAAAGAAATAACAGAACTGATCACACCTGTGAACAAATAGACTTGATAGACATATACGGAGTGTTCCCCCCAAAAACATCAGAATATAAATTCTTCTCAGCAGCACATAGGACATTCTCTAAAATAGGCCAAGTAGCGGCCCACAGAACATACTTAAGTAAATACAAAAGAATTGAAATTATCCCATGCATGTTATTGGATCATAGCGCCATGAAACTAGAAATTAATAATAAAAGAAACTGCAAAAATCCCACAAACACATGGACATTGAATAATACACTCTTGAGCAATCAGTGGGTCACAGAGGAAATTAAAGAAGAAATTAAACAATATCTACAAGCAAACAAAAATACAAATACAACTGTAATCTGTGGGATGCAATGAAAGCAGTCCTTAGAGGAAAATTTATTGCAATTAATTCCCACATCAGGAAAACAGAATGAACACAAATAAACCACCTGATGCTACACCTCAAACATCTAGAAAAAGAAGAGCAAGTCAAGCCCAAAACCAAAAGAAGGGAGGAAATTGTAAGGATCAGAACAGAAATTAATGCAATAGACTAAGAAAACAATACAAAGAATCAATGAATCAGTTGGTTCTTTGAAAGAATAAATAAAATTGATAAATCCCTAGCCAACCTTATTTTAAAAAGGAAAGAAAAAACTCAAATTCATGCCATAATGAATGAAAAAGGTGAAATCACTGCAGACTCTGTGGATATACAGAAGTTCATTAACACCTATTTCGAAAACCTCTACTCTCATAGGTTCAATAACACAGAAGAAACGATAGATTCATAGAAACATGAAATACAAAAACTGGATCAAAATGATGTAAAACTTCTGAATAACCCAATTTCTATTAATGAAATTGAAAATGTAATTAAATCCTTACCAACAAAGAAGAGCCCAGGCCAGAGGGATTCACTGTGGAATTCTACAAGAAATACAAAGAAGCCCTTATGCCAACACTCTTCAAAATCTTCAATGAAATTGAAAGGGAAGAAATTCTTTCTAACTCACTCCTGGAAGCAAGTATTACTCTAGTACCAAAACCTGAGAAAGGCTCAGCTAAAAAAGAGAACTACAGGCCAATCAATTTCCATAGTGAACATAGTTGCAAAAATTCTCAATAAAATATCAGCAAACAGAATGCAGCAAACCATCAAGAAGATTATACACCATGACCAAGTGGGATTCATCCCAGTAATGCAGGGATGGTTCAACATATGTAAATCAATAAATTGAATCCACCATATCAATAGAGCCAAAAATAAGAATCACATGATCATTTCTATAGATGCAGAAAAAGCTTTTGATAAGATCCAACACTTATTCATGATAAGAACCTTACAGAGAATTGGAATAGATTGTCTTTACCTAAGTATGATAAAGGCCATCTATGACAAACCAACAGCCACCATCATATTAAATGGCCAAAAACTGAAAGCCTTTACCCTAAAATCAGGCACAAGACAAGGATCTCCATTATCACCACTTCTATTCAACAAGTACTGGAAATACTATCCAGAGAAATTAGACAAGAGCAAGAAATAAAAGGAGTAAGCATAGAAAAAGAGGAAGTTAAATATCATTATTTGTGGATGACATGATACTCTACATAGAAGACCCCCAAAACTCCATCAAAAGACTCCTAGATCTAATAAGTGAATTCAGTAATATAGCTGGATGCAAAGTCAACACTCAAAAATCAATAGCATTCATATACACTAACAAAATCACTGAGAGAAATAAGAAAAACCACACTCTTCACAGTAGCATCCAAAAATATGAAACACTTAGGAATTAATCTAATGAAAGAAGTAAAAGATCTATTCAGGGAAAATTATAATACCCTAAAAGGAAATTGAAGAGGACCTCAGAAAATGGAAAGACATCCCTTATTCATGGATAGGAAAAATATTGTGAAAATGGCCATTATCCCAAAATTGTGATACAGATTTAATGCAATCCCAATCAAAATACCACTATTGTACCTCATAGATATAGAGAAATCACTCCTAAAATTCATCTGGAACTAGAAGGGACCTAGAATAGCAAAGGCAATCCTGAGAAACAAAGGCAAGGCAGGAGACATCATAATCCCTGAAGTTATACTACAAAGCTACTATAATAAAATCAGCATGGTACTGGAATAAAAACAAACCTGAAGATCAATGGAATACATTAGAAGATACAACTACAACTACAACTACAAACACATTCAGCCACTTATCTTTGATAAAGGGTCTAAACACATTCACTGGAAGAAAGATAATCTCTTTAATAAATGGTGCTGGAAAAATTGGCTCTCCATATGCTGAAAATTAAAACTAGACCCAACACCATGTACTAAAGTCTAAATGGATCAAAGATCTAAATATTAAAACATAAATACTAAATCTGTTGGAATACAAAGTAGGTAAAAATCTTGAAGACATAGGGGTAGGTAGTGAATTCATGAACAAGAATCAAACCACTCAGGAAATACTTTCCAGAATCAATAACTGGGATCATGTATTATTAAAGAGTTTCTTCATGGTGAAAGAAATCTCCAGCATGGTGAAAAGAAAACCCACAAATTGGGAAAAAAAATCTTAGTGAACTGTCCCTCAGACAAAACACTTCTGTCTAGAACATGTAAAAAATTAAAAAAAAAATCAGACCCCCAAAATTCAAAGACCCAATCCACAAGTGGGCATCAGAGATGAATACACAGTTTTCAGATGAAGAAATACAAATGGCAAATAAATACATTAAAAAATGTTCAGCATCATTAGTCATTAGGGAAATGTAAATTAAAACCACACTGAGATTCCATCTCACTCCAGACTGAATGGCCAGGATCAAGACAACTATCAACAAAGTTGGAGAGGTTGTTGGGAAAAAGGAACTCTTCTACACTGATGGTGAGAGTACAGACTGGTACAACTACTGTGGAGGTCAGTCTGGAGATTCCTCAAAAAGCTGGCATTGGAAGTCCCATTTGACCCAGCTATTCCACTTCTGGGCATATTCCCAGAAGAACTGAAAACATCATACCACAGTGATATATGTGCACTCATGTTTCTAGCAGCACAATTTGTAATAGCCAGATCTTGGAAACAACCTATATGCCCATCAATTGAGGAATGGATAAAAAAGATGTGGTATTTTTATACAATGGAGTACTACTCTGCTATAAAGAGTGATCACATTGAGGTATTTATAAATAAATGGATGCAACTTGAGACCATACTTATAAGTGAAATAAATCAAACTCACATGTATAAATACCATATAGTCTCCCTATTGTAAGAAATGGTAACAGTACATAAGATTTTATGGTAATCATGGTTCACCATTACATTACTTCAAAGTCTTATAATGTTCCCTTTCATTGGTTGGGATGGTTTTATTCTGTTTTGTTTGATTTTAGTATGTGTGATGGTATGAACAGATACTTTGAAGAAAACAAGACATTATGGCAGCCATTGCTGATTTAATATCATCTTGCTGTGAAGTCCTACCAGGCTTTTGTTCTTCTGTTTCCATTGGTTCTTTCATGTTGTGTCTTATTGGATTTTAATATGTGTGATAGTATAAACAAATTTTTTATGGAAATTGAGATGTTATAAGTAGCCATTGTTCACTTTTTGTTATTTGCTTTTGAATGTCCTGTAATACTTTCATTCTCTTGAATGGTTTTATTCTATTTTGTTATGTTTGATATTATTGTGTGTGAAGGTATGCTCAACTATTTCAAAGATAAGATACATTATGGTAGCTACTGTTAATATCTAATTGTCTTGTTGTGAAGTGCTGTGTTGCTTACATTGTTCTGTTCTGATTTGCTTTGTTCTGTTCTCTTTTGTTTTATTCTCTTTAAAATAAAGTAAAGTAAAATAAAATAAAATCCATTCCTAAATGGCATTTGCAAACTTAGAAGCATATTCAATCAAACTCATGGTACCCTGTGATCTCTGAATTTCTTTGTTTACATTTCTACATAGGCCAAGTTTAGATCTTAGCTTATCATGATAGCTACTGGTTTCAAGTACATGATTACTAAGAATGTGCGTTTTTCCTTCATTTCTGGCTGGCGTGAAGGGAAACAGAATGTGAGTAAAAATAATTGAAAAGACAATACAGAGACAATTATCAAAAGATTTTCCAGCTAAGAGAATTCACCCTGAAGGTTTCTATAATCATGATCTTTGTCACTAATAGTCTTTTTGAATTGGCAGTAATAAAACGGCTTTCTAGTCCTACAAGGGCATGAGAAGTTAGAGAAATTCTTATAGGTGGCAAAAAGTTGGTTTTCTTAAGTGATAAATTTCTTTGCATCTGACATGTCACAAAAAGTGATTTTATTCTATTTCCTATAAAATATGATTGGTTTTATGATCATTTTGCATTATTTTATGACTTTTATAAGGATCTTTGTAATAAATTTCGGTGTGTTTTTTATAAGAACAAAAAGATAAAATTATAACAAGGTCGAGATAATTCTCTCTTCCAATACCTACAATTCACATATGAGTTTATGTAAAACTTTGAAAGCACAAGACCTAATCTGTGAGTCTAAAGACCTGTTTGCAATTCTGTCCTTTTGGTAGGACGTGTTTTGCTGCTCTTTCAAAGTCGGAAGCCAGAGTTCCTGTGACCCAGATCCCACAACCCTTATTCTATTCTCTAGGTGCTTTACCGTGTGTCTCTATTTCCCTTTATCCATTTTATCTTTTTGGTGCATTTGATGTAAATTGCACACACCAGTGGACTCCTCCCTAAATATTTCAGCAGGTACATTGTTAACTGGAATTCAACACTGGGTTGCTGGTTTTCTTCTGCTGTAAAGTTTATATATATTAAAATACATAAATATTCCCAGCATAGTGATTGAGTATTTGGCCAAAACACTTATATACTTGTGTCAGGCAAACCTAGATCAAGATATTGAATGTTACCACACCCCAGAAAATTCTTTCAGGGATTTTCCTATCCCTACCTTTGGAGGAAAATTTTGTTGTGATTTTTTCCACCACAGATTAATTTTTCCTATTCTAGAATGTCATATAAATATAATGGGTAAATATATAATGTTTGTGTCAGGATTTTCTTCACTTATTAGAGTGCTCTTGATATTCATCCAAGCAGTTGTATACATCAGTAGTTCATTCCTTTTTAGTACTAAGTATATTCCATTATTTGGAATTGTCATATGTTGCTTTTTTATTCTTCTATTGATGAATCCCTGTACTTTTCCAGTTTGGGGCTACCATGAATACAATTTTTATGAATATTGTTATACAAGTTTTCTTATATATAAATATGCATAGATGTCTAGAAAGATGGCATTCACACAGTTGACTAGAGTACAAGTCATGACTTAAAATCAGGTCTCCAGCAATATCCAGTGGCTGGTGGGATGCTTTAGAAAGGATGCAAGTAGTAACTGAGAGTATTGGGCATGGGATAAGGAATTTACTGGGCTACTACTGATACCAGGAGGTCTGGATGTTGTTAATTGAAAATAAAACATATGAAAAAAAGGCAGTATAACAGATACTTGCCATTTTATTTGAAGTAACAACTATAACCCATGCCATTGTTTATTCACTCAACAAGTATTTCACTCAAAATTGATTATTCATTCAAAATTGATGGCCTATTAAATTTCTAGCAGTTTTATAAGGGAAATATAAATATAAATGACTTACAGTTTTGATGGAGACAAAATGAAGAAAATAAATAGGTAATTATTTAACATGTTTTATAAGGTAATGAGTGTTATGAAGAAAAAAATTATAGGGAGATCATCTCATTAAGAAAGAAGAATCTGAGAAAATACTTGAAAAAAATGAGGGAAGAATTGTGGAAATCTGAAGTGAAAGTGTCTGTCATAGGCAGAAAGACAAATACCTGGTGGACACTTTGCAGGAATTTTAACAAGATAACAAGTCTAAAATGCAGGGAATGAAGATTAGTTGATGAAAGCAGAAATGTCATGAGGTCCAGTTCTTGCAGAAGGCTTCTCTGGTGGTGTAAGATCTTTGAAATTTGCTCTGACTCAGCTATTTGCTCTTTTAGAGGTGAGACATAACCAACCATTCCTAAAAGGGATTCCAGCTCTTTGCAGGGAATATACCAAAGGGGAGCAGAAGTGTAAGTAAGAAGCTCAGTGAAATTTTTCCATAGTCAAGGTTATAGATAATTACAATTAAAAAATTTATTTAAACATTCTTAAACTCAGTTTTTTGTCCTACAAAATTGCACTAAGGATAGTACCTACCCTATAGGGTTATGGCTAGGCTATTTTCTTGCAAACATTAGGTGTAAGTAAGCATACATATTGCCTATCTTAGTGCCTTTCTTGTGCTAATCACTCAATAAAGTTTCAGTGTTTTGATATTATTAGTGACTGAGATTTCCACTGGGGCTGAGGTTGCTGCAAAACAACAGTGAAAATGCCATGACAAGGTTCTTTCATGTTGATTGAGTTAAGAGTAAGATAAATTATTTGGAATAAAATCATTACGTGTTGAGTTAGGGTGTGTGTGTGTGTGTTGGTGTGTGTAAATGTTGGTATTTCATGTTGAAGGATGTTTTAATTATACAGTAAGCATGATTACACCTTATGTCTAAAAATTTTCTTTTGGAAATTTTGATTCTTTTAAATTTTTTCATTCCAGTAAGAGTGCTTTTTATATTTTCTTTATTATCCACTTGTATTACACTAAAATAAAATAAAGGTCATAACAACATTCTGTAACGAAAAAATTGAGCATGAGTAGAACCTTCCCTATGGCTTAAAAGTACAAGAATTTGGGGTGTAGAATAAATGATATGGGCCAAAAAGGAAGCCACAATGGAAATAAGACAACTAGGAATTCCTTTGTGAAAAAACTATAGTGTGTTTATGTCTACCTGTGTAATTGGTGAGTGTTTACTGAATCTATAAGTCTTAATGCATGCTTATGGTAAATAAATCTGCAATTGTGAGTTTATCTTTGGCCCTTGAAATTGTAGTCCTTGAATTTTTGTCTGTACTTCAAATGTAACTTTTCTTGCTTCAGTTTTATCTGATACATCTTTGAATATTTGCCTACCTGTCTCAAAAGAAATATTATAACTTTTCTCAAGGACAAAAGTTTTCAAGAAAACAAATAATGAACCTGGGAAGGTATTACATTAGGCTTTCCTCCAGAAGTAATGGGCTAGACAATCTCAGGTGTGTAATAGAAAAGTATGAGTCAAAAGAAATTAATGAAGTATTTAAAATAGTAAACATGTGTAAGACAAATTGAATTTAAAAAGTCATCAAAACTATGGAATTAAAGCAAATAATATTATTTGTTATGAGAGTTGAAGAAGAATATGAAGATTTCTTTAAAAAATGAAATGAGTAGATAGGAAAAAAATTGTTCATTAGAGTTAGCTATTCCTGAATTGTAGTGTATAAATAATTCAGATGATCAAATTGAGAGGATCAAAATCTTAAAACAATTATATAGGTATAAATTTAATTTCCCACAAGTTAAGCATTGAAAGATATGATATTATTTCCCGAGAACTGAAATTAATTTCTGCCTCAACTCATCCTGCCTAGTAGACAAATTTAACAATTGTCCCTTTAAAATAAACTTAGTCAATTCAAGAATAATTTGGCAAGCCATTGAGGATTTCTCCATTTCCTTGTCCTTGAGGAAAAAAAATTATATATATATATATATATTCTGGGGCAATTCCTCAGGTACTAGAGAGGCAGGACATCTGTGCCCTTGGTGTCTTCCCTCAGCCCTTTCTAGTGGTAATTCCCAGCTGTGAGTATTTCTTCTCATGCATGGCTATATTCTGACTCATTCTTTGTATAGCTCTAATGAAGTGGATGCCACTGACTTAGTGTGAAGGATATCTTGGAATAGCATGGAAATGATGGGGTATAATAACATGTTTTAAGATGGGTGGCCCTCCTCTGTCATTCCTGCATATGCACACTTATCCTCTCTGTGAGCATCAGTCTATCTTGCCTTTGTAGCTTTGAATCTAGACTGGCCAGACTGACTTGCTTCATCCAAAGAACCGGCAACAGTGAAGTTTTGAGACTTCTAAGACTAGGTTATAGAAAGCGTTACAGGTTCTATTTGAACTTCTTCAAATGTTCCCTTTTAGTCATCATCTGGGAGCTCTCAGCTGCTGTAAAAGAAGTCCAGCTACTCCAGGACTTACATGACCAAGAAATGAACCTGATTCTGATAATTAACCCAATCAGCCTTTGATCATCCTATCCAAGGTACTAGATATGTCCATAAGGCTATCTTGGATCCTTTAGATGAGCCCATTCTCAAACTGAGTACTGCAAAGTTATACCAGTTGCCACCATATGTAGTATGAACTCTGCACAAATTCCTGACCCAGGATATCATGAAAAATAATAACATCGTTGCTTTAAACTATTAAATTTTGGAATAGTGTGTTATACAACCAAAGACAGGACCAGAACCAGAGTGGAACAACATAATAATGTATATGTCAGAATTTTATTTAGTACCCACACAGTATGGTCAAGTTGATCATTTAATATCGACCTCATGTTCCTTTGAGCACTGTGAGCCACTGCCAGGAAGTCTTTCCTGTAGAGTATGGGGTCTGATGCAGGACTCTAGTTCACCATGTCTTCTCTTTTCAAGTGTCGCCATTTGATGATTTTCCAGAAAAACTTTCTCAAGAAACTTTCAATAGTATTTTTTTTTTTCCTGGAGTGAATATGCAGTCTCTCCACTTTGTATCTACTTCAGTTCTCTGTATTTTTTTTTACTGTTACCTATTGTGCATCATAATTCCATAGTCTCTTTTCTTTTTTTTTTTTTTGGGTGGGGCTCTATAAATTTCTACCTGATGATTTTTTTAGAATAAATCAAATGGAGTGGCCTTATATGTGTGACAATCAATTTTCTAATTTGTTCATTGATCTATTTGTTTGTTCCACTATTCAAATTATGATGAACTAACTATGCCATTGATCCTCCTTTGATATGTAACTTCCTGATCTATTCTCATGGTCTTTTGTTAATTTCTATGGAAATATAACATTCATACAGAAAAATGCACAAATCTTACTGCTACTACTATCAAATTTCAAAATAAACACTCTTGTTTAAATACCACTCAGATCAAGAAATGGAACATTTAGTAGGATCTAGAAATCATCCTTTTTTCACACTTCCACTCATTACTCCAAGTTAACCAGAATTTTGACTTTTTAACCATGAATTAGCTTTGACTGTTTTGAACTGTCTATAAGTGTATTCATACAGTGTGCATCCTTTAGTGTTTATATTTTTTACTTAACTCTCTGTGATATTCATCTGTGTTGTACATGTAATAACTACTTGTTTATTTAAGTTGTGTAGTATCCTGCTATATGAATATATCACACTTTGCTTGTCCATCCAAGAATGAATATTTGTTTGGTATGTACCTGGCATGGACTAGAAGAACCGTAGAATACATGCATGCTCATCTTTGGCAGACAGTGTCAAGCCATTTTCAGTTGTTGTGCCAATTTGAATTTACTTATTTTTAATTGTTAGCTATGTGGCAGATGGGTAACGGATTTTGTTGTTATGGTTGATACTCATTTTCTTGAAAGGATAATGTTGTTAAACACCTATGCATGTGTTTATAACCATTTGACCTCCTTTCTGCAATGTGCCTGCTTAAATATTTTTTCTGTCACAACATTGAGTTGTTTGTGTATTTCTTATGGATTTTTAGGAATTCCAAACACAGGAGAACTCATTTACTCATTAAGGACACATTGCCAGAGTAGAACCACTCTGCCATTAACAGGGAATGACAAATACTGTGTATGGTACTAAACCGTATATTACTGTGTCTTTTTACCATGCTTCTATATCCATGATAAACTTTAATTCATAAATTATTCACAATAAAAGGTTAATAATAACTAATAATAATAGAAAATTTGTAAAAGTATACTAAAATAAAATTTAGTGTTATTTTGGGATTTTCTATTTAATATTTTTGGACCAAGGTTAACTTTAGGGATCTGCAACAAGGAAAGCAAAAGTAGGGATAAGGAGAACTATTATGTAATATGGAGTTGAATCCTTTCTTTGAATGTGTGCTTGCAGATATCACATGTTATGACTTGTCTTTTTACTCTTGTAATGGTCGTTTTGGCCAGCAAAAAGTTAATTTTGATGAAATCTCACTTATCAATATTTCCTTTCCTAGTGTTTTTCTGCATCCTAGTAGAGAAACTTTTGCCTGCCCTGCTGTCTTTGTATTAGTTTCCTACTGCTGTTAAACAAATTACTATAAGCTTAGGGGGCACTGTCTCTAGCAGCTTATGAGACACAGAGTCTGTGGGTCAGAGGTTGGAGCGTGGTTTAGCTTGATGTTGGCCAAGCTGTGTTCTCATCTGGACACCGCTCCGGGAAGGTTCTACTCCTAAGCTCACTTAGGCTGTTAGCAGAATTAACTTCAGTGCCTGTGCTGAGGGCTGTGGAGTTTTGCAGGGCTTTGGCTGAGGGCTGCCCTCAGGTCACTGTGGCTACCTGTGGTTCCTTCAGGCTTTCCTTACTAAGGGGCTGATCCAACTTGCTAGTGATTTCATCAGCCCTGTAAGGACAGTCCTTTTTTTAGAGAGGTCCCCGCTTCTGCTCCAAAAGATCTTTATCTTACTCAGATTCACAGATGAAAATCTTTCTTTCCAGAATAATTCTAAATTAGCTTTTTGGAGACTTATTTACATTAGAAATTTTTTTACTTTGCCATAGTCTTTTGACAGAGCCCAGTCACAGATGGAAACCACTCTCAGAAGGAATGGGGTTGCACGTTATGTGAGCACTAGGGGACATGAATCATGGAGGCCACTATAAGGACTGTCCCCACAGTCTACAAGATTTGAAAAAAAGTTTTTGTAAGTTTTACTGTTTCACATTTAGTTTCACAATATATTTGGGGTTGAATTTTATGTGCGGTAGTCAGATACATTTTTAAGTGGATATACCATTGTCACAGATTGAGTGAATTAGGTATATGTTTGCTTCCATTTCTACATTGGTTTCTGTTCATTGGCCTGTGTGTCTGTTCTGTGCTGAAACCACCTTTTCTTATTACTTATGATTCTAACTTCTTGCTATATGGGCAGTGTGAACCCTTCAAATTTATTTTTTAAATTTGTCTTAAATATTCTTTCTTTTATATATTCCCACAGAAGTTATAGAATCAGCTAGTTTATTTCCACCAAAATCTGTTGTAGGATTTTCAGTGGTATTTCCTTATATTTAGGGGTCATTCTGGAAGAAACTGACAAAGTAAAAATTGGATCTTTCTGTTCATTGTAGCATTCTCTCTCATGTATTCATTCTCCCCTCCCCTCCTCTCAGTTTTTAAAATTTATTTCAGTAATGTCTTGCATGTTTTTCATTACGTTTGTTTCCCTACAAAGTTAAACAGTAGTTTTCTATGAAGTTGGAGCATTTTATCAATTTCAGCAGATTAAGCATTTTAAAGCAGAAGTGGGACTTAGAAAAGATGTGAATTTGATAAATTTCTCACTCAGTTTCTTAAAACATAATTTTGTTAGGAAAAATTGTGCGTGATTAGGAAATTAGAGACTCTAGTATTCAAATACGTAGTCTTTACACATTGTTGTAATATATTTGTACTCAACCTAATTATATGTACAGAATGATTAAATGGTAAATTTTCAAGCCACTGCAACTAGACAGAGTGTTTAATGTTGTTCAGAAAATATAAATACAATTGTGTCTGCACTCAAAGGAGTGATCTGATTGCTGACTTCACAGTGTTTGCACTCTAGTCTCAAAAAGAGTAGATCCAGGACAGAAGAAAGCTGTTTCTTGACTATGTCTCTCTGGTGGTGTTCACTGTTTTTTTGTTTTTTTTTTTAATAAGAAGGAAAATGGAAAGGAGATCCCTAGCATGTAGGTATATTCATATAAATGTATATATATTTATACTTGTGTTAATGTGCAATGAAAATTCTCCTGCATATTACACATATTTTCATTATTTCATTTGTGTAAACTCTTTTAAAGCTAATTTCTTTGAATAACTTTAATGTATTATATTTAATTTGACTTATTTATGAATATAGATCCTATTAATCAGTATAAACAAATTATGAGAATTTTGCTAAACATTTTTTTGGTGTGCAATGTTTTAGTATAATTACATCCAGAAGATACAAAGTTCTGAACTCAAAGCTTTGATCTGAAACTCTTAAACAATTGGAAGACAATTTCAGTAAGAATTTAAAACATACCATATATTTTAGTTGTGGATCATAAAAGAGAATTTATAGGAGTAGGGAAAGTATTCCCCAAAGCCCAGATATATTTGTCTTAAATAGGATGTGAATTTGAATGTGTAGAATACATGTTAGGATATAGATAGGCCAAGATTTCTGATAAATTTCTACAAGTTCTGTTGTGATTTTGGACCAAAAGAACACATGATAAAACCTACGTATATAAAATGCTTATCTGATTAGCTAAGGAATCAGGGTTACAATTTGTTATTTCTATATTTGGCACCAATTATTTTAATTTAATCACTTTTCTTGGCATTATTTCTAAGCATTTTGCATAACATGAGCTGTTAATAACTGCCACAGAAAAGATATTTGAGCTCAAATCAATGTAGGAGTCTTTGAATACCATCTCCCTCTGTTAGAGATACACCTGTGTGTGAACATAGGGAGCATCATAAAGTCTAGAAGTTAAGAAATGTACTCATGCAGAGCATAGATTTTTCCCAAACTTTTTGGATGAAAAGGCAATTCAGTTCCTCTGTGGAGCACTTATGTTCTGAAGTGCGGGTGTTCCAAAGGGGAAAAAAATTAGGAAACAGCTGTTTTAATCCATTATTTATTACTATATTGTTTCCCAGAACTGTCTCTTCTTGTTTCTGACATTTCTAATCTAATGAAAATAGTTATATCTGTTCCTGACATTTCTTACAAACTTTTAGAACATGGTTTTTACTTGAATAACTTGGGGAAAGAAATTTATTCTTCTCTGTAAGTTTCTTGATGCTTAGTTGAAGATATTATAGACAAGTTATATTTTGTATTTTTATGATCACTTCAAAAAGTGTGCAGACAGGAAAATATATATTATTCTAGTAAATATTATTCGTAGCTTATGTAAAGACTGTGTAGTATTTTTCATGTTTACTGTTTTAAAAAGTATATAAATAACCTGTATATATTCTCATTATTCAAGATAAATTAATTCAAATTCTAGAATAAATAAAATCTCCCACTCACTAGTCACTATTATCTCTATGCATCCACTGGGGACCTTTGAAAGTGTATTGACTTGGTGCACCCATTAGTCCCTATTTGTACATCTGTAATGCAATGACTTGGCCTTTGATTTGCACTGAATAAACCTGTGCCTGTAGCATAACTTAGAAGATGTTACCAATGAGGTTCAGTTTGCCCATCTGTCCATCCACCTCCAAACTAATGACCACTTCATGCTTTGTAGGAAAACTTTAAAAAGTATTTATCTATTTGAACTACCTGGAATTGAATTCTGAAAATTGTTGGAAGATGGAATCTATATTTTAATTCAAATGAATGAATGCTTCTTCAAGTACCCTTTAAATGGCAATTCATATGGGACCATTTGTATGCCTATCTTGAGACAGAAGTTAGTTTATTGAGTCTCTCACAAAGAGATGAAAACCAAATATGTGAGAGCAACTGGATGACACTTGGAGGAAGAGAAGGTAAAGCACATCGAACTTTAGTACATGTCCATCCTTAAAGGAAGGGAACAATTAAAAAAAAAGAGTTGTCAAAGAAGTGGGTAGAAGGATTCAAAATGGTATTGATACAGGGGAATGAAACTCCCAACCTGCTATATGTCCGGTATGAGTTTGTGTTCTCTAAAATTGAAGAATGAGTTTTAGGAACAATGGAGATTAAAAGCAGAATATATTTATTGAGAGAAAAAAGCTTCTGTCATAGAGAGACAAAGGGGATCCCAAGTGGTTTGTCAAAGACTCTGTCTTTTTAAGGGACATTTATAGAGTAAAACCACAAAGTGAGGCAGGTCTAAGATGGGCAAAACATTGCAACTCCCAAATGGGCATGAGGTGGGACAAAACCATGGCCAACCTATAAGATTAATTGCATAGGTAAAATTTATTAAATTGGGGACAAATTGGGAAGTGAGTCATGTAGCAAGCAAGCTTGCTTAAAGAGCAGTGACCCTTCCTGTAGGGGGTTGAGGTGGTGACTCCTGGGTTCCTCAGGGTGATAGAGATCTAGTTAGCATATCAGTGCCTGATACTTATCCTTATGATGTATGTGGGTGCATTTGATTCATCTTTTGCCTTGAGGTCTGTCCCACAGCAGTGGTGTCTGTCTCCCCACAGTTACAAGTTTCTGGCTTTCTGCAGTGGCTCCATTGAGGGGCAAGCCCTGTCTGACTAATAATATTTCTAACTCAGTTGCCTATAACAGTGTCATGGCAATTATGCATTATGGAAGCCTCAAGGTGAGGGGAAGGTGGTAATATCCAGTGGAAAAAGCAGGAGATATATTGTAAAATTTAATATTTGACAAATCAGTTATAAAGCTTATTGAATTCTAAAGTGCAATTGTGGTATAACTGGATTTTTACTGTTTTGGGTTATTTGCAATTTATTCCTTTGTTTCCATTCATAAGAATAAATTATTATGACTTAACTGTAGACATGGTTTGTGTCTTGGATAGTAAAATGAAACGTTCTAAACAATACATTTAAAAATGTCATTGTACAGGAGGCTGAAGCAGGAGGATCACCATGAGTCTGAGGCTATCCTGGCCTACATAAACAAGACTCTATCTCAAAAAAAGTCATTGTATCCCATTTTACTTATATAGTGCATGCAAAAAAAAAAAAACAATTTCTTTCAGTGAAAACCCAGTGAACATAAATGAGTAACATATATAATGGAGTTTTTAACAGAAACAAACTATAAACATAAAAGATGTGATTTGTGTGTAGAACATGTGACTATTTCGCATCTGATTGGTTGAAATTGGACCAAGAGGCTTGGTATAATCATCCTGCTCAGCACCGTGGAGACGCTATTTGAGACATCTGAAGCTTGCTAGTTCTATAGCTTTGTAACCTAGTCATTTCTAATGCCTGTTCATGGCTCACTTTTTCCTGCTTCCTTCTTTAGAAAGAGGCTGAAAGACATAGTGAATTTGTGAATTTGTCTCGGTTTTATTTGGATCTACCGTTTGATCAGCATGTAGCCATGCCGCAGTGCTGATTATCACCGTATAAATACAGAACAACCCAGCGCCATTCTAGCCTTTACCAGCTGCCCTGGAAAGCAGCCAGTGTGCAAATGGTGAAGCTGTGAGGGCAGAGCACACTAAGGATGGTTGGCAGCAGGACCCTGCAGCGGCTGCTCCGTGACAGGATGTGCAAGAATCTCCCACAGAGGCATTGGTGGGGAGTCCATCCGGAGACGTGGATGTGACATCCGCCGAGGGGGCTGCTGTCAGTTGGTGATGAATGGGGGTACTCTCAGTGGGCAGACATAGCACACAGCAGTATGACAGGGGTGGCTCATTTTGATTCAAGGTATTGAGCAGTCTGTAAGGCTAGGAAAATTGGCCACAGTGACAGGCTCTGCGTTGGTACCTGCAGTCAGAAAGCTGGCCTTGACCAGCCAAGTTTTGTCTGTAGCAATCTGCAAGATTCTCTTTTAAAGCTATGTCCATAGATATGGAAAATAACATTTCCAGCATCATTAAAATCATATATGAAAGAAGATGATGCATATCCATAAATCATACTAATGAATGCCAGCTAATGGCGATGTGCCGGGTGCTGTGTTCCATAAAAGTCTTCCACTCATTCTCTATCTGCTTAGCCTGATTTATTGTCTTCATAGCTTCATATTCAACACACATTTTATGACATAAGTTCATTTCCTTCCAATGGAGGTTGTGGGAGGTGGGGTCTTTGAATGGTCTTGCCCCTTGCTGTGTCTCCCTTGTCAACAATAATGCCTGAACATAGTAAACATGTATTTGTTGAAAACAATATGAAAATTCAGTCTGGTGTTTTTCTGGTGATTTGTCAAAGCATTAGAGAGGCTCAAGACATCAATTTAGAATGAGGAACTTGCTTATTTAATGAACAGCCATTTTTTTTTCAAAGAGATTCCTAACTAGCTGAATTTTATAGTATTCAAAGTACATAATGCTATATTGTAAACTGCCATATTTCTGATGTATTTCTCAGTTATCTAGTTAAAAATTTGATCAGTCAACTAATTGTTTTGCATATTTGCTATCTAGTTAGGCCCAACAGGTTTTAACTAGATTTCCCGCCTCTCCTTCCCATTCTTCCTATCTTCCTCTGGAGAAGACACAAAACCTTACCTCAAACTCACTGTAATCTGTGGATAGCAGGAATCAAAGTACCTACTTCCTTTCATAAATTGTATATGTCTGTATGCAAAAGGAGAGTAGTAAAATACCTTTCCTAGGTAGAGAAAGGTTTCTTTGGTAGAGAAGACAAAATCTTTGTAATCACGTTCAGTGGAAGTGATTGGGGCTCTGAGCTTAGAGTTGTTTCACCAGAGACAGGCTAAACTGACAGGAGAAACAAGGCTATGCTTGTTCCTAAATCAGCCTGGGCATCAGCATTGTCTGGAGACAAAATGAAAACAGGTTTAAAACTCCTGGGTTAGTTAGGGTTCGCCAGCAGAGCAGAAGCAATAGAATATATGTAGATATATGGAAATACATTTATTAAGATGGAATAACTCACTAGATTATGGAGGCTAAAATGCCTCCAAATATGTTGCCTACAAGTTAGACAACCAAGAAGCCCAGCCCAAGGATGAAAGCTCAGAAACCAAAAGTGCCCTTTCCAAGGACAGGAGGAGGGTGTATCTGCTAAAACATACAGAGGAAATTCACCATTCCTCCATTTTTTGTTTTATTTAGGTCTTCAACTGATTGGATGGTGCCCAAGCATATTGCTGTTGGTGGATCTTCTCTACTGAGTTCACTAATTCAAATGCTAATCTGTTCTAGAAATACTCTCTCAGAAACACACAGAAATAATGCTTTGCCAGCTATGTGGACATTGATTAGTCCATTCAAGCTGACATGTAAAATTAACCGTCACAGCCCCAGTTCTGTGTCTGATTCAGTAAATCTGTAGAGAAGGCAATGGACTCTATTTTGTAAACAAAACCAAACAACTCTCCAATTGATCCTATAGCCCATCAGCTTTTAAGAGTCACAAAGGCTGAGAGAGATTCAAATTTCAAATAAAAATTGGACCTGGATTAACCATTGTCAACTATCACCCAAGAGTATTTGAAACTGTTTGTTCAAGGCTTTTCACATTAGGGATTCTAATTCAATTAAGCTGAGATGGAACTCAATAATCCTCTTTTATAAATTTTTAATTTTTAGATAGTTTTAGCAATGTTCCTGTTTATTCCAGCCATATATAGAATGCATTAATCTAGAAGAAACTGGAATCTGATCTGGTCCTCAGACTGTGATTATTTCAATAATTCTCTACCTTACCTGTTTATAAGCTAGTCTTTAAATTCTCCTTTCTTCCTGCCTGCCTGCTGTCTGTCTGTCTGTCTTTCTCTTTTTTCTCTTATTTTCCTTCTCCATTCAGTCCGTGTTAGGAGTCACACAACTAAATTAACAGACAGAAGTTTACAAGTTGATAGTTCATGCCTTGCTTAAAAAATAAAAGACCTCATTTTGTGCAAACTTCATCATGGAATGTCCTGCCCCATAGATGATAGGCCTAGTAATGTTTTTTATTTGTGCTTGAGCATACTACATAGTCCTGCAGTCTGGGTGTTCAAAGGTTAAACTGAACAGCTAGAAAAATGATGACAGTAACAAAGTTTAAATAACAAAAAAGCTGGTGCATGAAAGCCAATTTTCCAACTCTTTAAAACTACAAGTGACCATTCCTCATTATATTTTTAACTACATCATGATCATGCCACTTGAACTATAGAGCAGTGTTTCCCAACATTTGTTTTGCATTTTTCTTTTTTACTTATTTCTTTTTTAAACTTATATTTCAAGTGAATTAAATAGGGAATTTTAATTAAGAAAGCAGTGTTGGGAGCCCTATTTGCTTCTCAGATGCTGTATTCTATGGTCCAGTGAGTACTTTAATGAGTTGTAACCGGGCAAGATGTTTCTAGTTCCCTCACATCCTTACCTCCATCAGCATATATTTCTGCCAGACTTTTAAAATGGATTCTATTTTCCAAAATTTTTTTTTAAAAAAGAGCTTAGTGAATTTACTTTTATTCTTCTTTATAAAAGTGCCTAATTTAAGGCAGAAGCTATTCTTAACCCCAAATAGGATCGAACAATTTTTTCCCTAGCTGTTTTAAGCAGAAATCTTGGAAGACTTTTATCTTAATTTTAGGTCTCTAAATACTGCAGACAGTAATTATAGAAATACAGACTTTTGGAATTTGGAAGGTACCTTCTGCTGGGTTCTCATTATTCAGGTGTTTCAGGGTGCAGTAACCTTATGGGACAGGAAAGTCATCTTCCTGATGTCCTGGAGGGAAAGAGAAGGAGGGAGGAGACTGTGCTTGACTATAAGAGTGAGAAACTCCATCACACTCCTAGCAGTAAATTAGCCAGGAACTTTAGCTTAACATTGTTCAAGGCAGATTCTCAACATGTATCTTAGCCATTGTCCAGCACCTAACGATGAGATTTCCTGAAGTTTTTCTTGCATACTCACAAAACAAAACAATGTCTGCCATCTTGTTTTGGCGCTGGAGTGATGATCTACATCATAGAGGGCACAAGGCACTCTAAGGGGATGAACCAGCTTAACCTCTCAAAAGGAATGAGGCAGATGAGTCTCTAAAACAGATGAAGAATTCACCATGATAATTTGAAGACTGAGGAAGGCTGGAAGGACGGGCTAGCTGTGCCCATGCACTCACTGGATAGTTGGCTGTTCTTCACATTCTGGTACCCAACCAAATGCCAGGTGAAAGTGAGTGAAGAACACCCTCAAAGAAAATAGATGTCTCCTCTTGCTTGGGACTTAGAGACATCTGCCTGCTCCTAGCTGTATGAACATTTCTTGAAATGCTAGGGAAAAAAAATCCACGCTCTTTAGCCTGCTTTCTCTATGAGTTACCATCTTCTGGAGTACATGCAAATGCACTAGGTTCCAATATTCTAGAAAAAGGTGACTAGAGGACAGGCATATCTGCCAGCAATTGCAAAAAGTCATATTGAGAAGATGAACCACAGACTTGATGGGAAATATGGCCCTTCCTTATCCTGGAACTGGAAACATTGGGCATGTATTGCACAGTCTGGGCCCAGAAGGTACTCCTGTCATGTGGAGACAGGAAGAGTTTCCTAAGGAGGTTCATGGCCAGCAGTTTTGGTATCATGAGACTTGATCGAGAAGTTAAGTGAGTGACTCCTCCTAAACATATGCTAAGTTGCTGCAAGATAACAGAAGAGTTCCAGAAACCAGTCATTATATGCCTATTAAGTAGGGATGTAGCATCTTTGGTGCCTACCAGCTGGTGAAAAACACATATTCTACTTCCACGTGAAGAGACAGGAGCTCACACCATAATTTATTAATTTGTCAGATACATAGCATCAAAAGTAGTGTTCCACACTTTATTCCCAATAGTCGCTAGCATAAACTGAGCATCTGTTATGAGCTAGGCACTGTTCTAATGGCTTCATATGCAGTTGTCTTATTTAAATTTCATAATTGTCCCCAAAGTAGATGTTTTTATTATCATCACCCTACATGTATACTGTCTTGCCCAAGTAGGTGAGTCAATGCATAAGTGAATCAGAACATGAATCCAAGGCGGCTGACTCCAGCACGGTGCTCTCAGTCATTATATATTTTTTCTCTAATGTGGCAGGATAAGCTTCCTTCAAAGACATAGGTGATGAACTCACTTTGGGCTTGAGTGTTAAAGTATCCCACTCAACAACAGGCTCCCTCCTTCACATGGTTACACCTTTTCACACACTTAGATAAGTTTCCGTTGTGCACCAGTCACCTGCACTATTACTGCGGGCACAGTCCAGGCCATCGCCCGCATTGCCACATACGCAACCCCACACCATGCCCATTCTTTATTTTTTAAACACTATGAAAACCCTAATCAGTAACCCTGCATCCTTGCACACAGGACGCCCTCCTCAACCCGATTTCTTAGCTACTCTCATTTCCCAAGGTCACGGTTTTCTTCTGGGCACTCTTTGTGTAGCTTTGCCACTCTTTACAGGCCTCTTTCCCGGACTGTCTGCCCCCCTCCCCTTCCTGCTCTGAGCACATTGGTGGGGCAGACTTCAGTCTTCCAACTCTCTTTACTGCGTGTGCTGTCTCTGGGTACTCTTCCAGGCTTCAGCGACCCCCAAGAGCCTCGCAAATCCCGTTTTTTTCACTTCTCAGATCTCTCTCTCTCTCTCTAGACTTTATTGAAATTTAACTTTTAAAAAAATGCATGAAATGGGCTCCTCTCCTTTGAAGTATTTTAACTTAGTTGCTGTAATTTACACATATAAATGAGAAACAAATATTGTCCCGAGGTTCCTTTCAACGATTCAAAGTATTTTGATAAATGTTGAATTTAGAATATGATAATAAACACTTTGTAGTATACTTAAATCATAATTATATTTTAGATGTTTAACGTACAATTTCATTTTTATTGATAATAAAAATCTTAATACTGAAGTAAGGATTAAAAGCCACTTAAGCGAATATAGAAATATTAATAATATTTTAGTAACTTGTATTTAATAGAATTATTCTTTGGAATTACCTCGTCCCCAAAATTAGAGTATAAAATGAATTTATAGGTATTCAGCTTTTAAAGCACTTTTATGAATAGAAAAAAAACCTAGGCATTTACATAGGCATAAACTTTGTTTATGAGGAAAACAAATATTTTCTTAGTAGCTATGTGAAGTGTAGTTATCGGTGGAAAATGGAAGGTGGATCTTTCCTTAGTCTCTAGATACAGCCAGAGTATTTATTGTCCCTTTTATTTATAAAAATGAGTTAACATCTATTTTAGTCCATTTTTTTGTGGCTATAGCAGAATACCTGATACAGCTTAGTATATAAAGAAAAGAGGTTTATTAGAATACTGGTGCTGAAAAGTCCAAACAGCATGGCATTGCATCTGGCTGTATTATAACATGGTAGAGAAGCAGGAGGAGAATGGCTGTGTATGGAAGGGGTATGCATAAGAGCAAGGAAGCAAGATTCTGGGGAGGCACCAAGACTGATCTTTTATAAACATTTGGTCTAGAGAAAACTGATCCAGTCCCACAAGACCTGATCCACAACTGAGAGACATCATTAATCCTTTGGGGAGGTTAGATCCCCATGATCTAATTACCTCCTGCTGCCCCCACTCTGCCACACTGTTTTGTTTGTTTTTGTTTTTGTTTTTGTTTTGTACCAGTGATTGAGCTCAGGACCTTGCGCTTTCCAGGTAGGCACTTATAACTGCTAAACTAAATCCCTGACCCTGTGCTACACTTTCAACACATGGACATTTGGGGACACACTTACACCATATTCAAACCACAGCAATGCTCCTCAGAATTTCCTTTCAGTAGTTAATGCTTTGAAGCTAGGTTGTCAGATGAACAGTAACTGAAATACTTCTGGTAACTCAGGAAAAAGCTTCCATTTCCATACAAGGTAAATAGGCTAAGTCATCCAAACCTGGGCTTCCTTTTCCCTCGATGATTTAACCTTAAATTTATTTTAAAAATAGTTACCTACAAATAATCTAGACTCAAAAGGAAATTGGAAAATAAGGCCCAGAATGTAAGTCATTATTCTGACTCAGCATCACCATCTGCTGAAACTGTAAGATGACACAGCCTGAAATGTTCACATTCTGATCGAGGGCATCATTATAAATTACAACAAATAAGACAGCACCAAGCATCATGCAGATATGCAAAATAGAACTGCTCTGGCTCCTCTGAACCAATGAGGCAAGTCTGTTTTGGCTCCAGGTATCCACATGATCATGGCAATGTGGCCTTGTAAACAGATTGGTATATGGACAGAGCCATCTGTGCTGTGCTGCACACCCCCAGGGAAGTCTTGTGAGAAGGAGGAGCCTCCATCAAGACCATGGAACTTCAGCACATCCACAGGTCAGGCGGTATTTAACAAGACTTAAATCTGACACATCTGGATGCTTTTTGGAGTCAAATCTACAGCAAAAGAGATTCAGCAATGTTTAGCTGGCTCAGCTCTTTGGAGCAGCTGTGAACTCAGATGTCTCAGAGCGTGCACATATATTTCCTTGAAGACCCAGACATGACAGTAATATTACATGGAATGTCATTGGTGTTTCATTCACGGAAGTGTTGTTTTTATTGGTTGACTGTGGTATAACAAGACTGGAAAGGGAAGGAAAGGAAAAGTAAGAAAGAAGAAAAATTCAGTGAGAAGGCATCCTAGGAGAGTGAGATGATACTCCATTAGAACAGGAGTTCTATAATGCCAGAAGTATAAGAGAAGAGACATTTACCAAGTAGAGTTGTGATGAACTTGGTGTATTAAGCTAGACTGCCTGGTTGCAAGTTTCAGCTCTACTGCTTACTAACTAATGACCTGGGGAAAGTTATCTACTCCCTCTTTGCCTCAATTTCCTCATCTATGAAATGGTGATTAGTGTTTTTACCTATCAGGGTTTCTACAGAGTTAAATGAGGTATAATACATGCAAAGCATATGTGTGTGCATCACACAGTAAAATTGCTCAATAAGTTTTAGCCATTATTAGTCATCATTGTGACTAATGTTCCTACATAGTCCCTGAATATACCACTGCATCAGGCTGAATGCCAGTGACACAGCACAACAAGCCACAAGGTGCAGAGACTACAGGGACCTGTGGCAGTTCTTGAAAGCATCTCTGTATCTAAAGAATTGCCACATTAAAATCGGATCACCTTCCAGAGAACATGAAACTAATGGGGCCTTTAGTGCAAGGCTATACAGTATATCCCATACACTTTGGTAGCATGTTAAGGCATTTTTTTTGGCAATGTACATATACACATGCACACACAAGGCATTGCAAAATCTTACTGTAAGACACACATTCTGTTATGTATTTTATATATAAATATCACTAGCCTTTCATAAAATTTCTATGAGGTAAGTCCAATTATTACATTCATTTTAAATAGGGAGATTCTGAGGTCAGATATGCTTAGATAATTTGATCAAACTAAGACAGGGTTGCCGAGTTTGGACTCAGGTCTGCATGACTCCAAAGCCTATCTCCTAACCTAACCATTTTCTGCATTCAAGAATAGAGGACAGTGCTCAAAGAACAATTCCAAGGAAGACAAAGGCTCTTATATTCTGAGGAAATAACCACATTTTCTGTAGCATGTAAGCTAGACATTAAAAAGCCACAATCTTTATGTCAGGGAACTAAATTTAACTGTTACAAATAAGCGTGTATAAATAATGAAGCTTTTTTCCTTGTATCTGAGCTCAGTGTTTCTTCCTGTGAGTTGCAGGGAATGGTCAACACTCTACACTTGCCAACTATGACCCATTTGGCATCTTGTATCATATAGCATCTTTTGGGGGGTGTGAAATCGCTTGATGCAAAGTTCATCCTATCTGTACAAGTTGCTTCCAGTCTGTCAAGTTTTCTTCCCCTTCTGCTGTTGAGATAGGAAGCTTGGGTATTCTGAGGTGGTGAGGCTGCCTGTCTTCCCTGCGGAATGCTTCTGGTTAGGGTAAGTAGGAGACTTCCTCTCATGTGATCAAGGCCAATGGTCCCTGCTTGCTGACAGCGCCTCCTCATTTGTTCTCTTGATGATGTTCACCCAGTGAAGCACCGCTGGAGATGCTACTTATCCTCTGGGCATTTTGCCCAGGGCATCTGCTCCGGAGTTACTTTATTCTTAGAAATGGGCCCCCCACCCCCACCATATAGCAAGTGTGCTACTTAGCTACTTAGCTTTCTTGGGGCATGCAAGCTTCTGTATCTTCTCTCTGGCACAAGGACTATGGGGGCTCTGCAGACATCTTCCTCAGCTCTTCCTACACTTTTGCTATGGAGCATTGTTAAGAGCTGCACCCTCTCCATCCAAGGACTTTTAGGGGTGGGTTTGACTCCAGTGGTATGGGAGGGAGCAGGAAGTCACCTCATATCATGTTTTTTTCCCTTTCCTCAGAGAAAGATGTAGCCATTGTGTGGGGGATTTTTTCCTTTGTGTATATCTTGATATCTCTGCTTAAGAATTTGCTATGTGCAGAAATATTGTCTGCATGTTTATGGTGTGCCTGTAATCGCACCATTCTGGAGGCTGAGGCAAAAAAGAGTGGGGATGTAGCTCTGGGTTCATTAGTGCATACTGAATATACATATTAGAAAGTTTCACTTTGTAGATTTCTATCATTTATTTACCGCACTGCTCTCTGATTTCACAGGGTTTTGCAGGGGTCAAGTGTCAAAGTATATAATGTTTAAGGGAAGGTTTTGGAAATTCAGGGGTGGGCATTGCGTATGCATGCATATGACTTGGGCATGGGGAAGAAGATGCTCTTGCTCAGGGAAACTTGGCTTCTGAGACTATTTTCTTGCTCTGAATTTAATAAATCTGATTTAACATTCAAATCTGGACAATTACTTTTTTCTCAGTATTATGGGCCTGTTCACTAAAGCAATGAAAGCCCTTGGTTCAATGCCTGAGAGAGCCATAGGGAATTAAAACACATGGTTATATTATTTTCAAAATATCACAGCCATTCCGCATATCTAGTTTAATGTTACTTTCTAAACAAGATTTCCCTTTTGTGATCTTCACTGTTTTAATGTGATTCAACCACTTGGTTGGAACTAGAGCGTTAAATAGGAAACAATAATAATTTCTATTCTGGCCCAGGCACTGGAATTCAGAAAAGGAGGAGGTGATTCCAGGGAGAGCAGAGGTGTGGTATAGTGTAAACCTATCATCCTTACACAACACACCCTCTTTTAATCACAGCTGTGAATGTTCTAGAACTAATTTTTGTTAATAGAGGAGGTTATTATATCCAGAAGAGTTTAGTGGTTGGCAGTATTTTTACTACTGTTGACACCAGTGTTCTGCTTAAGAGTAATACTTGACTATGGAATGTAAAATATGCATTGTTACACTGAATATATAATGTTGTTATAAAGGAAGTTTCAGACAAAGGTTGATCCATCACGCAGGCACTCTACAGGATTTTAAATCTTACTAGATTGTTAAAGACGACATTCCGATGTGTCTTGTGTTTGGCACCTTGTTAAACGCCAAATGTTAACAAGGACTTGGAGAAAACTGTAGCCTGTAAATGTTTGTGGAAATATATTTTCTGATAATGAAAAGAAACTTAGAGACCTTTGTGTAAGCTGTCTCTGAAATGCTATAGCTTGTATTTTTGTGATGTATAGTGATATTCTTCCTTACTAATGGCCTCTTTTTTGTCCTCAGTCCTAATTGCCACCATTGCTGACATAGAAGGATAGGGTAAGGATATTGTTTTCTCTTTTTACTTTGACCCAACATAGACATACATGGCTTCCTCAATTTACCATAATGAAATGAGAAATGATATTGAAATGAGAATTCTCTATGTGATAATAAAGTAACTTGCTTTATCAACTGTGGCTTTTGCATGCTTAGTTTCTGAGCTTCTCAGTTTCTGTGCCTCATTTTGACATCCACAACTGACTTAAAATATTAGACTATTCTTCAGCCTAACTAGAAAATGGGAGAGAATTTATTGAAGCAGCCAAAGAGGAAAGCTTCTGATATATGTAAATATATACTAGAGTACACCCATTATTTCATTCTAGTTGTACATTTAAAGCCAATAGACGAGAACTTGAGCAAGAAATGGCACCGATGAGAAAGAGACTCTCAAGACAGGAGTAAGAATGTTAAAGAGGGAGGCAGGAACGATTGAACAGTGAGCAGCAATGACCAAATAAGTCTACATGCCTTTCTAAAACCTCCATAAAATCCCCATGTTCATAGGTGTTCTTATTCCTTATCATCTAATAAAGGCCAATAACTTTAGATCCACAAGAACTAACATGAGCTAGAGACAATACATGTAAATTCTGGGGCTTCTTATGCTGTGTATTTTTAATGTCTCAAATTCCCTTCGCTGAGGATTTTCACATTTATTTTCTTTATTCATATCCTGCATCCACATGTGTCTGAGGATCTACATTTAAATGAGGATACTGCATCCTCTATTTTATTTCTGTGCTTTTCTGTTGAGACTAACAAGTAGTACAGCTTCTGTGCTGCTTAAAGGAGGTAGACCTTCTCTGGTTTGCCTTTGTTCTTTGGTTGTAGCAACTTCGATCTGCAGGCACAAGATGATTCCTGATGATGTAGGTTTACTAGCTACACTTCCTGGTTTATTTCTCATATTTGATTTAACAGTAATCTCAAGTATCTTCTTAACCTATCTAAATAACTTACATGGGAAAAGATGTCACACTCAAATCCAGTGAGTTGATGAATTTACTGGTTTATAATGTTAACTTACCTCTCTTCTTATTTTCTTTGATATGTATCTTTGCAGAGATTTTCCAGTGTTCCACACCTCCCCAACCTGCCTTTTGGCACTAGGATAAGCCTCATGATTTACTTTGGCCTATGCGATGTTAGCAGAAGTATTACAAACAGAAGCTTGGATTGTATTTTGCCTTGAGACTTCTTTTCCGATGTTTCTACCATCAGCATGTGCCCCAGATAACCAGGAGGCTGAAAAACATGAAGAGCAGACCCAAGGCTGTCCTAGACCATCCATCAGTCATCTGTCAGACATACAAGTGGCCTGACTACAGACTGACCAGTTGACTGTCCATCTGATACCAGACATTCTAGCAGGGCACTCTTAGACCTGAGTGATACTGAGGTTTCGTCCATTTTGTTGTATGGTACTGTGATAATAATGCAGAGTTTAAAATGGGAAATTTTTATAAAGGCGTGTGGATAGGGTTTATGTAAACCAGAGTTTAGGAATAGCAATGGCAAAGTTTGCTTAGCTTGTATATACCTGAAGCAACAAGGAGAGAAAATGATCACTTAAACCTAGAGAAACAAAGAAGTATGAAAAACAGAGCTAAGAACTTGTGTTAGGGAGGAGGCTAGCCTGTGGTTACATTATGGTGGAAGAATTGGAGGATAAATACCTTAAAAATCTCTCACTGCTGAACCCACTAGATCAACTGTTAGAGAAACTTGGGCCACATCTTCATATATACTTTCTCTGCACTGTGATGGTACTTCGGGGATTGGGCTAAGCAGCAGATTAGAATCAGACTCTCGTAGACCAGCCTCTGGAGCTCCAAGGAGTTCCATTGCCTTAGCGCACAAACTGACCATGGGATCCTCTGGAAGTACTGGAACACACTTCTGGTTGGGTTTCTTTGTATTTTCTCAAGATGTCAGCCAAGAAAGAGCCTCTGGTCTTGTAAACTGGACTAAGTGTGGTTGAATAAAGGACTACAAATCTCACTGTAATGACTTAAATTTCTGATGCCCAAGTCTAGACTATTTCTGCTAATACATGTACAGAAATACCTTTATATGTAGCCCATCTGCTTCACTTGAAGGTATCCCATGATCAATTTTTCTATACCCACAAATCCTCTGGACCAAAATAGTTTGGCTCTGTTTTTCCCGGGGGCTTATTGTTTAATTGTACATATCTTATCTCTGATGATTAAGTGCCAACATCTAGTTTCTATTCCTCTGGGACTCCTTTATTTCTTCTGAGATTAGACAACCTAATTTTAGTGCAGCACCTTCCATCATTACTCTAGTTTACAGAATATAGCCAGCACAGAGCCTTTCAACATCCCAACGTCCTTTCCATCAGTATCTTGGTGGGGAAGCATTCTCCAGGCTGCTCAGGACACAAACTACATAGAGTGGATCCATTCCAACCTTCCATTTATCACTAGGCTTCCTTCTCTAGTATTCCAGCATTTTGACCTGAATACTGTGGATCAGGAGTCAGCTAACTCTTTCAGCAAAGGGCTGGGCAGTAAATATTGTAGGCTATACAGGACCATTGTAGCGTAGGACCGTACAGTCTCTCTCTGTCTACTGCTCAAACCTGCCATCGTAGCTCAAAAACAACCTCAGACAATACTGAGATAAATGAATTTAGTTATGCTTCTCTAAATCTTTATTTACAAAAACAGATGGTGGACTGGATTTGGCCCATAGGCCATAGTTTTCAGACCTCTGAGATAGATAACTTTTGGATCCTGCCTCTATTAACCAATTTGATAGTCTTTTAACACCACTGCCAGGTTTATTATCTAAATCTTGGGTGAAGAGAGTCTCGTTAATTAATTTATCTGGTTCAAATGTTATGCTTTGCTCTTCTTGATCTAATTGTGCTTCAAATTCACCTCCACCGCATGTTTCAGCCTTACTAGATCACTTTGTATCACCTTATGTATGTAGACTCTATCTTTTGGAGCTGGTTTGGTATTGTGGAATATGCAGTGTTCTTACTCTTTGTCCAGGGGTACAGTTGGTTTGCCATCTCTGGTTTGCCTTGTTCTTTGGCTATATTTAAAGAACTTTGTAGGAAGGTAGCTCTCCCTAGTCAGTCATTGAAAGCTTCCTGGTGGGGAAGAGGCCATAAAACTAGAGGAGACAAGCCACTAGATTTCTTACCCAGAGTCGTTACAGATTTCCCTCCAGCATGACACTGCTTTTGGGTCTGCTTGCTGCTTCCAATGGATTTTCCTTTTTTTGTTGCACCCAGAAGTGCAACACACTGCTTTAATCACAGTGCTTTAATCAGGTGCCTAGTTATAGATAGTACAAAAGTCTCAGCTCATCTAGCCTATTTTATTTCTAGAAGCTGAAGTCGATGATGTACACCTTTTTAAATGCAACATGTGATAAGATCACAAAACATTCACTTCTCCCAGCCAAAACTTTCATGATCTATTTTGGATTTCAGCACCTTTGCTCTGAGCTCCATTTATTCATGCTAAATGCTAGAAGACTGGGGCAAATGCTGTCTGGATAGGCAGAGGAAATCTGCGTGTTATTTTGTCCTTGGCTATTTGCTCAGAAGATGTCTTGTGGCCTCTGACCTCCAGGATGGAAGTCTCAGGCTTTCCTGGTCCACCTGGATGACTTCCTGCTTGCAGTCAACAGCAGAATTCCCTGAATCACATAGTTCTGAGGTTCAGGAGGCAGAGCTAGCTGAAGGAGAAGGGTCTGGGTCCTGTTTAATGGATAAGGCAATTCAGGCTGAGATATTCCTCAGGACATAACAGGGGACCCTAGAGTGCTTTTCTATTTATGCCCATCTTCACAAACGATGCTCCAACTGACTCAGCCTTGTGTCCCACCTCCAGCCCTTCACACTCAGTGCTGGGCTGACTAAATAGCACTGCATCATTATGCTGCATCTAATATACATGGTGCCCTAATACGTTCATGTCATGCCCTTTGCTAGGACTAGTCTCCAGTTATTTTCCTCTTGGTAAATGTCACATCTTCCTCAAACTTCTCCTTTGTGATTATCTTCCAGCTAACATGAAACTTTTCACACATAGAATCAAGTCTCCCCAACCCACAAGTGCAGTTCAAGGCTTGGGAATGTGACTTTTCAGTGGTTCACATGGCACGAATACAAGATAAATACTTAATCAATGTTAAATGAATAAGTGAAGCAGCAAATGAACAAATAAATGGTCACATTCTTAAATTTTGGGAGATTTAAAGTCAGGTTGAAGCCCTTCAGAAGGGTCAGAAGAATGATTGCGCTTATAATCTATTTAACAAACCTGCTTCTGGTTAGGTGTATGCTTTTACATTTGTTATACCTTGTATCTAGACTGTTCCCCAAAAGCTAAAGTGTTGATGGCTTTGTCCCAAGCTTGGAAAATAGTGGAAGCATTAATAGGTTTAACTTAGTGGGAGATCTTAAATCACTGGCGGCATTCCCTAGAAGGAGAGAGTAAAAACCCAGCTCCTTCCTATCTATCCTATTTCCCACTTATCCCCCGAGAGAGAATGGCTTTATTCTCTCACATACTCATTACCATGATGTGCTACCTTGCCACGGGTCCAAAAGCAATGGCATTACTGAGCTTTAGGCCCTCATACAAGAATGTCTGAGTCAGTAGGTGCTGTGCTGGATTCAGTCCAAGAATTTTCATTCTTAAATGATTCTGAAGTAATTGCAGTGTTGCTGCTCTGGAATGCTCTTGGGAAATACTGGTTTACAGTCTTTAATACCCATTTATTCCATCCTCTGTAGCTGATGATAGAGTTGGCTGTAAGTTAGAACACAACACAGCCCATTCTGCTGCAAGTAAGGGACCCCAAATACAGTGTCACAACCAAAAGAGAAATTGATTTCTTTCTAATATAACCATTCTATGCTTAAGAGTCGAGTGATAATAGGGAAGTTTTTTCTTAATTAGTGTCTTGCAACACTGTCCAAGTTATCTCAGTTTCCAAGGAAATAAGGTTAATGAGAAGGCACCATGTAGCAGTGCTGACCCTAAGAGATGACCTATATGTTGCACATGTCACTTCCGCTCTTCAGTTATCAGCCAGTATGGTCACTAGTCACACCCCATTTCAAGGAGGCTTGGCAGAAAGCTAATAACTCGATGGTCCCATGACAAGCAAAAATGTGTATTTTATTACAAAAAGGAAGAAAAAGAGAAAGTATGAAAGGTTGCTCAAGTGAGATGTTTTAAGTAAATGTCACCCAGCACCTATAATGACAGATGAAAAGCATGGAACTATGACCTGGAACCCATAAGTCTTGTAGGCTGAAAGGTGAATTTGTGCTTGAATTTATAAGTTGGTTGATAAATTCATTTGACTTAGGACTGTAATGTAAATATTAGATAACCTCAGATCCACTTATTGACCAGAAATATTCTGCAGTAAGTACTGTTCTTTTATTATTGAAGGTCATTGTGTGACACTCATAATTAATTTCCCTTAGTATGTGCTCTTGTCCAGTTATTTATTTTTGTGTGGTTTTCTTACATTTGTATTAGCCTCTTTAAAGAAGGGCTACACTGATGAAAGGACAAACAGTCTAGAAGGGTAATTATATTCTGTGTGCATTTTACTGCATTCAACAAAGGTAATATTCAAGCTCTGTAATGAAGTTTCTACTGTACTTATAAAGGTCTCAGGGCCTTATATTTCTCTTTTAATCAAATAACTGGGCAATATATTTACTCCTTCATGCATACAAATCTAAAGGATATTGATGGTAATTCCTAATAATCTGATAATTTGAAATGAAGGCTATATTAAAAGTATGGTGCCCGTGATGATAAAAAGTGCAGTGGTGGTTTTGAAATCATCACTTCTGACTAATGTTAGGGTTGGTGCCAAAAAGAGATGATTTTTGACACTTGAAATATTCTAAGAAAGATAAATTACATCTATTTGACATTATAATTTCTGAGGATGCCTATCTCCTATAATTTTAACTCCAGAGAGAAAGATAAAAGGTTAGTCATTTTGGGGAGATTAAGTCACATTTTTAATCTTATTTATCTAGGCTAAGTAGAGAGAAGACTTGAGAAATTATATGGGAAAGTCAGAAATATTTTTAGATTACCATGTGCTTAAGGGCTACCCTATTTAGTTTTCACACGCTATCTCAGAGTATCAGTATTATTTCCAGTTTACAGAGAAATGAAGTGAGGTATGAGTTACATATAGCAACACAATAGCAAACATTCACTTGGTAGAAAATCTGGGTATAAGGTAACTTCTGTCTCCAAATTTGGTACTATCTTCTATAACAAGCTACCTCTCATTACAATAGGAAAACAATCATGATAATTTGCACGCAAAATGGTATCTATTATCTGCAAAATACTCAATTTTTCATTTTATTTTCTAAGTATATATTTCTAAAAAGATAGCTTAGAATTCTCAAGTTCTCAGATTGAGCTTTCTGTAACTGCTATAAAACACATTCATGCACGTGATTGGTGTTGCTGCTTTCATTATACTTCCTGACTAGAACTTTGGGAAAAGATTCACTGAGAGCTGCAGATAACATAGAGGTGCCTGCTGGAGGGATGTTTTTCAAGCTATGACATCTTTATCGAGTTAGGGAGTATTCAACATGGAAAACTAGAGCTTGCATATTTTACTGGTAAGTTAAAAAATCATTACAATTTAGAATCAGATTTAAAAATTAAGAATAAAAGATAGAATTTCTAAATTTATTATGAGTTTATCTCAGTGTGAAGAACAGATTATTTTAACATTCCCTAAAATAATAGTATCTAGTACACTGATGGATAATTTGAGTCACTGGTCAAGGTTTGCATTCTTTTCCATCTTTTTTTTTGCTTATGAAAAAATCTCGGGCTTCAGGGATTTGTTGAGATATTTAAGTTGAATAGATCTAGATATGGAGACCAAATATTCATGTAGAGATTTTGAGAGATTTTGTCAGCATTCACTTCCTGGTGTGGAAGCTATTCAGGACTCTATCAGCTGTGAAGTTATAAGCAGATCACATTTAGAGGCTGGAAAATCTAGTGAAGGATTTATTTTGGGAGGTAAAGAACAGTAGGTCTCTAAATTCATGGTGCATTTTTATTTAACTCTGTTCTGTCTCAGAATTCATACGTGATAATTAAATGTTTTATCATACATAAAATATGCTATCACTTTATTTCTCTCCATGTGAAGAAAATCATCAAGTGTCATAAAAATTTCTCATGGAGATAAACCATTTGTATCATAATTTATTCTCTTAAGGAAATTTAACTGATATTTTGTTTTTAACACTATTATATAGAAGTGTAACCTCTTATATTTGGTTACTATTTCTTTTTTATAATGTACTGAGAATAAAGCCTTCACAGTTTCTGTGTTTTGGACATTGATATGATTTGTGTACTTAGCCTTTCTCCTTAGCATTTCAGTTTGATGAATAGATCATAATCTGGTGGGCTTTCAAAAGATTCTTTTCCCTCTAATACCCAAGGGAGTGTGTTTGGATGTTGTGCAGAATGTTAGGTGCTCACTAATTGTAGTACTTAGTTATATGTAAGAATACACTGAAAGTAGGGATGGAGAAACCGGGGAAAATCTCTCTGCTCTTATTTCAGGAGGACAGGTGATTTAGAATCAATGTCAAGCCACGTAGTAACCATCAACAAAGCTTAATTTATTTCTTTTTTCTTTTTATGTTAAATAAATAAGAATGATTCTGTTTTCTCCTGTTTATTCCATTTTTTTCACTCCTCCTGGATCACCCACATAGTCATTTTTGGATGCTAGTTACTGTACTATACATATTATTGTATTGTGGGAACCATTTAGACCTAGGGATTAGCTGTCTTTAGAATCCAATGTATAAGTAGTAGTAGAAAGAAAAGATTACATTTGATTAAATTCTTCTTTTTATAATAACAGTAGCATAATTTTTAGCGGGGCATTGGTCCGCTCACCTAGAAAACACACTTTTTTCCCTGCTTTGCAACAGCTTGAGTTGTTCTGGCCAATGGAGAGTGAGTAGAAGTGATCTATGCAACTTTAAGATTTATTTAGGGGGAAACATGCTCTGCATTCTATTTGCATCCCTTTAACCTTGAATTGCAAACATCAATAACAACGTGTTCCATTTCAAGCCAATCATGGAAATGAATTGTTAAAAATGTAGAGACATCTTGTCAAGGATGATATGGTGGAAGAGGAATGAACTTTTCATTGAAGCCATTGGATTTTTGGTTTTCTTATTTTTGATTCTCCAATGCACCAGAGAAAAAGAGAAAACACAGAAAGAAAGAAAGAAAAGAGGCCTTTATTGCGGGCACAGGGGGACTGCCAAAGAAAGGCAAGCGCCTTCTGGAAGGTTCAAGAAAGAAACCGTGTGCTTTATCTGGAATTGACAGGATTAAAGGGGCGGGCAAAATGACGTATTGACAGCTGCTTGAAGGAACATTGGAGGGCTCTTGAAAAATGGGAGAAAAATGGGAGATTTATCTTTTGGGTTCGTAAGAAGGCCACAGGGAGGAGCTGTCCAGCGCCATGTTAACCCTCACATGGGAAAAACCGGTCACTTACCACAGCAGTTTGGCTTGTTTATCCTAATACGGCGCCTTGATTTTCTAAATTGCAGGAGCATCTCTGAGGGATATCTGTTGGTAGCTTACTCACTAGCACCTAGAACCAAATGCAGGTGAATTCTGACTCACTTGTAACTTAATCATAGCTAAAAGAGGAGGAAAAAAGGCAGCGTGTATTAGATGATTCAAAGAAATGTACTAATAATAGCTACTACCATTTATCAAATACTTATTATCAATAGGCACTTTCAACAGTCTCTCTGTCTCTGTCTCTCTCTTCTGCAATGCTTAGGATGAACCCAGGGCCTCATGTATATTAGGCAGGCATTTTCCCATAAAGCTACAGGCCCAGCCCCACCTCTTTTTCCTCTCTCTCTCTCTCTTTCAGCTTCTAAACACATTGTGATTTTGGAATTGCTATTTCTGTTTTCCAGATAAAATATGTTTGTTCAGTGTATTTGAGACTACATAATTACTAAGAGATAAAAATCTAAGAATCCAAGTGTGGTGGTTAATATTATGCATCAATATGACTGCAGCAAAGGATATCTGAATAGCTGCAGAAACATTGCTTCTGAGAGTGTCTGTGAGAGCACTTCCAGAAGAGACTAGTACTTCTATCAGTAGACTGAATAAAAAGATCCATCTACACCAGTGTGTTCTGGGTATCACACAGCCCTTTGAAGGCTTGGATAGAAGAAAAAGGCACAGGAAAGGTAAAAAACTTTCTCATCTAGAATGGGACTTTGGTCCCTCTGATTATCAGGCCTTTAGATTTCCTGGTTCTCCAGCTTGTATATTGCAGACTGTGGGACTTTTTAGTCTTCATAATCTTGTGAGTGAATTTCCACAATTAATTCATTCTTATATATCAATAAATAGTCTATAGGCTCTTGTTTCTCTGGACAGCTCTATCACACCAAAATCTCTGGTTCTTCTTATTCTGATTTTGTCTTTCTAAGATCTATTTTAAAAATCAACAAAGCTATAGCTTAATGGATACAAGTATGTGAAGGTCTTATAAATTTTTTTCACAGAGAAGATTTCAGACTTTTATTTTTAGATACTCAAACCATGGGAAATGGGAAGCCAGAATAGTTTGTCTTAAAACCATTTATTCCATTAAGATATACCATGACTTGGTCAAAATGATTTGCTGTTGAGAAGGCTATGATACATGAATGTGTCTGAAGAAGTAAAACAAAAAGAAACCTTGGGTTTAAGTCCACTGCATGAGCTCTCACAAGATTGGATGATTAAGGAGGGTCATGAGATTCTCCAAGCTATACCCAGTTAAGCCAAAATAAGATGAGGGACAGGACAGCAGGAGAAGGAAGGCGTAGATTTCAGAAAGGGAGAGGACTTTCTGACACAAATTCCCATGTTCCTTTCTCAGGCACACAAGACTTACTTTGTCTTAGGTTATGAACTAGTATTATATGTGGAAGTTGCTTTCATCTCTGGGAAACGGGAATTCAAAGTGGAGATACACCTTATTTCTCTCACCATGTATCTCAAAACAGGCTTTGTAAGAGTTCAGAAACAAAAATTAAGAGAAAAAAATAGAAACTGGGTGCAAACCATCAGCCTGTATTTTTTCTGTAAACAGAGCTAATAAACAGGAACAGGTGCCTCTTGGTCTATTGGGGACCCTAGCTGAGCACACTACATTTATAATTAGTTAATACATCTAATTCTGGTTTGGCCAATGATCAGTACTATAACTTAAAGTATCTCTGGCTATAAATATAGGTTGCAATAGATCAGCTGGAATTCACCTCTCCAACTCTTAGTCAAGTTTTCTTTACTACAACCTGGTCTTTTTTCCTACATTTTTATGACATTTACAGGACAGAAAAAGCAGAAAGATTAAACTACTAATAATTTATATTATTCAAAGAGACACAGGTTTAAAAACATTTCAGGCTTTCAAAAATATGCATCCATAATCACATACAGGTGTTCATAGCCACATACAAACTTGACTATTTTGTCTCTTCTACTGGAAAAAACATCACAAGGAGACTATTAGATTAAAGCAACTAGGGGAAGTATGGAAAATGGCTAGTTTGGAGATGCACAACAAACCCTAATGTGTGAGAATCCTCCTACATGAAGGGAACACGGTGATGTGGACTCTGAAAGACACAATGGAAAAGAAATTAAGGCTTACTTGGCAACAGTGAAATGAGGAAGCAGGTGGGGAGGCACTCCATCATGGAATCATAGCTCAGGGGGAAGTATTTTTATTCACAGAAACATTGTAGGACAAGCAAAACTCGGGAAATCAGTGCATCCAGATTCCTTGTTTTAATTCAGTTATAAGAATGGCTTTGTGCCTAAAACTCGACTAGAACAATAGAGACTCCATTAGTATTTTCATGTACTCATTCATTCATTTTAACTCATTCACTATATATTTACCCAGTACCCTCTGTGTGTCCTGAGTTAAATGCAGAATAATAAGGATAAACAAGATGACCAAAATTTGTATTCTTGCAAATATATTCTGGTGAGCTACTAAGGAAAAAGGTACCTTGATTTTAAACTGGCAAGCCTCTGATACAAAATTTCTTTAATTTTTAGCAAATAATAAGAGTCTAGGAGGAATGCTGAAGGAGAGGGTTTAACACTGATAACTTTGATAACTTTGAACTTTAGAGAGATGCATGAATAGAAAGTCAAGATTATTTCACTACCTATTTCTTCAGAGTGATGGCTGAGAAATCACACACAGTAGCTTGTGATGAAAATCTAAATTTTCAATCTATTGTCCTGATAAAATTGTGCCTTTACATAACTGACTTTCAACATTCCACTTCTCTTTGTTATAAATCTAGACTAGAATGAACCACAGACTGAAAAAAATGTTGAAGATTTTGTTCCATTGATGACTGCTTAACAAAGGCTATGCTCAATGCATGTTCCGCTCCATCATTCAAATAGTATTTTCTGTGTTTAATCCCTGCAGGTTTAGATGTTTTGACTTAAAGATAAATACTGTATCTTCTAGCAATCACAGAAATGTAGATTTCATGTTGTCTCATTTCCTGGAGATTCTACAAATTGACTTACTTATTTCACTTTATTTTATTTTTAATGGTAAAATAGTTAAGTATTGATATATGGAGTTGTACATGATAACAGTAAAATCAGAAACTTCACAAGCTAATCAAACTTCCAGTTTTTAAATGATGAGGAAAGGAGTCTTTATTTCCATTTTTTAAAAAAAAAAGTTTGAGAAGATGGTAGATCAGTAAGCAGCAAAGTAGGGAGTCTCTCTGAGAGAAACAGCTCAGATGCTGGAATAAAACATCCTGGAGAAGACCAGATGAAGGGAGGTGGATCCTCTTGACCCAGGAAGAAATTAAAGGGAAAGAAAAAGAGAAAAAAGAAAAGAAAGGAAAAGCAAAGACAAGAGAAAAGAAAAGAAAAGAAAATGGTGGATGGAAGGCTGTAGCCAGGCTTGCTCTCACTGGAGCCAGTCTCATTGTGTATAGCACACTGCTGGGATCTGGAGATGTGTGGTCATGGTGAAGTTGGGGGTTGGCAAGCCTGAGGGCCTCAGCAGAAGGAAGCGGTCATGGAGGGGAGTGGCAGAGTGGAGTGCAGCACTTGGCTCAGAGATCTGGCTCAGAGATCTGTACCTGCTCACAGTGAGTGCACAGAAATCAGTCCTCCCATGAGAATGGGTGAGGGGCCCAGCGGCATTTTGGAGTTGGGCAGGATAAACCCAGAACCAGAACTGCAGCGGCTTCAGTCAGCCACTCCTAGCACAGAGCAGATTGGTGAGAATTGCTTGGACTGAGTCCTGCCTCTGTGCTCAATCCAATAGCAAATGACAAGGTCTCCCTGAAACTAACCCTAACCCGCATGGTGAAGACTCCCAGAGGCTGAGCAGCTCTGAAGAGAGGGGCCAGCCTGCACCACTCATGCTTGTACCTCCATGGTCATCAGCAGACTGGGGAGGGCAGCAATCCCTAGCCAGCACACTTCAGAGTAATCACGGCCAGTACAAGAAGTTTTGGGGACCCCCATTGTCCACTCATCTGAAGGAAACCAGAAACATGACAAGAGGAAGAAACAAAAGGCAATATCCAGCCCCCAACACAAACACTACTGGCCCAGGGGAGGTAAACACAGAAGAGATCAGAGGTTGCACACTTCTGGTGTCTAAAAAATCAGCATCTGACATAAAGAATTATCTTCGTGACATTATAAAAGAACTAAAAACAGAAATTCTAATATAAGTAAAGGAAGATATAAGAAAAATAATAAAAGAAATGCTAAGTACTGCTCAAGAAGACACAGATGGAAGAATGGAAAGAATAAAAAAAGTAGAGAAACCTTCGATGAAGAATATAAAAAAAATCTAGAATACATGAAACAGATACAAAGAAACTATCAAGAAATTAAAAACTCCATTGAAAGCTGGAAAAACTGCTTGAAAGAAACTAAGGATAGACTATCAAATCTTGAAGACAGATTTGCAGTGTGTGATCATGAAAGAAAAGATCTCTTAAAAATAACAAGAAACTATGAAGTAACAATACAAAGGCTGAAAGATGACAAGAGGATCTATAACTTAAGAATAAAAAGTGTGAGTGAAGAAGCAGGGGTAAACACAAATGAAATACAAAGGCTATTCACAGAAATAATTAAAGAAAACTTCCCAAGCATAGAAAAAGGAAATGATATGAGGCAGAACTCCAGCCAGCTACAATGAAAACAGATATACACCCAGATATATAATAATCAGGATTCCAGAAATTCAACACAAGAACAGAATATTAAAAGTTGTCAGACAAAAGAAACAGATCATCTATAAAGGAAAATCCATTGGAATCATAACAGACTTCTCGACACAAACCATCAAACCAAGAAGAGCTTGGAGTGAAGTATTCCATGCCCTGAAAGAAAATAACCTCCAACCCAGATTGATGTGCCCTGCAAAACTATCTCTCAAAATGAATGGAGAAACAAGTTTCTTCCATGACAAAGAGGAACTGGGGGAGTCCTTGACCGCCAATCCAACCCTAAAAAAAAATACTGAAGAATATGCTAGAGAGAGAGAGGAAAAAAAGACAATGGTTTCAGGAACAGCAACAGAGGGGGTTCCACTGAACAGGGCAGACATTGGAATGAAGGGGACAAGTAGACAACCAACAGCAGAAAAATAACATGGCAGAGATGAGGCAGAAAAGGTTGGCCATAATCACTAACATGGATGGCCTCAATACACTAATAAAAAGAAACACAGACAGAGTGGCTCAGGAGACAGGTCCATCAAGATGCTCTATATAAGAAATATATTTAACCTGAAAGAAGGTTTATGGACTGAGAGTCAAAGATGAGAAAATAATGCTCTATGTAACAGGGAACCAGAAAAAAGTGGGGGTAGCTCACTCATCAGCTACAGATTTGTTGGAAAGCCATAACACTTTTATACAATGGAGAACTACTCAGCTATAAGGAAGGAAAACCTTGAGGTTCTTGTAGGTTAATAGATACAACTTGAGACCAAGCTCAGGGGTAAAAAGGTTCAGAACCACTTAGGTAAATAGCGGGTTGCCTCCTTAATCTAAAAACTAAAGGAGTTAGTGGGATACACAATGTACAATACATTCAGGGAAAGTGAGAGTGGAGAAATTGTCTAAATAGGGAATGCAGAGGACATTGGCGATCTTGTATCATGATTTGAAACCCATATTGCTTTCATCTCTCCATTTAGTTTGGTTATATTCTGTTCCAGTTTGCCCACTTGTACTAGAATTGAGGGCATAAACAGCTATTCCAAAGATAGCAGGATATATTATGGTAGCCATTTTTAATTTCCTATTAACTTAATCTGAAACCCTGTATTGCTTTCACTGCCTTTTTTTGACTTATGTTATTTGAATCTGTCTTTTTCAGTGACCATTTTGTCTTGACTGATTTTATTCAAATCTGTTATGTTTGATAGTATCAAGTCTGAAAGTATAGACATCTACTCTGAAGACAATAAGATTCACTATGATACCCATTCTGGTTTGACTATTACCCTCTTTTGAAGTCCTATAATGTCTCCACTGTTTTGTTTTTATTGATTTTGTTCTGTACTGCTATGTTCAATTTTAGTGTACCTGATGATATGGGCAATTCTATTGAAGATAACGAGACATCATGATAACTATTATAGATCACCTTGCATTGTGGTTTTAAATTATGTACTATGTCCATCCTTTTGTTTTGAATGACCCCATTTTTTTTGTTTATTTTCCTCATTTGGTTTTAATCTTTTCAAAATAAAAATAATAAAGTTTGACTGCTATTTCTTTCTCTTAAATAAAATACATTTTCATAGAATTAGCTGGCATTTTTAGACTCTTTTGTTAGTAGCAGAGCTTAAGTAGTTATAAAATAAGTTGATAACTGTGGAAAATATGAAAAATGAAAAGCTTTTACTTGTATGCACATGTGACTGTATTTAAAGGTCAAACATGAGCCAATAGATTTGTTGGAAGAAAATGAGGTTTCGGAAAGATGCATAGTGAGTAGAATGAGATCAGAATGTTTGGGAAAAAATTTAAATGGATTAAGGATGAGAATATATAGTAGAGGCTGAGAAAAATGGAACAATGATGGGTTGTCATAATAATCAGAATATGAAGAATAAAAAAAGCAGGTAGTAAGTGAGAAAGAGTGTACCTGTGACAGCTGGGGTTGCTCCTGTTTTCCTTTGTTAGAGACAATCTAACCATCTTGCTTAAATCTGTAATAACAGTGCCTTGTCACAAGGAAATCACTTGAATTTTCATTTGTGCAGTTATATACCATTTGTCTTCTGATGAATGACCTATGAATACTTTAGAAATATAGGTATTATTTGCAAAAGCAAAAAAAAAATGTCTCAAAAGCCATACTTCAATATTTTGAAAAACGGTAATATATTTTAAGTAAAAAAGCACAAGCAAACCACAGCTTTGCTGACTCTAACATACTTGGCTCATTTTTTTCATTTGTTTCAATTATGGAATCTAACTAAACAATAATTCCTGCACATTTCACTCTAAGAATGACTGTGTAGCAGATGCCAAGGTTAATTATTGACAGTTGGGCCTACCAATGAATGGAGAACGTTGTAATTAGGTTCATGTACAGAAAAAAGTGTGAATTGGCAGTTTGTGTGACATGTGAAGCCATACCACAAATGCATATGACTACAAATGTGCACCGGGGAATGGAAAGTATTGTGATCAATGTTTTTAGTTGGGCTTGTTGTACATAGTTGTTTCACTAGAAGATTAGTTAGCATGCCTCAATGTTGGCTTGAGATCTATATTTAGGTGTAAACTTTTGTTTTTAGATTAATATCCAATATGAACAAGAATCCATCATATGAGGCATAACATTACTATACGGAATAGGAGAAAGTCTAGATTTGAAATCATATAAGCCTGGTTTAGTTTCTTAATACTAGGTATATTATATAATTGTTTCTATAAGATGAAAAGCCAGTATCAACAGTCTTTAAATTTTTTATAATACTAAATTCCGCAACTTGTTTCTAAATTCTGCAGTTACTGTCTTTTCTGGCTGATTATTTTATTATGACAACAGATTGTTATGGTCGATACATTGTGTCAACTTGAAAAGTTTAGAAGTTTAATTAAGAGACTCAGCAAGGAGTCAGGATCCTTACTTTGTAAACATCCTCATCTTGCGCAAGAGGAAGACACAGAGACTTTGTGAAGGCTTCATCTGCCCTGGGTGGAGGGAGTGGGGAATGGCCTGTGTATAATATAAAGAAGAGATTTGTTCTTTCTCTCTTTTGCTCTTGCTGCTTTTGGTGGCCACTGCCTTGAAGTGCTGCCCCAGTGCCATGCTACCCGCCTGGGAGTCAACTGATTATGGACTGAAACCTCCACAAACTGTGAGTTAAAAAACATTTTCCTTCTTTCATTTTGGGTGTTGTGTATTTTGTCCCAGTGATGAGAGAAAACTTTTGGTCATTGGCACTTTATGAGCTGGATAGGTTTTTGGATAATGGTACAAGTACATTCAGACCATTTAACCTTACTGAAAGAATTTTTTTCACTATTGCTGATATTAAATTCTCATATCAGTTCAATATTTCAGAACTAGCAATATTATTTATCAATATATAAATCACCTTCTTAATGCTGAGATCCCCTGAACAAGACATTACAAACTAAAGAATTATTTCTGAAGTATCTCTGAAGAGACCACCATTAAATAATTATTTATAGTTACTTGGTTAACCAAAGAATACTATTTTGAAAGGTAGATGAGAGGATCCCTTTAAAAAAAGAACAAAACAACTCAGAATAGAACAACACAAAAATTACCAGCTGATTAAACTATGGATTTGATGTTCTAAAATATATAGCTTGAATAATTTCTGTCACCTCTGAATTTCAAGTAAGAAATGGTTGTAAAATAGGCAAATGACTAAGAAATATTTTCCTCAACAATTGGAAACATCATATACCTTTCAAAAAACATTTTACAAATATACATTTCACTGAAACTCCACAGACAACTAAGGAAGACTCTGTCCAGATAGAAAAGGCAAATGTATTTATATATATCCTCAGTTAATTTTGTTGTTATTATGGTTGCATTTGATTAAAAAATTTAAAAATGACCATTCTTTAAGTAAATACTTTTGGATAAAATTCTGCAAGAGACATTTTGTATAGAATTTAATTTTTTTTGCAACTCTACTTAGCTTTTTATACCACCACATTTGACTTACATTCCAAGATCTTTTCCTCTTCAAGAGCTCTGGTTGTTTTATTTGCATTTGAATCAACAAGAAGGGAAAAAAGTATATTTGCTTTTAAGGACATTTCCTGGAAAAAGCAAACACCGTATTAACTTACATTACATTGCCAAAATTTAGTCATGTCACCATGCAGAATTGCAATTTAGGTTTGAAAAATGTTGTTACTTTGAACAATCATGTGCTCTGCTAACACTCAGGGGTTCTAAGATAGAATGGCAGAATAGACAGTAAAGGACACTGAGTAAAAACCGGATACAAAGCAGAAACCATGAAAGAGGGACAGTTGCTTATGTGAAGTTACTCAGTAGAATGAAAAAATCAGAAAAGCGGATAAATCATTCTATTGGTCAACTTTCCTGTTGCTGGAATGAAAAACTCAGTACACACAATTTAAAGGAGAAGAGGTTTATTTGCTCACACTGTAGGAGGTTTTACTTTATGATCTCAGGTTCCACGGCAGAAACACTATATCAGAAGGTCTTGGTAGAACAAGATGCTTTCATGGCAGCCAGGGAGCACACAGGGGAAGCAGTGCAGAGAGGTAGAGGCGAGGGACCAGATATAGACCCCAAGGTTATGCCATCACAGCCACATGCACACATGTGTTGTACTAATCTGCTAGGTGTCTTGCAGTCCCAGTCAAGTTGATTATCAGGCTTTACTGTCATACCAGCAGCCAACTTAACCAAAAAAGTGAGAGCACAAAATTTTTAAGAAACAGTCCAAAAGAGTAACACAATCACAAATATGCAAAATAAGAAAGGATGTGAAGAGAACCGAGTGTGGCAACACACTCCTGTAATCCCAGCACTTGGGAAGCTGAGGCAAGATGATCACACAGCAAGTTCAAGGTGAGCCTGAATTACATAGCAAGACCAAAAAAAAAATAATAATAATAGCATACTACCTAGGAAGTCTCAAAAAATGGTGTGATAGGATAAGATTTGTAAGAGTAGTAAATAAAAAATGAAGGAGTTTATTTTGCACATCTCCTTTATGAAAATATGCTTTATAATATAGTCATTTTTAAATGAAAATAGTTTTACTGATTGTGATGTCTTAGAGATAAAGCTTGAACAGATCATTTTGTATAAGAGAATTAGAGAAAGTTGTACTGGAATTACCATACAAGTAAATGCCAGGCTCAGCTGAGTTTACAGGAAAAAAATGATCAACACATCTTAATGCTACATGAATTGTTTAAATGTATAGTTGTAAATGGAAAACTTCATGTTTCCATTGAACAGAATACTATAGATTGCCTGGCTTGTTAACACAGCAGACATTTATTTCTCACAGTCCTAGTGAGAAATCCAAGATCAATATGCCAGCAGATTTGGTGTCTAGTGAAAGCCATGTCCTGATTCAACCTGCTATAACCTCACATGACAAAAGAGACAAAGAATTTCTCCCCAACCTGTTTTTTTAAGGGCACTGATTCCATTCATGATGGCTCTGGCTTAAAGACCTAATCATCCACTAAACACCTCACCATGGCAGTACAGATTAGTATTGTAATGCATGAATTTAGGAAGAACCTAAAAATTCACTCTATTGCAGAATAGGCAAATGAAAAGTAAATTAGTGGTTGTCAGGAGTTGGGAGGAGGGTGCTACGTGGAATAAGTGGTAAAGTACAGGATTTCTTTTTGGAATGATAAAATTTTGGAATTATATATTGTCTGGAAATAGTGATAGTAATTGCACGACTCTGTAATTAAATTAAATATCTAAACACTTCATAAAGGTGAATTCTGTGCATATGAGTTATACTTCAATAAAAGCACAAATTCTTTAAATGATATAAAGAAACAATTCATTTTAAAAGATACATCTTAAATGGGTGTTAACAATATTTTTCTCCCTGGTAATGATAAATTAAGTGAATCTCTCTTTTGGAACATATTTTGGAACTTTATGTATTTTCTGGAAAAAAATAGAACATTTCCAATTTATTTGAATATGATTGAGCTTCTACTTCCTTTGTGATATTCTGAAATACTGGTTTTCTTGATCTCTTAAATCAAGGTTTTTGAGACTGTATCACTCAATATTAATCCTGGAAACTAAGAGCAGATCTGGTACCTGGTGAGCAGCCCAGAACTTCAGATCTTAACTCATTACCTCTAGTCAAGACTTCACTTTAACACATGACTTGTAGTTATATTTTCTGCATGATTCAGTGTGTGTGTAGTTTTATGAATTTGGGAAGAGAACATCGACTTCTCAAATATTGTTAAATATTTATCTTGTTACTTAAAGTCTATATATCATTATTATTTTTGTCTCTCCTTGAACTCTTAAGGAATAGAAAAGTTAATTTTCCTCCTATTTTATTTCTATTTTCCTATAGATTTAGTTTTATTTGTTGGTGGTGTATATAGTCTTTGGATGCACAAAATCATGACAGTTTATTGTGCACTGTATTGTTTATCAGCGTAAACTGTCTACCATGTCTTGTTTAAGAGTATGCAATGCCACAGTTCAGTTTTCATGTCAAATCCTTTCTCCATGGGCCCCTCCATCCATCACACAATTGGATTTTATCATCAAGTAATATTTTCAGATATGAGTCAGTTTCCTTACACTGAAAATTGATTATCTTTATAAAATTCTTTTATTTTCTGGAAAAAATGTAAAACAAAATATCATAACAAAATAATATAAGACTAATGTAGCTTATTTTCTGGAAACTTCATTGAATGCTTTCCTATATTCTGCAATTAATGCTGCTATAAGTATTTTTGAAAACAACTTAATTTTCTCCTTTCAAAGTGAGTTGAGTTTTTTCCTTGCATACCTTAGAAATTTGCCTTATGTAGTTCAACTTGCTGCTCTAGGATCCTGTCTGACTTTGCATTTGCTTCAGAGTTTTCTATTTTTAATAAACTATTTTATAAATAGTTGCATTATGATAAAACTGGATGAAGTTGATAGGCACTCAGTACTTCTGGCCTCCACAATGAAATCTGCTAAACATATTCAAACATAGTGACAAAAGTTAGCATGCAGTTATTTAAAGTTCATTGGCAATAACTTGTTTCATGTCTTGACTTCCTATATACAGCCTAACAACATCTGCCTGTCAAGTTCAGTACGCAGGATGAATAGTGCTGGAATACACAGGTGCGCGCGCACACACACACACACGCATGCGCGCAGTAAGGATACCTCACTATGTTGGTGGCTGGAAATGGTGGAGGAAATGCTCTCTGCTGCTGCCTCTGTGTGGTCACTTGGAATACTAGTTGATTATATTGCTCCTTGTCATGGCCTTTGGGAGACACCAGATAGCTGAAGAAGATTAATTCTTTATACTAATAGCAAGGACCTGATAGGCTGTCTGGATAGAGATCACTGGGTATGTGAGGCAGGAGTTCCTAGAACTTACAGATGCCGGAATCTCAGGTCTTTTACATCACGATGCGGCATTTGCTCTGCTTCAGCTACCACACCTCCGACTGTCATCTTCTTTCTCCTGTCCATCCTTCCACACTTGTTTTCTGCAGGTGACCACTTGCCTAGGTGTGCCTCTTCCACCATATTGGGCTGCTGAATGGGGCTCAGAGATGCCCATCTAATTTTTCTCACATTTCTAGTGCCAAGCAGGGCTCATTGGCTTACTTGCTTATAGTTTGCCACTATCAGAGAGCTCCTTATTGTGCCCAAGATTTGCACAGAAATATGTCCCCTTTGCTCATCCTCTGTAGATTTAGTCTTAAATTTGGTAGATATTTTCGATAGCTTCTGGTTTAGGGTTGTGATATTTTCTAGTAAACCAAAAGTCAGTTGCTTTTCTCTATATTTTCAATTTTTTTCTTTAGGTTTCAATGAATGGAAAGGAAAAACACTCTTACACTTCTGTTTGAGATCTGTTTTAGTGCCCAAGTGAACTGTTTAGTGGCTGACCACCCTTTCTATGTCTTAACCAACAATCTCCTTCTCTCTCTCTCTCTCTCTCTTCTTCTTCTCTCCCTCCCTCCCTCTTCCCCCTGACATATACTCACTCCAGCCTCATAAAATAGAAATTAATTTTTGTGTTTAGTGTGAGGTAAGTGGTAAATACTTGTAGGTTGGCAATGAAAACCTCTGTAATTTGGTGGTGAAACAGAATAAGAAATAAATAGCACAAAAATTGCTGAGATTGTCTTAAGTTAATGCATTTTTAACTCATCAGCTGAAGTATATTTTTTCCCCTTTCTAAATCTCTGTTCCAGCTGATTAGCTTGCAATGCTGATGTTGCTTAAATAAGGAGCAGATCCTGGAAACCTATCTACACAAACTCACAGTATCCTTTAAAAACCTCTAACTATGATTTGTCAAGCAATTTGTAAGAGTTAATAGATCCAATCATATTCAACTGTTCTTCTACTGTTATTTAGAAAATACATATAAAAGAAGAAATCCTAGATCATTGATGAATAGTTCTATATTTATTGGTTTTTCATTTTTTTAAATGTGAGGTGAATCTTGGAAAAATAAACGCAGAAATCACAAGTTAAATTTTCAGATAGAATTTATTTCACAGAAATCATATTGGGGCTTTGATATTTAGCATGATTGAAATGGAGGTTAACTATAGAACTTGAATGACATGATTTAGCAGGGTCCCTCTGGTTGCTCTGGGGATTAAAGACAGGGAATAAAATTAGGAGGCTACTGAGACAGTTCAGATAAGAAATGATGCTGGTTTGGATGGGGAAGGTGGCAATGAGAAGGCAAGAAGTAGTTGAGTTAGTAGTAATTTGGTTGTTTTTGCTTTTTCCTCAGGGTTTAAGTTTTATTGGTTTATTAGTACATGTTTGAAGTACATAGTAACTATATTCACTGTGGGAAACTGGGACATATACATAACACCCCTTAATTCTTTTTACTTCTCTTTCCCTTCTGCTATAGGTCCCTTTCCCATTTGCAAAAAAACTATCTTGTGGTTGGCTGTCATCTATCTTTTATTTTGCTCTTTGGCTTTGTGTTTTTCATGTAAGGTAAACCATGTGATGTTTTACCTTATGTGCCTGACTGCTTTCACTTAATATTGTCTCAAGTTACATCTATAAATAACCCACAGTTTTATTTTTCTTTATGGCAGATGATTACATAAACCCTAAACTTTCTCTGTCTACTCATCTGTTGGTAGAAATACATATAGGCTGCTTCCAAGATTTAACAAGTATGAGTTATGCTGCTACAAACATGGGTATCCATGTAACTCTGTCATACAATGTCTTTAGCTCTTTCACAAAGATGCCAGGAAGGGGAATAGTTGGGTTGAATGGAATTTCTATTTCTGAGGAATCTTCATACTGATTTCCATAGTGGTTGTTCTAGTTATATTTTCAGCAGCACTGTAGAAGAGTTCCTATTCCCCCTAGCCTTACTAGGGTTAGATTATTTGACTTCTTGATGGTAACCATCCTTTCTAGAGTGAGGTGGAATCTCAACATTTTTGTATTTCCCTAATATACCATGGTCTTGGCCTAGCCCCAATCTCCTAAACAAATGGGTGGTAAATGACTTGAGTAAAAGAGATCATTACCGTGATCTCTAGGGGCTTTCGGGAAGCTCAGAACTCTCTCATGAGAAAAGGCCAAGAATTCCATTGGTCAGCCCATATTTTATTTGGTTTTCAAAAGAAGGAGAGGGGCACAGACAAGATAGGCACTGAGCAGGGCCTTGGAAAGTGAGCTCAAAGAATTCTCCAAGCAGTGAATTTTGCCAGTTGAGAGGACTGCTTGATCTGTGAGGCTGCCATCTTTAGAGCTATGGAGCAGGGATGTCAGCAGCTCGTGTCCGTGGCTGCCTCAGCTGTGGTGGTATCTTGACCTCAGAACACTATGCATCTACACTTTTCCAACACAAACAGAGGTTTCTGTGTTCAGCAGCTTAACCCTATACAAGCCGGTCCCCAAGACTGATGTCAGAGATGTTGGAGATTTTTCATATATTTATTGATTATTTATATTTCTGTCTATTCATTTTACTTGCCTATTTATTTTTTGATCGGGTCTCTTATTTTGGGGAGTCTAATCCTTTTGAGTTCTTTACTTATTGCAAATATTAGTCCCATTTCCAAAGAGTAGCACAACTTTTTCCCCATTCTGTTGGTTGTGTCTTTGCTCTCTTGAATGTTTCCTTTACTGTACAGAAGATTTTAATTTTAATGTGATTTCAGTTGTTGATTTTTGGTGACTCTTGTGCAATGGGGATTCTGTACTGAAAGTCCTGGCCTATGCCTTTGTTTTCAAGAATTGTACCTATTTTATTATTTAGCAGGTTAAGTATTTCTGTTTTAACATTTAGATCTGTGATCCATTTTGATTTGAGGTAGTACGTGGAAAAAGATACAGGCATAGATTGGGTCTTCTGCACGCGTGTAGCCGGTTTCCTTAGCACTATGTGTATCTTTCCTTCAGTGGATGTTTTTGGCCCCTTTGTTAAAGATCATATGGACTAATGTGCCTGGGGATATTTCTGCATCCTCTATTCTGTTCTGTTGATCTGTGTGTCTGATTTGTGCTAATACCAACCTATTTTTATCACTGTAGCTTTGTGGTATAAGTTGAAATCCCAGAAACCCTGAAGTGTAGTTGCTCTGTGGCTGAGTCTTAAACATTTAACCCCTTCCCCAAATGGTTTCTAATTAAGCATTTATATTTGACCAGCACTGCAATGAATTTCTTCTTGAGCTGTCTCCTGCTATGTAGGAGTTACTTTCAGGATAAAACCCCATACTGATTTTGCAGTTAATAATAACCTGGGCTTTTCCTGGGGTTAGTGCTGCTGGCCTGGTCTGTTGTATCTCCCTGGAGCTGCTGATCCTCTCCAGGATTACCTTGCATTTGTGATAACAAGTCCTCTCGCCCAGCGCTGAGGTTATCTTCTAAAGTATTTCATTCTTTTCTGAAGATTATCTTCAGTTTCCAGTTGTCTTGTCAAACTTTCTTGATTCCCAAAGATCTACTTCAGGTTTTCTTCTTCACTAATTTGTTTTTCTAATGTTTCCATTCCAGGTCCTGGAGAGGCTGTATTTTGCAGCTGGTCTTTGCTTCACCAATTTTAATCTTCCCAATAGTAATACACTTTGTAATACAGGATTTTCCTGTGGGAGAAAGAGAGAGAGAGAGAGAGAGAGAGAGAGAGAGAGAGAGAGAGAGAGAGAGAGAGAGAGAGAGAATGCTATTAGAAGAAAAATAGAACTTGAGACTATACTGTTATCAGACAGTAAAATATCACATGGTTCTCTTGTATGAGGAAACAAAAATATAAATAAATAAAAGAATAAAATAAAGCAGCACTAGTAGGAAATAAAAACCACAATCTTTTGGGAGATAAGGATATAAGAGCAGGGGCGTGAAAAGATAAAAAAAATCATGAAAATATTTTATATAGATGCACCAGTTATCCAAAACAAACCAGTTACCCAAAACAAAGGTAACTGTTATGTATTGCAAACATACACATATAAAATAAAAAAGAATAACACTGAGCTTTTTGTTCTGTCAAACCATAAGCATGGTCACAATTGCCTGAGACAGGGACGTCAAGAAGAAAATAACAATTGACTTTTAGATGTGATTCGTTTGATATGTTTATGAGATATACAGACAGGGTGGGAAATATGGATTTAGCATTCAACGGAAAGGTTTGGATTGGAAGTATAATTTGGGCATCAGTAGCATCTAGATGACATTCAAAACCATGGTTTTGGGTGAGAGTACAGCTAGAGAATGAATGTGGAAAGAAATAGAAAACTTCCAGAGTAAAACAACTTTTACAGTTTGGAATGTAAGAAGGAAATTTCTAAGGAGATGGAGAAAAGCAAAGGGAAAATGAGGGAATGGGGGACCTCGCCTCAAGGGCTAAACAATGATCTGCTGGGTCAAATGCTATAGGTCATGTAGGACAAGGACTGAAAGCTAAGCATCAAGGCTTAGCAATCTGGAGATACTTGGAGACTTTGGGAACAGCTGTTATATTTACATGTGTATTTTTTAAGTTAACATCTCTTCCGTGAGTATACAAGTACCACACAAATGGACAACTTATCTTTGCTACATACTTATCCGTCACATGTAATAAGGACTTGAAAATGTTTAATAAGTAAATTATCTAAGAATGAACAAATCTTATTCTTTATCTCAGACACAATTCTGAGCTCCTAAAGCATATATTAAACATTCATGGAGGATTTTGTTTCTGGGTTTACCTCAGTCACTACCAACTTTTCAGTGACTTCGATGGACCAAACTTTGAGTTTGGTCTTAGAAATCACAGAAAGAAATTATATAAAAATCACCCTCTCAGACAAGTGTATCATAATTGTGTAGGCAAACCAATATACCAACAGTCTAAATGCCATTAAATAAATGTAGTGATAGCAGTAAAAATGGCTCTGTGAAGCTATAGATAGAGCGGGTGGAAGCAAGGGCAATGGGAATGTGGGAGGTAATCAATAACTTTTAGGGGCTAAATCTTCAAGTGTAGTAAACAGGCATCATGCAGGTGAACACATATGGGAAAGGCAGACTACAGCACGGTGTGTGCCAGGCATGTGGCCAAAAACAGACATAGTTTACAAATAAATGCATATATTTCTTCCCTGGCTTCTTTGGTGTGAGCCCTCTCTCCCATCTCTACGCCTCCTGTCTCCTCTAACTGTACGCTAGGTTTTAAAATCAGATCTGTTTTGCATCTCTTCCTCTGCTCACTCTATTCTTCCTTCTTGCTTGTGGCTGCTTCTGTTCCCAGCTTAATGCTATTTCTGATTTCCTATTCAAAGACTTACTTCTTCCATTTAACCTTGAAGTCAGTCTGATTGCTGTCCTCCATGTGCAGTCCTGAGTTGTACCGCCTGGACATTAATTCTTTCTCCCTTCTTTCTCTTCACTCCAGGTAGGCCTGAGACTCATGCTCTTTTTCTTTCCTTCTCCACACCTTCTTTGGAAATGTATTCTCCAGTAAAGCCCAAGAGCCTGAAGTTTCCTAAGTTTAACCATCTAGATTCACGTCTCTTAGCATCTCCTCTGCCCACCTTGGTTTTCTTCTCTGGGATCTTCTCCTCTTCCCCTTTCTCTGGTGACTTAAATTAACCCTTACTTTGCAAGACAATCTGCACACCACCTCTACTATAGTGTATTATCAAGTCAGGTTTGGTTAGGCGACAGTGGAAATATCATTCAAATCCATGTGACTTAACAAGTCAAAAGTTTATTTCTTGCATTTACAGCTTTTTTGGGTTCGAAAGACAATCTGGTGATTCCACTCTTTTTTGTGGCAGCTTAGAATTCCCGGATATTTTGATTTTGTAGGGATTGCCCATCAACAACAGGAGCTGGTTGCCACTTGGGCAGGTGAAATTTGTGACCCCAGTGCATAAGTCTGTGCTCACTAGAGAAACAGATTTAATGCAAGATATATAAGTATATAAGCACTTACAAGATTGGTTTACAATCCCCACCCACAATGTCAGGTGTGGTAGGATGCAAAAGAGTTGTCTGTGTGCTGGAGATGTGAAATGTCCAGTTGAAGTCCTGGAGCTCAATGCAGTGTCCTATGCAGGAGGCGGAAGGGTCTGAGATAGAAGCTGAAGGGCCTGGGCAGGAAGCCAGGAAATGATGTCCAATGTGAAGGTGAAAACTGGAGCTCCTCCAGAGAAACAGAAGAGAGCCTTTTTTCTTCTTTTAAAAGAAGCATTTAAAGCATTCAGGCAACAAGCCTATCTAGGATGGGTCCTCTGTCTTCAGTAAATCTCCTCTGCCACACCTGGAACTATGCAGATTCAATTTAGTTGGCTGTTTCTTACTCAAACTGACATGATCAGTTAACTATCACACCCAGCATCTGGTGAAGAAAATTGTACATTGGTTGTCAAATGTTTCTTCCTAGAAGTTTTGCATGTCACTTCTGATCACATTGCACTACCATGTATCCGTGCATAACTTCAAAGAAATCTTATTGCTTACCAGTCATTTCTACTTTGTGGGATGTGCTGATAAATCATGTTGGTAAGACTAGCAAAGGGAATCCTGATACTATCAGTTATCAACAGTAAGTTATTTACTTGCCAAGTGATGGATTTTCTCTCCACCTTTGTTGCCTCAGCTATAAAACAGGGATAATATAAGCATTTGTCCTAAAGGGGTCATTGTGAGTCTTAAAACACATAGAACTGTACTTGGTACAAGTCAAGTCATATAAAAGCTTCATTCTCAATTTTTGCTATGAACATGTCTTTGAGCTGCATGTCTTATCTCTCCATCCTACCTAATGAAATACTTTCTCCCCTATGTTTTCACTTTTTGTAAATCAATGGCTTCATTTATCTCAAAATTCGTTATTTCTTTAGATGAGTCATTGAGTTTCTGTTTTATTTTTATTAGTCCATGCTTGAAGAACATGATGCTTGCATTCCTTGTGTGCAGTTGGTACATATATACAACGCATTTTCATTCCTTTTTCTCTTCCCCTTTCCCTTTCCTCCCTCTTTCCCTCTATCTTGTGATTCCCTTCCCATTTGAGAAAGATCTATCTTCCTGATTGAATGTTACCTTTTTAACACTATACTCCAGAATCTATCACATTGCATATGGTATATGCCCAATATATTACATGTGCATGAAAAATAAATAAACAAATAAAAGATCTAGTGATTTTAGAGGTCTTCACTGGGTAATAATAATGTTTAGCATTATAAATACGTCCCATTTTCCCCTAAAGTCCTATTCCTCATTGATATTCTAACTCCTCTTCCACTTGTAAATAAACTACTGAAAGGATCAGAAGAATCATTGGCCTTAAGGTTTTCATGCTCATGGGTGTGGTTTCCCCATTCATGAACTTCCTTGTACTACTCAGTGCAGTGCAGCACCTAGCAGCTTCAACATCATTTAGGCACTTGTTAAAAATAAAATTCTGCACCCCACCCCAGATCTACTGACCTAGAGAATCCCAGGTGATTAAATGCCTGCTAACATTTAAGAAGCAATGTTCTGTAACATTCAAGCTGCTTCTTCATGCATGTGTCTATGAGCTAGGGACTGAGCAAACTAAGATGTTCTAAAATTGTTCCTGGCTGACATTTTTTATTTTGGTTGATAAAGAAAAATGATTTTAATAGTTCTAATGTTAATGGAATATAGTTAGTATTTGGAGAATGACAGACTTTTTATTTTAAAGAGAATAAAACAAAAGAGAACAGCACAAAGCAAATCAGAACAGAACAATGCAAGCAACACAGCACTTCACAACAAGACAACCAGATATCAACAGTAGCTACCATAATGTCTCTTTTCTTTGAAATAGTTGAGCATAACTTTACATACAATAATACCAAACATAACAAAATGGTATAAAACCATTCAAGAGAATGAGAGTATTACAGGGCATTCTGAACCAAATAACAGAAAATGAACAATGGCTACTATAATATCTCATTTTCCATAAAAGTTTGTTTATACTATCATACATATTAAAATCCAATAAGATAAAACATGATAGAACCAATGGTAACAGAAGAACAAAAGCATGGTAGGACTTCAAAGCAAGATGATATTAAATCAGCAATGGCTATTATAATGTCTTGTTTTCTTCAAAGTAGCTGTTTATACTATCACACATATTAAAATCAAACAAAATAAAACTATTCCAACCAATGAATGAAAACATTATAAGACTTCAAAGCAATATAATGGGGAACCATGATTACCATAAAATCATATGTATCCTTACTATTTCTTACAATAGGGATACTATATGGTATTTATATATGTGAGTTTGATTTATTTCACTTGTAAGTATGGTCTCAAGTTGCACCCATTTATTTATAAATATCTCAAGTGATCATTCTTTATAGCTGAGTAGTACTCCATTGTATAAAAATACCACAACTTTTTTATCCATTCCTCACTTGATGGGCATTTAGGTTGTTTCCAAGATCTGGCTATTACAAATTGTGCCCCTATAAACATGGGTGCACATATATCACTGTGGTATGATGTTTTCAGTTCTTCTGTGAATATGCCCAGAAGTGGAATGGCTGGGTCAAATGGGACTTCCAATGCCAGCTTTTTGTGGAATCTCCAGACTGACCTCCACAGTGGTTGCACCAGTCTATATTCCCACCAACAGTGCAGAAAAGTTACTTTTTCCCCACAGCCTCTCCAGGATTTGTTGTTGGTAGCTTTCTTGATCCTGGCCATTCTTTCTGGAGTGAGATGGAATCTCAGCGTGGTTTTAATTTGCATTTTTCTAATGACTAATGATGTTGAACATTTTTTCATGTATTTATTTGCCATTTGTATTTCTTCATCTGAGAACTGTGTATTGATCTCAGATGCCCACTTTTGGATTGAGTCTTTGAATTTTGGGGGTCTGATTTTTTTAAATTCTATGTTCTGGACAGAAGTCCTTTGTCTGAGGGACAGTTCACTAAGAATTTTTTCCCAATTTGTGGGTTTTCTTTTCACTATGCTGGAATTTCTTTTGACATGAAGAAACTCTGTAATAAGACATGATCCCAGTTATTGATTCTGGGAAGTATTTCCCATGTGGTTTGATTCTTGTTCATGAATTCTCTTTCTACCTACCTCTATGTCTTCAAAATTTCTACCTATTTTGTCTTCCAACAGGTTTAGTGTTTCTGTTTTAATATTTAGCACTTTGATCCATTTAGACTTTAATTTGGTACATGGTGATGGGCATGGATCTGGTTTTAGTTTTTGGCATATGGAAAGCCAATTTTTAAGCATCATTTATTAAAGAGACTGTCTTTCTTCCAGTGAATGTGTTTGGCCCCTTTATCGAAGATAAAGTGACTGAATGTGTTTGTAGTTGTAGTTGTATCTTCCAATATTCCATTGATCTTCAGGTCTGTTTTCTATTCCAGTACCATCCTGATTTTATTACAGTAGCTTTGTAGTATAACTTCAAGTCAGGGATTGTGATGCTGCCTGCCTTGGCTTTGCTGCTTAGAATTGCCTTTGCTATTCTAGGTCTCTTCTGGTTCCAGATGAATTTTAGGAGTGATTTGTCTAGATCTATGAGGTATGCTAGCAGTATTTTGATTGGGATTACATTAAATATGTATAGCCATTTTGGGTGAATGGCCATTTTCACAATATTTATTCTTCCTATCCATGAACAAGGGATGTCTTTCCATTTCTTGAGGTCCTCTTTGATTTCATTTTTCAGGATATTATAATTTTCCCTGAATAGGTCTTTTACTTCTTTCATTACATTGATTCGTAAGTATTTCAGTGTTTTGGATGCTATTCTGAAGTGTGTGGCTTCTCTTATTTTTCTCTCAGTGATTTTGTTGTTAGCAGATAGCAATGCTATTGATTTTTGAGTGTTGACTTTGTATCCAGCTGCATTACTGAATTTATTGTATCTAGGAGTCTTTCAGTGGAGATTTGGGGTCTTCTATGTAGAGTACCATATCATCTGCAAATAATGATAATTTAACTTCTTTTACTATCCTTACTCCTTTTATTACTATCTCTTGTCTAATTGTTCTGGCTAGTATTTCCAGCGCTATGTTGAAAAGGAGTGGTAATAATGGACATCCTTGTCTTGTGCCTGATTTTAAAGTAAAGGTTTTCAGTTTTTAGCCATTTAATATGATTATGGTTGTTGGTTTTTCATTGATGACCTTTGTCATATTGAGGTAAAGACCATCTATTCCAGTTCTCTGTAAGGCTCTTATCATTAATAGGTGTTGAGACCTTATCAGAAGCTTTTCCTGCATCTATAGAAATGATCATGTGATTCTTATTTTTGGCTGTATTGATATGGTGGATTACATTTATTGATTTATGTATGTTGAACCATCCCTGCATTCCTAGGATGAATCCCTCGTGGTCATGGTGTATAATCTTCTGCATCCTGTTTGCCAATATTTTATTGAGAATTTTTGCAACTATCTTCATTAGGGATATGGGCTTATAGTTGTCATTTTTAGCTGGGTCTTTCTCAGGGTTTGGTACTAGAGTAATATTTGCTTCCAGGAATGAGTTAGAATTGCTTCCCTTTCAATTTCATTGAAGAGTTTGAGGAGTGTCGGCATTAAGTCTTTTTTGAATTTCTTGTAGAATTCCGCAGTGAATACATCTGGGCCTGGGCTCTTCTTTGCAGTAAAGATTTAATTACATTTTTAATTTCATTAATAGAAATTGGGTTATTTAGCAGTTTAACATCTTCTTGACCCAGCTTTGTTATTTCATATGTTTCTAGGAATCTGTCCATTTCTTCTGTGTTATTGAACCTATGAGAGCAGAGGTTTTTAAACCAGGTGTTCATGATCTTCTGTATTTCCAGAGTCTGTAGTGATTTTACCTTTTTCATTCCTTATTGCATATGAGTTTGAGTTTTTTCTTTCTTTTTTTCAAAATAAGGTTGGCTAGGGGCTTATCAATTTTATTTATTCTTCCAAAGAACCAACTCTTTGATTCATTGATTCTTTGTATTGTTTTCTTAGTCTCTATTCACTGATTTCTGCTCTGATCTTTATAATTTCCTCCCTTCTTTTGGCTTTGGGCTTGACTTGCTCTTGTTTTTCTAGATGTTTGAGGTGTAGCATCAGGTGGTTTATTTGTGTTCATTCTGTTTTCCTGATGTGGGAATTCACTGCAGTCAATTTCCCTCTGAGGACTCCTTTCATTGCATCCTACAGGTTCTGCTAAGTTGTATTTGTATTTTTGTTTGCTTGTAGATGTTGTTTAATTATTCTTTAATTTTCTGTGACCCACTGATTTCTCAGGAAGAATTATTCAATTTCCATGTGTTTGTGGGGTTTTTGTAGTTTCTTTTATCATTAATTTCTAGTTTCATGGCACTATGACCTGATAACATGCATGGGATAATTTAAATTCTTTTGCATTTACTTAAGTATGTTCTGTAGTCTGCTATATGGTCTGTTTTAGAGAATGTCCTATGTACTGCTGAGAAGAATGTGTATGCTGATGTTGGTGGGTAGAACTCTTTATACATCTATCAAGTCCATTTGTTCACAGGTGTGATTCTTTGCTGATTTTCTGTCTGGTTGATCTATCCCTTTGTGTCAATGGCTTGTTAAGGTCTCCTGTTATAATTGTGTTATTGCTTATTTGATTTTTCATTTCTGTTAATACTTGTTTTGTATAGCTGGGTGCTCCAGAATTTGGCGCATATATATTTAAGATTGTTATCTCTTCCTCTTGAAGTTTTCCCCTAACTAGTATGTAGTGACCTTCTTTATCTCTTTGGATCATTCTTAGTTTGAAATTCACATTGTCTGCAAACAGAATAGCTATCCATGCTTTTTTTTGGTTTCCTGTTGCATGAAGTATTGTTTTCCATCCTTTGATTTTCAGTCTATGAGTTTCCTTTTGGGATAGATGGGTTTCTTGTAGACAGTGTGTTGGATGTTGTTTCTTTATCCACTCTGGCAGTCTGTTTCTTTTAATTGGTGAATTGAGGCCATTTACATTAATGGTTATAACTGATATATATATATTGGTTTATTTTTAACTTGTTATCTTTCTGCTGTTGTTTCTTTACCTTTCAACTATAATTGTTTGCCTTGCTTAGTGGTTTTTTTCCTATATCTACCTAGAATGTCTTTCAGCATTCTTTGCAAGGTTGATTTGGTGGTCATGAAGTTCTTCAGCTGTGCTTTGTCATGGAAGTATCTTATTTCTCCTTCGATTTTGAAGGACAGTTTTGCAGGGTACACCAACCTGGGCTGGAAGTCATTTTCCTTTAGGATCTGAAATACTTTACTCCATGCTCTTCTTGACTTCATTGTTTGTGTTGAGAAGTCTACTTGATTCTGATAATCGGCTTTCCTTTATAGGTGATCTGACTCTTTTCTCTAACAGCTTTTAATATTCTATTCTTATGTTGGATTTCTGGGATGGTGATTATTATATGTCTGGGTGTAGTTTTATTTTGATTATGACTATTTGGAGTTCCATATGCTTCAGTAATCCATATGTCAGTTTCCATTTTCATGTTTGGGGAGTTTTCAGCTATTATTTCTGTAAATAGCCTCTTGATATCATTTGTGTGGTCCCCTTCTTTTTCATTTATCCCTATTAATCTTATGTTGTTTTTCTTTGCATCATCTTGCAACTGTTGAATTGTTATTTCCTGATTCCTTGTTTTTTTTTCAAGATCTTCCCTTTCCTGTTTACTAGCTGCAATCTTGTCTTTGAGGTCTGAAATTCTATCTTCACTTTTGTTGTGGCAGTTTTGCCAGCTTTCAATGGAATTTTTGATTTCCTGTATATCTCTTTGAATTTGCTTCATGCATTCTGTTTGTTTCTTATATTGTTCATTCAGGATTTCCATTTTTTGCATTGTTCCTCTAATTTTTTAATTATGTCTTCTTTACATGTGTTGAGTATTTCTTTCATCATGTTTATTATTTCTTTTACCTGGGAGATTATTTCTAATTTGTATTCTTTTATAGCTTTCTGGGGTTATTTCTTTATTTCAGTTGTTATCAGTTTAGGCATTTTAGGTGTATGGTTTTATATTTTCTTCTTTGTACATGGCTCCTAAGCTTGTTTAGGATGGGCTGGAGGTTTCAGATTGCATTTTGGTCTTTCATTTTGTCATTTTCCATTATTCCTGGGTTTTGGAGTGATGTTCCAAATCTTCCCATGGGCATGCTGGAAATCACCTCGCATGCCCTCAGCTCCCATGGCTCAATGGAGGTGGCTAGGAGTGGCCCAGTCAGGCCTGTGGGACCTCCCATGCCTCCTCCAGTGGTTCAGGAAGCTTTGAGAATGACAGACTTAGAAACGCCTTTTTGTCAAGGTATTGTTATGTCACAATGAAACCAGTTAATCTGTATAATCAAGTAAAAAGAATTGAAAAAGCATGGTATTTCTAGGAGTGGTGAAGTCTTGTTAATAATATTTAGTTTTGACTCATCTATTATCATTTCATATATCACTGAATGTAAGAAGTACAACCGAGAGAAAGGAGGTTAATATTGTGGCAAGACTTTGTATAGGTTCTATGAAAGACATCAGGCAGCTGGCCTTCATATGTTTTTCATAGAATTGGCAGTAATCGTTATTCTGGATCAAGACCTTAAGGACAGTTTGAAAGGTACTTACAGAGTGTACTTCCTCTGCAAGAATCTTTATGTGAGTGACTGACAACAGGGCTTGGTATCTGCAGTGATGCAGAGAGGAGCAAGGGCCTGTCACAACTGGTTCACATATAAGTGATGACAATAGGAAGCCAGGAGGATCCAGTCACAGAGTGATTTGGTACTACTTAAAAGTTTCTATTTTAGGAATATAAAATGACAAATTCTACCCAGAAAGTCTTATTTTATGACCTGCCTTGAAGGTCCAAGTAGAAGGAAATCTACTGTCATTCCTCATAATGAATAATACAGTTCAGCATAGTAAATATCAGTGCAGCATTACATGGGAGAACTTTTCTTTGTGAAGAACAGCCAGAAACTTCTCCACAACATCATGTTGCCTTTAATTACAGGACCTCATCCAGATTACTGATAGAGTCGCGTATAGATGTCATCCGTCACTTTTAATAGGAGACTCTACTCAAGAATTATCAAGTTAGGTATGATTCCAAAAATTCCTACCTTGTTTATAGTAACTATGTATATGTGGGATGCTGGTATTTTGATATTCATTTTGTTTAACTACAGACAAAAAGTGTATTAAAGGTTTATTGGATAATCTATTCATAAGCAGGTAATAAAGAGTTGATATTATCAGATGATAAAACGTGCTGATTTTTATATTTTAGTATCCTTCTTAACACATTTCCTAGAAAATGTATTAGAAAAATATAAAAGAGACATCTTCACCAGGAGATACTGTATTTGTTTTTTAGTAATCACAATTGTTCACACATCTATTTGAGTTTGTTTTGATACTTACAACAAAGATTTTTTTGTTTGTCATCATTTATGACATATGAAAAATATTTATATGCTATAAGAAAACTCAAAAATTAATGCTGAAACAACCAATTGGAGATATTTGTGTTCTAATATGTCGTATTCATGTATTTACCAGAAGCATTTCTATACTGTTTTGTCACTCACATGGTGCAAAGTATATATGATTTTATGAAATCAAATTTGTCACACTCTAATATAGTATTTTAATTGCCAATCAATCACAATACTTCAAAAGCAGTTTGTGTTCCCTCTTCCCTGCTGTTTTGTGAAACACATAACTCTTGAATGATCAACAGGCACATCACATCATACCGATGCCTGCATACTCATGTTTACTGCTGTGCTCCTTGTGATAGCTAAGTCTTGGCCTGTGTGTCCTTAACAGATAAATGGGTAAAGAAAATGTGGTATATATAGACACTAGAGTACTTACTCAGCCACAAAGAAGGATAAGTTTGAGTCATTTGTAGGAAAGATGCAACTTGAGACCATACTATTTTGTGAAATAAATCGGACAAGTACAACTATCACATAGTTTCCCTTAAATAAAATAGATAAGAGAACATAGAGAGCTGGCAAATGGGAAGGAATCTAGAGGTGGAACAAGGAAGGAGCTGGGAAGGGGAAGGAAAAATGTTAACACAGAATGTACATGTGCCAACTCCTCAAGGCGGATGTATTCACTATGTATCCCAAACATGTACAAATAAAATAAAATCAATTGTGATTGTACAGGAAATGAAGATAATTGACAGGCAAATGAAGTCTCAGAGGCACTTGGCTTAAGAACTAATCACTAGGGATAAGAGGATAAAAACAAAAGAATAACCAAAATATTTTTTAAAATGAACAAAGTTGAAGGATATTCACTTTCAAATCTGAAAATTTACCAAGATGGTGTGGTACTGGCACAGGTTACACAAATGAAAAAAGTGAAACAGAGAGTCCACAAATAAACCCAAATGTTTATGATCAAACAGATATTCCAAAAAGGGATCAACACAATGAAGGTGAAAATAGTCCTCTCAACAAATGATACTGCGACATGGGCAAAGACCCTTATCTCATACTATACACAGAAATTAACACAAAGTGAATCAGACAAAGATGTAGGAGCTTAAAGTGTCTCCAGAGAAAATACAGGAGAAAATCTTTAACAATTTGAAATAGGCAATGATTTGTTAGTTATAAAAAATAAAAAGCATAATTTATAAAAGAAAAATTGATAAACTGAATCTCTTCAAATTTCTGAATTTTTATGCTTCCCAAGACACCATTATGAAAATGAAATGGCAAGTCAGTCAAAGGGAAAAATGTCTGCAAATCATATAGTTGATTGAAGGTATGTATGCAGAATGTTCAAGCATCTCTTACATCTCGATAATAAAAGAGGTGAACAACCCAAATAAAAATGGACAAGATATTTTGACAGACATTTCACCAAAGAAGATATATAAATGGTTAGTTAGTACATGAAATGCTCAATATCATTAGTCAGCAGAGAAACGGAAATTAAAACCACAATGACAGTGTACTGGCTGTAATAGGAAAGACTGTCAGTAAATTGTGTTGGCAAGAACGGGAGAACTGGGAAACCTCTTGCATGGTTGGTGAGAATGTAAATTTTGAAAAACATATGCCAATTTGAAAAATATTTTGGCAGATTATTTAAAAGTTAAACATAAATTTACCATACATTCTAGCAAACCATGCCTTCATATCTGCTCAAGATAAATGAAAAAAATATACCCATGATAAAAATTGCTCTCAAATATTCTTTTCATTATTGCTCATAATAGCTCTAATGTGCATGATTATATTTATATAAATGTTAAGCAAAGGTAAATCTTTAGAACCACAATGTAGGTTACTGGTTGCTTGGGACATGAGGCATGGGATGGAACCATGGATTAACAGCTAATATAGATAAAATATATTATTTAAATAAAAAGATGTTTGAAAATCAGGTTGTAATGTGAGCTGTACAACTCAATAAAATTACTAAAAGTCAAAATGGGTGAATTACATAATATATAAATCTTACCTCCATAAATTTGTTGAAAATAAGTGAATTGTTAAAACAAGTAAAATCTAAGTTTATGTGTCATCTTGATGTGTACTTAGGTTTACGGTTACTAGGATATTCATGTAATCTTAGTGCTTCTCGACTCGATGATTCCTACTCTCAATAGAAGACATCACCTCTCACCAACAAACTACCTCTTTATTTTCAGGATATAGGGGTGGGTACAAGGCAGATTTTATTCAAGAAGGCCAGAGAAAGAGTAGAACTTCCTTATTATGAACACTTGATTATTGTGTTCCAACTACTTGTGCCTTGCAATGTCCTTCTCCCCTAATTTGTTCCCACTCCTTACTGAGATATCAGCTTAAGCCATTTGTCCTCAAAGAGCTCTGACTTATAGATTATGTACCCTGCTGACCTTTGCATTTATGAGCCAGTCCTTTGTGCACCAATCTCCTGCTGGCCAAGTCTCCTTTGTTACAGCAAAGTGTGCCTTTGTGTTACATTGCTTATAGCACAGCATTTCAATATGATTAAGAGTTGATTAAAAAAGAATTGATGAAATAATAATAACATGGAATTTTATTAAGAATATAGTCTTCTATGTTTTACTTACAAGACTTACCAAGTGGCTTAGAAATAAGTAATTTTAGCCAAGTCTATTGATGGCTCTGTGTACTGTTGAGTAGATCACATACTGTTATTGATAGTCAGAGGTATATCACTAAAGGTGGAATTCATCAGAGTATGTATACATGTGGCTTTGTCAATCACTGTTAAGTGGTATATATTTTATTTACAAGGATATTTCTATTTAAACAACAAAATTGTCTAAAAGTCAATTCTTCCCAATTTGATCTGTACAATCAATGGACTTCCCATCAAAATCTCAGCAAACTATTTTGTGGACACTGACAAACTGATTCTGAAGTTTGTATGGAGAGACAAAATCCAAAATAATCCCACAACATTGAAGGAGAATAAAGTTACAGAAATAAAGATACTCAACTTCAAGACAATATATATCTACAAAGGCCAAGACAATATGGTAGTGTTGAAAGAATAAATCAATCAATCACTGAGACAAAATAGAGTTCCCATAAATAGATTCAAATAAATAGAATTGACTGATCTTTAAAAGGGATAGCAGCAATATGATGGGGAAAAGATAGAATTTTCAACAAAAGGTTCTGAAACAATTGGATGAACATATGGAGAGAGAAAGAGAAAGAGAAAGAGAAAGAGAGAGAGATTATCTTCAGGAAAATAAAAACGTTTCTTATACCTAAATATGAGGTGCAAAATTTAAAGCTGAAACTATGAAACTCCCAGAAAAAAACATAGAGGAAAACCTAAAATACTTTTTCGATGCAGTGTCAAAAGCATGCCCACAAAAAAAATTAATAAACCAGACCTCATTAAAATTAAACTGCTCTGTGAAAGACAATGGTAATAGGAGGAGTTGTAAAGTCACAGAATGGAGAAAATATTTGCAAAGTACATTAATGCTAGAGGACTATTATTCAAAATAGATAATTTTTCAAACTCAGCACTACATAAACATCCCAATTTAAAAATGGGCCAAAGACATTTTGAAACACATCACTAGAGAAGATATAATCATAGAAAATAAGCTGCTCCATATTATATGTCATCAGGGAATACTGTTAAAACAATAGATACCACTATATACCTACCAAACTAGCCAAAATCCAAAACACTGACAACAATAAATGTTGACAACATCAGAACTCCCATTCATTGCTGGCAGAAGTGGAAGGTGGCACAGCCATTTTGGAAGATGATTTGTTAGTTTCTTATAAAACTAAATATACTCTGACCACATCATCTAGAAATTGAACTCCCTCATATTTACCTTAAGGAGATGAAGATTTAACAACTGAGCTCATAATTCCCAAACTTGGAAGCAACCAAATATGCTTCTGTGAATGAAGAGATAAGTAAAATTTGGCACATACAGACAGTGGATATGATTTAACACTAAAAAGGGATCAGCTGTTAATCCTCGGGAAGACATGGAGGAACTTTAGTTGCATATTACTAAGTCAAAGAAGCTGTTCTGAAAAGGATACAGACTGTATATGCTCTGATGGCTGCTATGTGAGATTCTGAAAAAGTCACTACGTGACTTTCTGGAAAAGTAGAACTATGGAGATATTTAAAAGTTCAGTAGTTACCAAGGACTAGCGGTGTGGGAAAGAAGGGAGGAACAGACTTATATTCTCCTTCCATATTGTGTGTTATTCTGGGATTTTTGTCTTTCTTTATAAACATCAGAATCAGTTTGTCAGTATTCATAAAATAACTTGCTGGCATTTTGATTGAGTTTCTATTGATTCTGTAGATTAAACTGGGGAGAATTAACATGTTAATCATATTGAGTATTCTCATTCATTAACTTGAAATACCTCTCATTTACTTAGTCTTTTTCTTTAATCAACCAGCTTTTGTAGTTTTCCTCATGTAGATCTTGTACATATTTTATTATATTATTCTCATTTCATTTTGGGGTGTGTTATATGAGATCATATTGTATTTTTAATTTCAAATTTCACTTATTCATTGCTGGTATAAAAGGAAGTGACCTACTTTGTGTTTTAATCTTGTATTCTACCACTTTGATATAATAATTTAGAATTAGTTTCAAAGGGTTGTTTTTTTTTCAATTCTTTCACATTTTCTACATTAATGATACTGTCACCTGTGAATACAGCTTTTTTATTTCTTCTTAATCTTTATTGGTCTTTCTGCATTGCCTAGATGTTCCTGTACAATGTTTAACAAGAGTGGAGAAAGAGGACTTTATTGTCACATACTTAATGTTATTGGAAAAGCCTCAAGTTTCTCACTATATGGTTCTAGTGTCAGGTGTTCTGTAGATATTTATTATCAATTTGAGGAAGTTCCCATCTATACCTATTGTACTAAGAGGTTTTGAAAAAATCTTAAATAGTGTTAGATATTACTAAATACTTTTCTTTATTTTTGATATGAGTTTTTCTTTTTAGCTTGTGAATGAATTATGTTAATTGGTTTCCAACTTGGACAAGTCTTGCATACATGTGATAAATCCCACTTGGCTGTGGTCTATAATTCTGCTCATACATAACTATGTTTGTTTCCTAATATTTTGTTGTGGATTTGCATCTCTGTTTATGAGAAATATTGATCTCTTTTTTCTTGTAATTTCTGGTTTGTCTTGTAGATTATTCTTGGCCTCACAGTATGACTTAGGATGTTTCTCCTCTTTTGCTATATTCTCGAAGCAATTTTACAAAATACTTAAAATTTGTTAAAATTCACTAATGAATCCATTTGAGTCTGGTGCTTTCTTTTGAGAAAGTTATTAATTTTTGACCCAATTTCTTTAATAGGTATAGGAATACTCTTTCTTATTCTGTGATTTTTAACAGCTTGTGTCTTTCAAAAATTGTATAATCTAATCTATGTTGTCAAGTGTGTGATGGCAGAATTCCCTGCAACATTTTTATTTTCCTTTTAGTACCCATAAGATCTATAATATTGTTCTCTCTTTTATTTATGATCTTAGTAATTTATGTCCCCTCTCTTTTTTCTTAGCCTAATTTTTTTCTCATTTTTAATTGTTATTAGTCCAAATTAGTTATACAGATTAATGAGATTCTTTTTTGCAGTTTATTACATGCACATAGCATGCAGTCATCCTCTTGTTTTTTGTTCCCCTTCCCCTTCTGTATAATTCTCCTTATACTTCTATGTCATCAATCTCTTAAAAAAGCAGGTTTTTGGTATTTAACACTCTCTATTGAGTTTTTGCTCTCAATTTCATTGATTTCTTCTCTGATTTGTATTATTTCTTTCTTTCTGTTTTCTTCAGATTTAATTTGCTTTTGCTTTTTCTACTTCCATAAGGTGGCAACAGGTTATTGATTTTATTGACTAACTTGTCTAACAATATGCATTTGGTGCCACACCTAAATTTCCTTCCAAGTTCTGCTTTTATTGAGACCAATGAATTCTAATGAATTGTGTTTTCATTTTCTCAAAATATTGGTAGATCTATCCCAATATTTCCTCTTTCATCCATTTTTTTGAAGTGTGTTATTTAATTATGTGCATTTCTAGGATCTTCGAATTATCTGTTATTCAGTTCTATTAATTCTATTGTGATGCAAGAACAAACATTGTATAACTTCTGTTCAGGTTAATTAAAGGAAAAATTTTTTGCCTTCTTTGGTGAATGTGAGCTTCAGAAAAATGGGTACTCTGCTGTTGTCTACTACATAGCTGTTAGCTACTGTTATAGTGTGCTTTATTTTATGTTCTTATTTTTCTGCTGGATGTTATCTGTTTCTGTTAGAGTGGTGTTGAAGTCTCCAATTGTGATAGTGGATTTATCTATATTTTCCCAATGATCCAGCCATTTTTACCTAGTGTTTGACATTTTATCATTAGGTGTGTATATATTAAGGATAGTTATATCTTCTTGGAGAGTTGAAATTTTTATCATTACATGATACTACACTACTTTATCTATGATAACTTTCCTTGCTTTGAAATCTGTATTGTATAAAATGAATATTGGTACTCTTGTGCTTTTAATTGGCCTTAGCATAATATATTTCTCTCTACCCATTTATTTATAATCTTTACTTATTTTATTTTAGGTGGATTTCTTATAGATAGTATATAGCTGTATCTTGACTTTGTTTGCTTTTAAATCTTTGTTCATATATTGTCTTTAAGAAGTGCTTATCTAATCCCAGTTCTCTAATATTTTCTCCTATGCTTATCTTATAAAACTATTATTGTTTTAACTCTTTAAATCTGTGCTCAATTTTGTGTTAATTTCAGTGTAGTGTGAGATAAGGGTCTGCTGTGGCTTGCATGTGGCTATTCCTCCAAGGGTTCTTATGTTAGGAACTTGGTCTTCAACCAGTGGTGTGAGAGATGAGAGAACCTTTTGGGAACTAGCAGAAGGTTATGAGGTCCTCCTGGAAAAGAAATAATGGTAGTTTTTCAGCACGAGTTAAAGAATTAGTTCTCATGGGTGTAGATTATATACAGTTACACAAGAAATAACAGCAAGTATCAACAATTGGTGTTACATCAAATTAAAAAGCTGCACAGCAAATGAATCAATCAGTAGAGTGAAGAGACAACCTACAGAATGGGAAAAAGTTTTGACAGCTATTTCTAAGACAGAAGACTAATATCTAGACTAAGGAAATAAAAAAAATACAGACTGCCTAAAATTAAAAAAAAAACTCTGTCAAGAAATGAGCAAGTAAAATTAACAGACGCTTCTCAGTGAAGGAAATTAAAAGACCAACAACATATGAAAAAAAGTTCAACATCCCTAGTCACTACAGAAATGCAAACTACACCCATACTAAGATTCTGTCTTACTTCAGAAAGAATAGATATCATCAAGAAATCAAAAAATAGCAAATAATGGTGTGGTTTCAGTGACAAAGGAACCCTCCTTCATTGTTGGTGGGAATGTAAACTAGTACAATCATTATGGAGATCTGAAGAAAAATTCCTCAAAGCAATAAAGTTAGAAATTCCATATGACCCAGTTGTTCTCCTTCTAGGTATCTTCCCCAAAGAACTAAAGATATCATTCTATAGTGACACATGCATACTAATATTTATAGCAACACAGTTCATAATAGCTAAATTCTCGAAGTAACCTGTATACCCATCTACAGGTGACTGGATAAAGGAAATGTGGCAATTATATATAATGGAATATTATTGTGCTATAAAGAGTAAAATTAAGATGTTTGTAAGAAAATGAATGCACTTGGAAAATATAATGTTGAGTGAAATAAATCAGACATATAAGCTTAAAAACCATGTAGTTCTCTAATTGAGTAAGGCAAAGTACAAACAAAGAACTGAATTAAAGATTAGATAAAAGGGTGCAAGGGGTTATGTAAACCTCTGAAACAGAAAGGGCTTCAAGAGAATGTGGGGTAGAAGTGAGGGACAAGGAAGGGGAAAAAGTTGAATAAAGACATGCCATATACAGGATCCTATATCCTCAATGAATGTAAACATTATATGCCATAAATATGAATCAAGATTAATAGCATCAACAGGAGCAGATGTGGGGTAGAGGTGATGGGAGGAAAGTGGGAAGGAAGTGGAAGGGTTAGAAAAAGAAAAAGAATTGAGTTATATGATGTGCATGTACCCACTCCCCAAGATGACTGTATACTGAATATACTTCAGACTTATACTAATAAAAATAGAGAACCAGGCTATTCTAACAGCTAAAAATGCAGAGTTATGGAATCTGGTTGAGATAATTTTAAGAGAAGAAAAGATGGGGGGGCTTAATATAGAATGGTTGACATTTTTTTAAAATAAAATATTTTCATGTCCAGTGTGACTGTTCACTAGAGGCATTACATATGCTGGTTAACAAAGACACATTTTCTTGCATCTTCCTTGTCAATTAATGATATGATTCTTGGACTTTGTTGTATACTTGATCCTGATGTTTTACACAGATTAAACAGGACCCCATTGCTTAAAACAAACAAACAAACAAACAAACAAAGAGTAGGTTGTATATAAGAGCAAAATAATCCTGGTCTCTGGCTTCCTGTCTTGTTATCAGATCATTCACACATATCCTCTTGCCACTGCGATACCATTCACCATCAGGTTCCTGGTTGAGCTAAGCAAAAGTTGGTGACATACTCTCAGACCTCCAGGACTGTGACCTAAGTAAACTTGATTTTTTTCTTTTGACAAGTTATTTGTCCTCAGGTCTTTTTTTTTTTTTTAATACAATGCTTAAGTTTTTTTTTTAAATATTGATACCTATTTGTCTACGTATCACTTGTTAAAAAACAAATGAGCTGCTTTTGAACTTGTCTAAAAATATTCCTATCCTTATGCAAATACCACACTGTCTCGTTAATTGTGGTTTTACATTAAGTTTGGAGAGAGGAAGTTGAGTGTTTTCACTATAATCTTCTTTTTAAATTTTTTTTGCCCATTCCAGGTGTTTTTCAGTCCTTTACACTGTACAGCATCATCTTGCCAATTTCCGTCAAAAACCAAACCTAATCAAACCAAACCAAACCAAACCAAACCAAACCAAAGAGCCTGCTGGAATTTTAACAGTATTGTGTTTAATCTATGGATCACTTCGGGGAGAACTATCTTAACACTATTTAGTATTAGCATTAATGTGCATGATACATCATTTTAATCACTTAAAATCAATTTTCCTTATTAATATCTTTAACTTTCATGTACACGTATTCTACCACTTTTACCAAATTTATTCTTATGTATTATATATTTTTTCTCTATTGATGTTTTGTGGTCTATCATGTATACTGGTTGGCTTTTCAACTATATATCCAGATATTAACAATGGTTATGTCTGATAATACAAAGAGGAATCTAGTTTTATTTTTAAATTTTGCCCATAATTTTCAGTTTCCAAAAGGCTTAGTTTTTTTATGATGATGATGCCCCATACATAATAAATGAATAATATAGAAAAGAAATGCATGAAAGAAAGAGGCTTAACAATAATAATTCAAGCTATTACTTGTTACACTCTTACCATGTACCAAGATTTTTTCCTATTTTACATATTTACTATATTCAATGTTTTCAATAACTTTCTAAATTAGACCCATTATTTTGACCATTTTATTGATATCAAATCTAATACACAAAGAAGGTAAGAAATTTGCTCCAAGTCTCACAGGTTGTAAGTGATTGAGCAATAATTTGAACTGGCTTGAAATTCTATCTTCTTACCCATTTAATATTGGAATAAAACCCATCAAAATATCAATAGTATATATCTCAGGGTACAGTGTGAAATATCTTTACTTAAAATGTTCTCCTATATGTTTAAAATAAGTACCAATGCTTTTGTAATTAAAGGCAATTTTGTTTAAAAAAAAACAAACAAATTTTTATAGACTTTACTGCAACATATAGTCTTAAGGATCTGGTACATGGTCCTGAAATTTATGATCACCAACAGTGGCTCAATGAGTAGAAATTTTTTACTTTTCCTTATTAAAAATACCTATTCTATCATAATAAAAATCTCATACTAGCACTTGTATTACTTTAATCAAAACCATGAATCATTCTTACAATATTTTTTAATATTTAAGTTATATTACTGCATATAATCTCATGTTCAGATAAATATGAAATAAATAAGCAAAGCAAGTGACATTCAAATATTCATACATTATTTTTGAAAAATACATACAACTCATTTTTTCATTTAAAGACTATTAAGTAAATACCTGTGTAACATTTAAATTGACATTTTGCTCATATTTCTTCTGTTTTTATGTCTTGTCAGTACACAGGCTTTTGAATGTTCCAAAGTCTGAGGCCATTAGGAAAGTCCTTTGTCCCACCACTAAAAATTGCTACCCTTCTGTTTTATTCAGGGAACATGTAGGATACTGTTTATAGAGCCATCTCTCCTGAGATGGGAGTGAGACATTTTTGAACTTTCACAAAAGGATTCATCAAGAACTTCATTTATTTGAGGTAAAGAGCAAATGGAGCAGTGCTTATTTTCAGCAGTTCAATAGTGATTTGAAGTGATTTGAGTCAGCTACAGCTTGCTAGTCAATAGTTTTTGATAACATTTTCCATTTAAAAGAACTACTGTTTTATTTGTCTTTAGAACATCAGTAGTTGTTAGCCAGCAGCTTACACACACACACACACACACACACACACACACACATGTGACCACCATCACTGGTGAAATACTATCACAAAGAATGCTTTTCTCCTCCTATGGATAGGACATAGCCTTCAAAATGAAGAAATCTTTCAAAATTTGACGTTTAAATATAAAATAACTAAAACCTTAAGGGTTTGCCTAGCTTTAAATGTGAGGAAAAAAATGGAGGTCTACCTAATTATTGAATCAGTTCTATAAACATAATGATATAGGCCAATGCAACTTATATATAAATTAACTACATGCATAATCTTCATACTACTTTTATTTTAAAAGGAAAAAAAGGAGGATAATATTTAAAAACTGGTAAGAAAAGATTTTGCTGCTTTCCTATTGGTCTCTGAGTCACATTTTAAAACCTTCTCCAGAAGCTTAGAGATCTTAGTTCTCTGTATGATTTGGGGGTCATATAGAATTGGACCTAAAAATTATGTAAATTTTCAAGGTATTTTAACTATCCTGCATCTGTACAGGGCAAGAAGAAGCAAATCTTAGCATGGCAATTTTAGTCACTACGATTCACCACTGCTGCTCTAAACAATTGATACAAATGGCTGCATAACTAGCCTGGCTGCAATAATCCATCAATCATGGAGACAAGTTGCTGAGAACCAAAGCCATCGATTTCACCTGCTGTGACTCATTTTGTTAACCATCTGAGATATAGAGTTAAACATCTGTGAATACACAACCCACTATAAGACCTGCAGGTACCATGGCAAACAGTGTGGCAACAATTAAAAGAGAATCCTGAACAAATAGAAATGTGTAGTTCTGAAAGTCTGAATATTCAGTCCAAAGTGTTGGTCTTGGGGGTAGGTCTATGCAAGATGCCCAAATGTCCTGTTACTCCTGCCCAGAATACCAGTCAATTAATGTCTCTCCTGGTTTGGATACCCTTTAAAAAGAAAAAAAAAAAAAAGAGTGACTTAGAAATGATGGAGTTAATGGGAAATATAATGTGTTGGCTTTATAAATAGCAGGGAAGAAGAAATTCTGGGTGATACTATTAGCTAGAAAAAATTGTGTCATTTCAGAAGATGAACCTGGGAGCAATCCAAAATTTATTTTTAGAAACAAACATTTCACACACATTTACACAAAACCAATTTTCTATATATATTCTAGAGACCAAATCTCAAAGAAGTATATATATATATATATATATATATATATATATATATATATATATGTGTGTGTGTGTGTGTGTGTGTGTGTGTGTGTGTGTGTAATATTTCTTTAGAATAATATGGACATTTTATTGGTGGCAAAAGTAACAAAATTCTCATAAATAAAACAGAGCTTCATACCTATATTAAATTCAACTTAATACAAAGTGTGCACAAAATCAAGAATAAAATTGTACAAAGCACCAAGATATTGGAAAAATTCAACATAGCTTGACAAAATAACCATTTTCCATAAGCTCCTTTTAAATCTTTTTACTGCCAGCATAAAAGGTCATGGGGTAATCAGGGGAAATGTAATCTGTGTGAGTCTCTAACAGAAAATGTTTTTTGTTTTTGAAATTCAATTATGTGTAGAAAGAAGCTACACAGTTTTGTACTATATTCTTCAGTAAAATCTTAAGTTCAAACACAAAGCCTATAGAGTCATGGAGTTTCAAAAACAAGATTACTTATTAGGGTAAATCTGGTTAACCGAGGATGAATTACCAGCACAATACCCATTTTGGAAAATGAAGAAATACTTAAATCAGGGATAGAATACTGTTTTGTACACAACCTGATTTAAAAGGAAGGTTCAAGATACTATTTAGCTCCTATTGGTGACGTGATAATTGTTAATATTGTTAGCAACTTCATAGGAGATAAAGTGAACCTCTTTGAGAAGTTGGAATAATAATATATTTAGCTTGATTTCCCTATAATTTTTAATCATATTTCACAAAATTTGATGCAACATGTTTGACTTAATGGCATTGGCTGGCTTGTAAGTCCTTTCATGGAGCAAGTGCTACAAGAAGACAGCACCAGGATAGGAAAAGCTTCAACCCTGGAAGCAATACACTGATGCAGGCAGTGTGTGAAGGAGACCAGACAGTAACGCTCCAAGAAAGCAGCTCACCTTGAGGAGTTGTGCCGCAAAATAATGACATTTATTTAATGAACAATCTAACAGCAGCCAGTAAGTATATGGCAAGACAAGTAGGATATCCTGTCAGTATCAGTAGACACCCTCATAAGAAATAGAAAGTAGACTGGTGGCAGGGTTGAGGGGAATGGGGAATCAGCATTCAGTGGGTATAGAGTTTTAACTTTCTAAGGTGAGAAAAGTGATGATGGATGATGAAGGTAGCCATACAACAGTGTTAGTGTACTTAATCCCTGTGAACTGTGTGCTGAAAAATGGTTAAGTGCTGGGCATGGTGGCATATAACTATAATTCCAACTACCCAAGAGGACAAGGCAGGAGGATTGAAAGTTCAGGGCAAACCTGGGTTATGTAAGAGACTCGTCTCAAAAAAAAAAAAAAAAAGTAAAAAGTGCTGGAGATTCAGCTCAGTGATCCCTAGGTTCAATCCCTAGCATGAAAAAGAAAAAGAAAACAAAAACACAGAGGTACACCAAGGAGGTACTTAGTTTTGGTGGTGCAGATCAAAACGGAAGCACTTTGAGGATGAGCAAGCAGCTGCTGTCATGGCTTCTTGATTCTTCAGATGGCTTCCTGATGACAGCCATGGCAACAGCACCCTGGGTGGTCCATTCCTGCTTCATGACTTAAGGAGATTTTTCTGGAACATCAGTCTAACAGTGTAGTTACTGGCTCCAGTAGTTGCAAGCAAAGGCTCTCCAAGAAATGAGATCCCGAAGTTGATTCAGTTCCAACTCATCATGGTTCATGAGTTTGGACTGAAGGCAGCTGAGATTTGTTAGCATCACAGACTAAACAGTGGCACATCCTGGTGGTGTTTCAAATCGCTGATGGAGTGTTTTTAGAATAAGGAGCCTACCAAAGATGAGGTGTTGCTGGCTTAGGGTAATCATGCAAAAAATAGGAAACTGAAGGACTGTGTGTGTGTGTGTGTGTGTGTTGGGGCAGGGTAGATTTTTAAAATCTGGTTCAGAGAATTTAAAGGGAAAAAAATGATACAATGGAATTTAAAAGTCTGCTTAAGGCATTGTCAGGTAGTCAGGGAGCTTCTGTGGTTGCTCCAGAACTGTAACCAGTGAACTCACCAACTGATGGAGCCAAAAATCATAACCAGAGCGGCTGAACTTCAGTGCTGAACTGAAGGTAGGGATGATTTATAGATTTAACACATCTCTAATGTGAGCCCTCAGGCACTTGTAGGGAAAAATGGGACCAGGAAAACTAAAATTAGGGATTCCAGAGTCTCCTGAGAATCTTAAAGCTCAAACTTCAATCTGTATTCCTCAAAAGCAGAAGCAAAATTTGTTTTCAGTCTCACAAGACTATTCCTCTTTTGCTTGTCATGGTAGTAAGACAGAAGGAATAGGTCCTAGATGATAGACAGATATAGATAAAGTATAATGAGAGAGAGAGAGAGAGAGAGAGAGAGAGAGAGAGAAAGAGAGAGAGTTTATTAGAGGAATTGGCTTGCACAATTATGGTAACTGATAAATCCCATGACAGGCTGTCTGCAAACTGGAGTCTGTGGGATGCCAGTATTGTGACCCAGTGCAAGTTCAAAGACCTCAGAACCAGAGAAATTGATATAAATTCCCACTTCAAGGCCAAAAGCTTAAGAACTCGAAATGTGTAGTGGGGCTATGGGTGGAGATCCTGAAGTCTCAAGGTTTCAGAGCCTCAGCAGAGAGAAGGAGAAAGAAGGAGAGGGAAAGAGGGAGAAGGAGGGAAGGAGAAAGAGAGAAAGAATTCATGAGAAATAATTCACCCTCTCTCTTTCTGTTCTTTCCTCTCCTTTAGCCAACTGAATCGTGCCCACCCATATAGGGAGCAGATGAGCCACATCCAACCCACTAATGCCAGTCTCCTCTAGAAACACCTTTACAGTTACCCGCCAAATTGATGCTTTTTCAGTTCTCTAGGTTTTCTTAATCCAATTGACACTTAGAATTCACTATTACTCCAGTAGACACCAATTCTCCACAAATCCAACCCTCCGGCGTTGTCAGATCCATACCCAGAATCTGATCCCAGCTGGCTGGCATGGTGGCAAGCACAGATGAAACTGAAGGGAAAATGCTTACCCAACAAAAAGAATTACAAGATCTTGCTAATTTACAATGTCAAAAACCTGGAGTATGTGTGGCAAAGAATCCCGTCAGCTCCAAAGCATGAAGGGAGAGGAATAATTTTAGATTGGGTTGAATATTTTTTATCAAACACGCTTGCCAGAGATTCTGGGTTCAGTATGCTCATTTGAACAGCTTAAAGTGACAGAAATATGGGTGCAATCTGAGTCAATGATTCAATTATGCTGCCAATAACTTCTGCGGAAATGTAGAGAAATGGATGTAAAGATAAGGAAATAGTGGAGTGTATTTATTATAGGAAAAATCACTCATTATACCTAATTATGCCTCATTAGAGGACCCAGAGGCCACATCCTTCATTGAAGAACTATGGTCATCAAGAGAAATCTAGAGACATGCAGGCCAGACTTGATGGTAGGAGCTGCTACCAGAAAAAGTATTCTGGAAAAGCATGCCCTCCCGTGAACCAGGTGCTGCCATGGGGATCGGGAGGAAACCACTCAACAAGAGGCCACAGCATGCCCTCCCGTGAACCAGCTGGTGCACGGGCTGGGAAACCGGAAAAGCACACCCTACCCTCATGAGCAACTGGCCGATCAGAGGACTCAGGGTAACATAGCAGCTGAGGTGAAGGGAATAGCTTGATTGTTCAGTTGTTTGACTTTGTAGGCCTGGGGCTGCTGGTATGGGCATCTATTTGGAGGATGGCAGTGTACACTGGGCAACTGTGGGGGATTTTCTTCTGCCTTGTTTTTGAAATGCAAAGCTTTATTTTGTTTTACGGTTTTGTTTTATTCCTGTTTCTGGTAACCTGAGCAACTATTTTGAAGATAACATTATGCAATAGAAGCATTGTTAAATTACTAGTGTCTTGTTTTGATAACCTATATAGCTATTGTTGTTTTGTTGTTGTTGTTGCTACTGTCACTTTGCTTTTGTTGTTGTTTTTGAGGTTTGTTTGCATCTTGATTTTTCTGTTTTTTTCTTTTTCTCAAATATAAAGCTACAATAGACACTGTGACTTAAGAAGAAATTGTTCAATGGGAAGGACAAATTGTGATAGGAGAAAGGAAAAATGGGTAAAGGGAAAAAAATATATATATATTATATATATATAATATATATATATATATATATATGATAGTTAAGGTAGTTGTATACAGCTAGCTTTTGTTAGGTCACGCGTCAATGATATACCCATGTTTTTAGCAGCACAATTTGTAGTAGCTAAATCTTAGAAACAGCCCAAATGCCCTTCAACCATGGAATGGATACAATAGATGTGGTATTTTTATACAGTGAAATATTACTCAGCTATAAATAAGGATAATCTTGAGGCTTTTATAGGTAAATGGAGGCAACTTGAGACCGTGTAAATATCATATTGTCTCCCTAGTGTAAAAAAAAACTGAAAGTGTAATAAGATCCAAAATATACAATAGACTTTGTGATAATGAAAGGGAAAGAAAGTGCTCAAAAGGAAAGAACAGCTGGGATAGGGGAAGGGAGAGAAGGAAGGAGGGAAAAGATTATTTGTGTGTGTGTGTATGTGTGTGTATATATATATATATATATATATATATATATATATGATAGATAGCTATACTACTAATCTGTTAGTTCATCCAAAAGAACAGTTCATGCTTTCATTTATTGTTTGATCATTTTTTGTGCCTAAATCTTGTAACCCAAAGAATTATTTCTAAGTTATAATTTGCAATATATTAATTACTGTTAATTTCCTATGATTTTTTGAAATTCTGTGTCATTTCTATCCTTTTTTCTGTTTTGCTTTTTAAAATAAAAAAAGCAAAAAAAAAAAGAAAAAAGAAAAGAAAGGATTCTAATTTCTCTGGGGAGATAGGAGTCCTAGGTGGCAGAATGCAGGGGGAAAGCACAGTGACAAGGGCCGATGGGTATGGTCATCAGAGGTGACAGGGCTTGAATGACAGCTGCAAGCTCTAACTACCAAGTTTCTTTGGCCATGTCCAATTGGTCAGTTATCCCCCTGATCTGTATGAACTGAAATAAAAACCAACTTTAGGTGACCTGAGGAACTAAAATTATGAGTCATGATCCTACTACCAGTCCAGAGACCCACAGCCCACAGAGAAAGAGAAAGTCAAGAACTCTTGAGGAAGTAGTTTAGAAAATGTCACATTTCTCCACATCATCTTCTGAGTCTGCCTTTAAAAAGGGCTTGTGGTCATCTTGAGGAAAATGAAGGATATTGATATTGCAGGCATTATTGATGTGAATTCTGCTAATGCTAATCCCAAGGGACCTAGAATCCCACTGTGGAGCACTCCTCAATGGAGGTTTATTGGGATCAAGGAGTATAAGTGGAGTTTGGTCTGGGTTTGCATCCGATGGGGCGGTCAGTGTGAGACATCGGTGAATGGTTCTCTGGTGATTCTCCCAACTACTCAGCAATATCTCTGCGTTGGCTCCCTGGCTCTAACAATAAAGGCTCTGGAAGGACAAGAGGAGGCCTTGGTGCTAAGTGTGAAAAATGTGATCCCAAAACAATTTTGTGTACCTGTAGGCACTACAGAGGTAAGCAGTTGAAGAGGGCAGGGGTAGTACTTCCTGAAACCCCTCCCATTACCTGCCTCTTCACTAAGCTCTGACATCCTCATTTAGCTCTTCTCCTAGACCAGTGAGGAGAGCTAGGTCTGTGGAATAGTATCAATATGTTACCACAAACTTAATGAGAGAATGATTCCAACTGATGCTGCCAGTACATGTGGTTCATTTTCTGAAGCCAATAAGCACAGATTCAGATGCTTCACACTAAGTTATCAAGTTGGCAAGAAAACTTTTTAATACCTAAATGCAAAGAGACTGTAGGCATAATTTCTTTCAACTGGCAAGAGCAGCAGTGGACCAATGACCACTTCATCTCTCTGTCTCCTCTTGATAATTTAGTTCAGGGATTGGCAACTTCCCCTACAAGGGACCAGATAGATATTTTAGGCCTTGCAGGCCACATATGGTGTCTGTTGTGTGTTTTTCTTCTTCTTTTCTTTTTAAACAGGTTTACAAACTAAAAACCACTCTTAGCTTGCAAAACTTGCAAAAAGAAGCTACAGACCAGATTTGGCCTCCAGATTGCAGTTTGCTGACCCCTGATTTTAGCTTGAGGGGACTTTGGCCATCTCACTAGTCTGCAGATTATCGTGCTGCACAATTATTTTGATAAGTGCATAATTATGAGGCTTAGTGAGCAGAAATACTTTAACACTTGCTAAGGAACTTTGATGTCAAAAATGGAAGATAAATTCTGTGAAAGTTTAGCAACATGTCCATGACACACAGCCAATTTTCAGAAAATATATTTTTTTAAATGCTGGGGTTCAGAAACAAACAAACAAAACAAATCAGGAGAAACAGAGGCAGATTCTGGGATGGACAAGCAATAAGTGTATCTTGAACCTAGCTCCTTCACTATTGTGGGGCTAGGTTCCTGCCCATCAAGGGCCTTTGCAACTGAGAAGTGGCTAAGCTTATGGAAGTGCCAGCTATCTCCGCTGCCAGAGGGGCACAGGAATCAAGGGGCGTGGATAGTTAGGTCCCCGCCATGTTCATTTGAATTGCTTTTCCAGTAAACTCCTTCTGACTGGGGGTATGGCCTGGCACAGATGGAAGCCAGTCAAACTTCAGCTTCATCTTTGTCTTCAGTTTCCAAGAAAAAATTCTGCCTATAGGTAATATGAAAATAGTTATGTTTCAAGGGAATTTAAAAGAAAGAAATATACAGGGATTGTTGGAAACTGTGTAATTATTCAAGCAGAGATAACCTTTTTCTTTATTCATTTTAAGAACCATTTAAATTGGTTTGTGCATAATAAAACTTTAGACTTTCATCAATACTTGTATAAATAAACTGCAGCCTCTCTGGGATAAAGATTATCAAGAGACAATCAATTTGTGGTTTACAATTTCACATGGTATGCTTTCTCTTTCAGAACTAATAAAAGCCACAAAGGCATGCTTTATTATTTAAAAAAAAAGCAGAAAAAAGACTGTGCAGTATTTTTCTTATTTCAGAAAGAGAAAGCACAAGAATGAATGACATTAGGAGTTTAACCTTAAGAGTGAGAGATTTGACTTTCCTCTGCTATCTTGGTTTAATCCCATCTCTTAAGTATGGCCTACAATGTTAAATACTCAATTCTCTGATTCCATGACCTTGAGTAGAAACATTTATTACTGCCAGCATGTATGCTTTCACTGGAGGCTATTTTCTTATGTGCATGGAGATGCATTTGTTTCAGGAACCCCTATCAGTCTGGTGCTCAATATCTCTCTCAGGCTGGTATCTTCAGCTCACAACTCCTTGCTTTCAGAAATGATGCTGTGCTGACATTTATAGTCTTCAGACAAGCATGGATCACTTATCTAAGCATAGTCTACCTATGTATGGGTCACTAACCTAATAGCTGCACTGTTACAAGAGACTTTCTTTTAGGAGAGGTGTTAATTATCTTCATCTATCTGATGCTATCTTTTGCAATTTAGACTAAGGAGGATGGGGAACATTCAATGAGTGGGAAGAGGAGAAAGGGGATTCTTAAGTAGAAGCTCTGTCAATGAAATGAAATTGCTGAGAAGTAATAATCCTCCTAGGGAAGGATTCAGAAGAGAGCAAAATTGTGATCATAAATGGCAGAGTCTCCTGCCATTCTTGCACTCCTCCACTCACAGATGTCCAGTAGAAGATGAGAGGGACCCAGTGACAGCAATGCCAGCAGCTTCTCTGGCAGAGAAAAATGAGAGATGGACAGAGCAGATAGACCAAATAGCATAAACTCTTAGTAGTTCACGTTTGTTTAGTGTAATTCTGGTACTTTTAACTGCCACACAAATATTTGTGACTTCTCCAGATTTGGAGGGTCACCTATTCCTTAGCAAACAATTCAGTTAGATTTGGCATCACATTTGATTTTAGGAAGTACGGGAATTTTTCCAACCCAAAGAATGCTGCTATACGCTTCTGTCCTCTACCCATTTGCCAATTTGGAGAGGCGCACACACAATCATCTTCTGGTTCCAGCTCCATTTCTGAGTTCTCCAGATTGTTGCTGCCCGCTTGTTCATTCCAAGGATGAACAAAATTGCCAAGGCCCAGGTATGCTCCTGTTACTGTATTTTACACCTCATAGATGGATGATGAATACAGAAAGAAATGACAGTGGAGAAAGGACAAGCAAACAACAAGAGCTCTCAAGAATTCTGAAGTAAAAGCCCTTCTATAAGAAATCCCTGGAATGGGGAGAATTCTGGCCTGCATGTACATTTCCCTCCCAAATTAAAATGTTGAAACTCAGTGTGATAATATTAGGAGGTGGGGCCTTTCTCTGGTAGCCAGGTCGTGACAATGGGGCTCTTATGAATGGGATTAATATCCTTATGAGAACAGATGTGAAGGGTTGGTTAATCTATCTTGAACACCTGGGTTAATAATAAGAAAGTGGGTGTTTATGAACCTGAAGTGGACTAAACAGACATGCTGTGTGGTAGTGTTTTGATCTTGGACTTCCCAGCTTTCAGAACTGTGAGCAATAAATTTGTTTAATTTCTCCAGATTTTGAGGGTCACTACTCCTTAGCAAACAATTAAGAGTGGTTGGATCTGGCATCACATTTGATTTTAGGAAGTATAGGCCCCCCAGTCCATAATTTCTGCTAACATGTTGTGAGATAAGACACAGGGTTGCTGCAGGATGGGGCGCAGAGGGAATGCTATTAGTTCTGCTAATGTGATGCAGGGAGTTCTTTTCACCCTTGAAAAGAAAGTACCTCTGATGATAGACTCCATGCCTGGAGTGACTTCCCCTACACCCGCACCTTTTAAGGTCTAGTAAAAGCAACAAAACAAGTTTCTCTCTCAAGTAATATCCATAACCCTTCGTTCAAGGCTAGTTTAAGGAAATGTAATCATTCTCAGAGATATATTAGGACCTACAATGAGAAAACCCTCTTTATTATTATACAGAGTTCTGCCATCTCCCAGTGTATGGGACTTTCAACTACAGAATAGTATTCTTTTTGGCTTTACCATTACAAAAACTTGCCAAAGTACTTTGTCCCAAAAAGCAATCAACTTGACCACATGATCTCAGTTAAATATTCATTCAGAAAACTTGACAAAATGTCCACAATTTTGGAATAGGTGGTGGTTCCACTCCTCTCCGCTACTATTCACCCGCACATTCAATACATCATTGTTTAAAAAAGATCTGTATCTACCCTTATCTAGACTTTTTGGGTAAAAAGCAAGAAACAACTATCTCTGGCATTTTATGTTTTATAGAAAGCATAAAATAAGTCATTCATTTGCTTTCATTGTTACATTCATGAAACTGAAATTCAATCCTATAAAATGTTAGTTTATTTTAGGCCATATAAAATGGTTATCTTTGATTGTCTTTTCACATTGATGAATTTCCTCAACTGTTTCCTTATGTTTTAAATAGTTCTATTTACCCATAAGTACTGTGTTTCAAAGGAAGAGCATTTTTGAGCTATCTCTAAGGTTTTTACCTTAGAGAATATTGCACTGCATTCTGTGTGCGAGTTATATTCTGTTTACAAAGAAACATTTCTGTAAGTTTATATTTTTGTGACATGTGCTGTAAAAACAAGCATGTCAGTATATATAAAAGTTACTGTGGAATTTTGAAAGTCTTCAGAAAGTTAGTGATTACACACATACATACTGACCTACTTGTGTAATACAGGAAAATGTTTTTTGAATAATCCAGGTGACTTTTCCCTACTTGTGACAATGTTTTTTAAATAATCCAGATAATTTCCCCTTGTGGCAACCCAGTTCTTTCCCTATATCTGCTCCAACATCATAACCCTATAAAAAAGCAGCACAGTTGCTATCAGAAAAGAGAAGGAATGACATAGGAAAAAAATCTTGGCAAATAATGTAGGTAAGTAGGAAGCTGGAAGAGAGGGAAAAGCAGAAAACAATGAAGAGAAAAACAATCAGGAGAATAAATATGATTGTTTTGTTTTCTTTAGAGGTTGACTAGCAGCGAGGAGATGGTAGATATACCGAGATGCATTTTGAAGAACTGCAAACACGGCATGTCTCAGAGACATCAAACTCTCAGCATGGGAACATGTTAAAGAGGTGCGGCAGAGGAAGAGTGCCTGGCTGGACATGCTATGGGGGGACCAAAGTTCCTGCTGATCTTGAAGAGAGTCCAGATGTCCTGAGAAAACCATGGGTCAGAAGGTACCCAGGACCGACTAAGCCCCACTTAGAAGGAAGTCCAAACAGCTGGTGAGGAAAGGGTTCAAACCAGATCTAATTTGATTGAAAAATAAATAAACATAACCTGAGCGCCAAGTGCTCGGAATTTCCTGGATTCTTCACATCTGTTAAATGAAACTAAGTAAAACAGAGTCTCTAGGCTTCGAAGGAGCTGAGACCCAGTGAAGGAGACAGATGAGTAAACAAAGGCAATGCAGGAAGGGAACAAGCCCCAGAAGAGTAGAGTGGCATGAAAGAGAACTGCTCAGAGCTTGTGAAGCTCAAGTCAGCCTCGCACGATGAGATTTCACCAGGTGGACTTCACTTGCTCTGACACTATAATTTGGTCTATCAGTATTATTCCCTGAACTCCTTCCTGTGTCAAATGCCTCCTCCTTCCAGAAGATTTTTCTGATCCTTCCAACTATATTTGTTTTCTCCTGCTTCCACACATTCACAGCACTTTGGCTTACTTGGACACAGACTATTTCGCCTCGTATTGTACCTATTTGCACACTTAACTACTTGCTTTGTCTTCTCAAATCATATGCTTATTCCTGTGCCCCAACATTCCTCTATCTTCTGTGTCCTAGATCCTCAGTAAGATAGTATTAAAGTAAACTGAGTGCGCTATAAATAGTAGAAGACAGGGTTAGCAAAATCGAACCTGACATTCTTAAACAATGCAGACAAAATTTATACCTCTTCATCCTTTTAATAGGGTTTGTGACAAAGATTAGTTACTTAGTGAATACACGGTAGAACTGAATGAAAGACATAGGAAAAAGAATTGTAAAAATAAATGGAAAATGATTCCGCAGAGACTTTGCAGTAATCAGTTTGGAAAATTTTGCTGTATGAGCTTTAGTCAGAGTCTCCAGGACTGTGTTACTTTCCACAGGTGTTGCCCAATATTTCTGTGACAAATGTCAAATTTTAAGTAGTATTGTAGAGCATATGAATGAGAAGTTTGTGCGGAAGCTGATTTTGCTCCTTCTGTGTCCACCTTTTTCCACTCTTAACAAGGGGACATTGGGCAGAAAGACACACAAAATCAATGCCAGGCTGTCTGTACAGTGTCTCACAGGATTCTCACTCTCACTCTATAAGGTAGGTACTATCACCTCCAATTCTCAGAAATCTTCTCAAACCTCACACAGGATGTGACCCTGGAGTACAACAAACGGGACCTTATGTTGTATGATTCTGAACTTAACTTTTGCCCTGATAAACAAACGGAACTCATGTGGAGCGCAGCCTTCAAAACACATGTTGGACTGAGCTGCTGTCTAGGTCAGCCTCTTTGTTCTGATGGTGAAATTTGGTCTATTAGCCTATTCAAGCAGAAATCAAGTTACCAGGGATTGGTAGGGCTGATTTATTCTAGGAAAAGATACTCAGGTTGGTAATTTGACAAGATGATTAGAAGTAAGGAAATGTCTTAAAATAAGAAAAGGAGGATATGTTTAAAGTATATTTAAATATTTAAACCTGGAAGGTAAGATGGAAACAAGGATAAACACAATGTAGCAGAATATTCAGAAATAATGTACTTCTAAAAATGACCAGTTCTTCCGGTCTCCCTATTAGAAATATTTTATGCCTGATATATAAGTTTCTCCTCAATTTTATGCCACTGGTCATATAATTAGGTAATAAAATGTGGTTGGAAATGGGAATGTGAAGAATATCAATTAATTCAGGTTTCTTTTGATGAGTGAAAAAATAAAAGCTTTGTATTCTTGAAGTGAAACAATGTTATACTATTACTTTTGAGGCCTCTGCACTTTGCAGATAGCTTTCTCTACACAGTGATTGTCTACAATTTTTCATTATGAGTCTATTTTTTTTCTGGCATTTACTAAACTTAATCATGTAAGCTATTATGCCATAATTTATATGCATTACCCCCATTAAGAAAATAAAATTCCAAACTAGACATTAGTAGAGAATTTTATACACACACACACACACCACAGTTTTTAAATTAAGAAGTTTCACCGTAATAACCAGATCCCCTAGGGAAAATACTTTTAATCTGGAATAACAGTTGCTGTTCAGCGAGGTCTATGGGGTTTCTGACAAGGTATTAAACATGTGAAGTATAAAAGAGACAGTAGAGATATAAAGTAGAATCTTTAAACCTCAGGTGAAAATAGTAGAACATAATTTTTCTACCATGAAAGTTATTTATTGTAAGCCCATATGTGTCCTCAGAAAACTTAATTTAGCCTTCTTACTAGTCCTGTCCATGAATCTTAACCAAGCCTTCCTGGTTTACACTGGATCCAGTCTAAGGTACTGATGATCTATGTGCCTTTGTGGTAGCTTATTGGTTGAGGACTTATGAAGCACTGTGACACTGGGGGCATCTCTGGCTGGTGAGAGCTTCTTCTGTGATTTCTGAACAGCTGACCTCACATATGCCCTCCACGTGTTTGTGAAGAAGCATCACGTGGCTCTTGTTCAGAGCCACCGAGCACACACAGAGGTCACCGCTCTGTCCATTGTGGCCACCCGTTCCTGAACCAGTAGACAGTCTGGAGGATTCAGATGCTTCTGTGGTTTATTTCACTACATCAGGCTTTACTTCTTCACCGGCATAAACTGGGGTGTTCTCCCAGGCAGTCTCTCGGGCTTCCTGCTCCACGGACCCTCTTTCCTGAGTTACTTTCAGTCCTGTCCCAGACCATAGGTGTCAGAGTCCACCTTTCACTTAGATAACGTGCAAAAGACCAGAGGTCATCAGTGCTTGAGGACCAGATAAGGCAAAGCGACATTTATATTTCTATTGTACATACGCTTATGTGTTTTAAGCTTTTCTCTCAAGACTGAGATTTTCAAACTAATTCAATGGAAAAACTGGCTATAAATCTTTTTACTCTTGAGTCCTCTTTGAATAAATGAGAGTCTATATCCTGACTTTACTCTCAGACTTGCTCAAGAATATTGTCCTAAATCAATACACTGAAGCCCTGATCCCTAGTACTGAGAATGTAACTAGTTTTGGAGGCAGAACTTTTATAGGAAATGACTAGGTTAAAAGGAGGGAATTAAGGAGGCCCTTTATGCAATCTGGTTAGTGTACTTATGAAAAAAAAGGGAAGTTTAAATACACAAAGAGACCTCAGGGAGGAAAGACCACATGAGGACCCAGCGAGAGGGTGGCATCTTTGAGCCAAGGAGAGATGCCTCAGAAACAAAACCCACTGAATTTCTGTTCTCTGGAACTGAGAAGTAATTCTCCATAACTACCCAGTCTCTTGTAGTTTATTATAGAAGCAATAACAGATAAATATAACCATCTCCCCTGTATTGCTACTCTCCATCTTCCTTTTAAGACCTCTGTCTTCCTTTGCTACCTGTAGCTCATGTATGTCTCGTTCAGGGCAGGACGGGGAGGAGAGGGTGCCGGCTCCTGGATTCACATGTGCTCCAGCCTAACGTATATTTTTGACTTCTATCTACTGGTGCTTTGCATGTTTTGTTCAAGAGTGTGGAGTCTTTGTTTCATCTGTTCAAATAAGGATGGGAGAAGACAAGCACAGTGTGTAGAGTGAAGATCCAGATCCCAATAATATATCATCCTGTTACAAATGTGTGTGCATTAGTTCATTTTTTTTTCTGGAAAACAACTCCATAAACTCTGTTCAAAATTTCCAAGGGATTTGTAACCATAAGAATGAAAATTTTCCATATATTTTGAAATATGACTCAAATATATATTTATAAATTATATTTAAAAATGTTTCAAACTTATAATTTATACACAACTTTAGAAATACAGTATATTACTTAAAGTGAGAACAGAATGTTTATCTTCAATAAATGTAAAACCATCTTGCACCCATTTGCTTCATTTAGAAATATCTGATTTAACTTGCCCTGAAAACAGAAACTGAAGTAAACTGTCTATGAGAAACTTAATTCCTCCTTCATACCCACCAGTCTCATGTCAAGATTATAAACTCACACTGCTGCTTCTGCTGGGACAAACTTTGAGAGCAGCACTAGCAATCAGGGATATTCTGTCTCACTCAGCACTGAGACTTATATATGCATCTCTACACCACAGAATTACTGCTCCTCATGTTCTCTTCCTTACATTCTGTTATGGCTTGTGTCTGAATGTCCCTCCAAAGCCTCATGTGGTCATAGGTGGGGCTTGTCAGAGGTAGCTGGATCTAGAGGGTGTGATACTGTAATGAAGGGTGTGTGATTATTAAATTAGTCCACTGATTGTTTTGGTATAGTTCTGGGTGTGTGGATCATGGGAAGATCCACTCTGGGTGTGAGTGCTACCCACCCTAAGAGCATTTAGCATGGATAGAATACAGAGGACAGAAGGAAGGCTGCTATTATCACTTGCTTGCCTATTGCTACTTTGCTGCCCTCTTGCCGTCAGCCTGCCATGAACTGTTTCTCCTGTATGATGCCTCTCTGTCATCCAGAGCCTGAGAGGGAAGCATGATAGAGGGAGGGAATGAATGGAGCGGGCAGTGCATGCGAAAAAGAGGGAGTAAAAAAGTGCCAATGGCATGTCTTTGTTTCCAGGTGTCCCTAATTCCAAGCTTCATTCCTATTCTTGGATTTCATGAGACACACAAGCACCTTTGCAATAATTTTACCTTAGTTAGGTCAAGTTGTTATTTTTAACAACATACCCATTGATTTAAATACACACACACACACACACACACACTCACATACACACACTAGATGATCTAAATTTATGAATAATAAATTTAACTCTTGCAGATAACTTTTTGAAACAACTGAGATGTGTGACAGTCAGCTGATTGTGTCTATTTGAATAAGAAATACCCAACTAAATTGGATCAGCATAGTTCTGTGTGTGGCAGAAGGGATTTACTGAAGACAGGAGACTCAGCCTGGGTGTGAGTGGCACCAACCAATAGGCTTGTAGCTTAAATGGAATAAAAGGAAAACAAAGAAGGAAGGCTCGCTTCTGCTTCTTGTAGAAGCCCCTGCCTTCATTTTCACTTGGCATGTCATCTCCTGGTCTCCAGCACAGATTTCTCAGCCTTCTAGCACAGATCTTTGGATGTCCTGATATAGACTCTATTGTGAGCTCTAGGCCTTTGCTTTTTGATTGGATCCTTCAGCACAAGATCTCCAGCACAAGACAGACCTTTTGCGCTCTTCCACACCTGACTGGCCGGCCACTGTAAGCCCTCCCTGTAAATTCTCACATAGCTATGTATCTTCTATTAAAATTGTTTCTCTAGTGAGCACCAGCTGATACAAGATGAAAACAAGGATTTTCTCTTTATAGACTACCAATGCTATGAATCAGCACTATGGCTAAGGAAGACCCTCTGTGTGATACTAATTTTTAGAAGAGGTTATAAAACTCTAGATATACACTGTGTCATAGCAATCCACCTGAAATAAAAATTCCAGGAGCTATGAATGTATGGGAAGACTGTAAGCTACCTCACTATAAAGGGGGTGCGACACCAGCTCTGCAGTTCCTGGCTTGATTTTATTGCTTGAGACAGTAAGATAACTACTGATAATCACCTCTGACTTCTGGCTCTACTAAAAAAATTCAAAAGGAAATGAAAAATATTTTTTCCTTCATCGGCAAATAGAGTTACGTTTTGGAAGCACAAGTAGCTGAAAGTTCAAGGCTTGTAAAAGTAAAGGCTGATTGAGTTTAATAAACCACAGAAGCATCTAAATCTTCTAGGCTTATTCAAGGAAAATGCCGTCAACTCACCAAAACAAGGGTAACTATCACAGGCCGATGGATGGATTTTTAAAAGTGTCACGTGACACATACATCTGATAGGTCCTGATAACAGCCTGTATCTGTCTGTCTGACTGTCTCTCTTAAACTTCTTAGAGCTCTGCACAGGTAAATCGCATATTCTTCAGCAGCCCTGGGAAAGGGCTTGCTCGGTATGAGTTATTTCTGAATTTTACTTACTGAATAATAGGGTTTTTTGAGTACCCTGCTTCAAGTGTTCATTTCCAGAGTTAGTGTGTCTGTTTTGTAATTCTATATTTTAGGAGGAGTGTTTTAGAACTTCTTGCAGTGCTATGTCAGTCTACATAAACACACATGCACACACCGCTCCACATGGAGGACAGATACGGTAATATTTTCAATTTAGTGGCAAAACTCCAACACCCTAATGTTCTAATATCCTTTCAATTTTTCTGTATTTTAACAAAAGACTGAAATGTCATTTTTCTGTATCTTAACAAAAGGCTGAACTGTTGCCCAGAAGGATGAAAGTTGCCCTGTGGCGGCTACAGCGCAGACATTCCTACACACACATATAACCTAGTGCATATTAGCTACCTCTACAGGTTTCAGAATCCAGCCTTAGATCTGCTGAAAAATTTACCTGGGCAGCTCTTCCGGGGCACAACCTGAAGAGACAACACACACCAGCTGGTTCAGTCCGTGCACAGCAGAAGCCTGAGGAAATCATTCACAGGACTGCTCCATACCTAGTCCCCTTGACTTATGTGTATTTTTAGGCTCCTTACCCCAGTCCTTGCTTCCCTGCCCCCCTACTTGCTGTGGTTTTTTTGTCTTAAACTCTACGGATGGTTGCCCCAAGAGAAGAGAACAATCAGTCAATCACTTGACCAAGATTTGATGAGTGTCCAAGACACACTGGATACTCTCCGAGATCAGATTAACTTCCTCATTTCCATTTCAGAGGCAATTTAGGGGGAAACCACATAATGAGGGAAACAAACCACAAATTCCTGGTGGAAAAACTTTCAGTCTTGGGGACTTTGACTAGGGCCCATCCTAAGATCACTGACAACTCTAATGTTACTGCTTCTAGTTGGGCCTAGTTTCAGAAAAATCACATGTAACTTGCCCAGCAAAGATTTGCTGGCAAAACGAAAAGAGGGAGGAAAGGTAAAAGAAAATGCCTCCACCCACCACCCCAGCCAGTATACTTCAGTTTATTTTCCCAGGTAATAGTTCCTGTTCTAGTTCCAGTTGCTCCAGTCTCTTAGAAACAGATGGTCACTGCAATGCACATTGTATAAACCAGTCCCCAACTGACAGCCATTCTGCTTCTGTACTTCCTACTTGCTCATGTCATGCAAGGCCTGGACCACCAGAGCTCAGGGCCTGATATTCTGGGAATGATCCCGATCAGTGTCCACTGACATAAAGAAGTCGGTCTGCAACTCCTGGGTGTCCTTTTGGTGTTTCTGCTTGCCGTTTGCAGCTGAGCAGATGGGAGATGGGTGTGACAGAAGGAAAAGAAAGGGCTTCACAGAACAGGCCAAGACCAGGTTCTGGTGTTTATTAATCTATTCTTTTTCTTTTCTCTTGGTGAGAAAGGGTCTCACTGTGTAGTTCAGGCTGGCCTTGATTTCACTATGTTGCCCAGGCTGGCCTTGAACTTGCAGTGATCCTCCTGCCTCAGCCTCCCAAGTGCTGAGATTACAGATGATAGGCTGAGATTGTGCCACCATGCCAGGCTTTTATTACTTTATTCCACAACCATTTGTTGAGACTACAACACTTGGGGCTTTGCTGGAAGCTCTGAGAGTAGAGAGGTGAAAACAAAACACCCCCAAACCCAAACAACCCAAACAACCAAAGTCCCTGCCCTCCATGACAAAGCATGTAACCCAGTAGCAGTCAAATGCTTGTAGAGTGAATGGATGTCTGGATCCAGGCAGTGACAGCAGGGGTGACAGCTGGGGGCAGACAGCTTCCCACTTTGTGAAGCTATTAAGCAGTGACTTAACCCAAATTGATTTTGCCATCCTGACTTTGGGATTATACGCATGGCAATGTTACACTTTCATGAAAGCATTCCCACTCTATTTTATGTGAAATGTGAATTCAAAGGGCCCATAAGGAGGAGAAAAGCTGAGGGGGCTCTCATGGGCCGGCTCCAGGCACGGCTACAGCGAGCAGCTCTGACAAAGCCTTTCCGACAGAGCCACCAGGTGGCACCTGTAAGGCGCAGATGGGGAGACGCATTTGCCCCACACCCACGGCGAGGAAGAACCAGCCCGCCTGCTTTCAACCCCAGTGGGCTTGTCGGCCACGAAGTAGGGGAGTTTTAGTCTCCTTTCAGACTGCGTGATTGTCTTCCTGACACCCCAAACACAACGAGGGCGGCTTTCTCCCCACGCGCTCAGGCTGCCAAAGGCTTGTCACAAGCTTCTTAGGAGCAACTCGGCCTCCGCCGCCCGCTGCGGGCCGGGGACAGGCGGCGGGCGGCTGAGGGCTGCTGTGAGCTGCAAGCCCAGCCAGTGCCCAGGTCTTCCCGGCCGGACGCCCACCCGGGCCAAAAGGCAGGAGTGGCAAGACACGTCCCAGCGTGCGAAAGACCGAAATCCCCAGAACGTGGGACACCGCCTCACACACCTTCGATCCCCAACCTTCGGCGTGGGGACAGTCCTTGGCCCAGGTCTGGGGCGCCTCCTTCCGCTGGGATTTTTCCCTGGTTCCTCCTGCTGGCTGCAGCTCGGTGACCCCAGGTCACCCCTCCGCACCGCAGCAGCGGTCGCACACCCAAAGTCGGGTGTCGCTCCCCGCCCGGCGCGCAGAGGGTCTGGGTGCGGGCGTTTGGGTCATTTCGAGGTGCGCAGCTGGGCCACCAACTCTGCTCGTCTGTCGCGGGAGGCGAGCCGCGCCAGTTGCGCGACTGTCTCCGTCGCCGACGACGCTTTTACTCGGCGGCCGGTGACATTGGGAGGAGACGGCGCGGAGGGCGCAGGGAAGGGGTCGGGAAAGTAGCGATTGCGCCAGGGGGCGTGTGAGCCGCGCGCCGGGCGACCGCGCCGGCACCAACTTCTTCCGGGCGCGCGCGGCTGGGAGCGCGGCCGGAGCCCGGAGCCGAGCTGAGGGCGGCGGAGCTCGGGAGCCGCGGCCCGCGCCCTGCGCCGCCGCCTGCTGGTCTGCTCCGGGTTCTCGGCCCCCGGTGCTGAGGCGCAGGTCTATAAATAGCAGGTTACAGCTCCTGCTCGGCGCGCACACGCTCACGCGCGAACGCAGGAAAGTCAGCCGAAAAGTGTCTGCCGCCGCCGCCGCCCCCTCTCAGCCTCCGGGAGAGGTAATGACCCGCCGGGGACCTGGGGCTCGGGGGGAATCTTGCAAGGTTCGGTGGGCGAGGGTGGGGATTCGGCAGGCTTAGGAGCCAGTCTCAGGAGGGCGCGGGGCCACATTCCCCGCGGCAGGGGGATGCGTTTGGCACCAAGTTCCCCAAGGTTGCAGCTCCCGTGGCCCCTCCAGCGCTGCCGCCCGCGGGCGAGGTGCGCCGCCTCTCCTTGGGGTTCCCCTGGCCTCGCCCAGCGCCCTCCGGCCCGGCCCTGCGCGCGCCGGTCCGCACTCACTCTCCGGCCGGGCTAACTCCGGCCCTGGCCTCGCCGACCTGCCCGGCTGCGCTCACCTGCCCGCTGCTTACCGATGCCGCGGTGGCCCGGCTCGCTGTCCCCCTGAATCCCCATTACAGGCGGCCGCTGCCGTCAGTCGGGGGAGAAGGGGTCCCCAGGGCGTGGAAAGGTCGGTGGGCAGCGAGGGTGGCAGATGCCTGTTACCCCCATTTCCTGATGTTTCCTAACGCGCCCCTCCCCGCGTCCACCTCCAGAGGCGCCCGCAGCAACTCCTTCCCGCGGAGAAGCCCGCTGGTCCCCGGGCTGCCTCCCACGCACCTCTCATCCTACTCCGGAGTCTCACTACGGGTTAGAAAGCCGGGCCTGGGCGGCGCGAGGGGCCCAGAGGTCCTCGTCTGGAGTGTGAGAGCTGCGCTGCTCCCCACTCCGAACTCTTCTGACCCCTCTGGAGACCCCTGAGCCGGGCATGTCCAGGAGCCTGGTTCTAGAGTGGACTTAACAGCTTTGGGTGCCAGAGCCTCAGCTCCCCGTGTTTGCCCTTCCTTGCGCCTCTGAATTTCCTTCTGTTTGGAGTGGGGATTTCTGCCCGAGGCCACAATGAACAGTGTCCCTGGCACTTTCTGTTTCGGGACCAGAGGGTTTCTAAGGTGAGAATGTGCATATTGATTTAGTTACTGCTGCGCAAAAACTTAGAAAAACTGGTAGGGTTTTCTGTTCCCTCTAGTGATGGAGATTGGTTGCTTTGCTTCTTTTTTCATCTCGGAAGCCGTTTTTTCTCCTCTTCCTTAAATATTATGTGAGGTCACTGTCTTCGAGTCCAAGTGTTCCATTTAGCCTACCTCCCCAGTTGGAAAGAACTTGTTTATAAAGGTGTGACTGTTAAAATAGGCAGAAACCTAGAAAACAGAGGAGACTTTCATTTTCTCTTCCTCCTGATGGGCACTTGGTAGCCCTTTCTCGGTTGCATGCCTCCTTCAAAGACATTGCCTGTGACCGGAGTTTGATTAACGATCTTAGACCCGAAGCGGTAGGATAGTGCAAAAGCTGCACTTAAGGTGCGGGAATCACCGAGAGGCAGCCGGTGGATGAGGCAGCTGTGTAAGGAGGCTGGGCAAGTGGTCAGCTGTGGACATGGTCAGCTGTGGACATGGTCAGCTCACTTAGCATATAAGGAAATGCACCCTGTCATGTTCCTCTGTGAAATACTCCGGTCAAGCATGGGTAGGAAATTAGAGTCCGATACCAATAGCCTTGGGATAAATACGTGGGAATTAAAAATTGAACCTGTTGTGTTTATGGTCATTCAGAAATTCAATGGGACCCTTTCTCAATGCAACTTTTTTCTAATATGATTTAAACGTTTGTCCTTGAAAGGTTATTGAAATGTGCATGTGAAGGGGCTCAGTGTCATTAAGAAACATAGTTGCCGATTCAAATATTGCCCTCATGTTAGAGGAATATTTTCTTTGCTTAGGCAAATATTTATTTTTGATAAGCTGAGGACCAATTGGGAAGTGCATATTTATAGCGTCATGCTGTTTTGACTCTGATAAAGTGCAAGAACAACCACATAGACCAAGTTGTCTGGTCTCTCCAGAAGCTTGAAGAAGTATGTAGTCAAAGTTGTCGGCATAAGCTATTCTTACAGCCCTTGGGTTTGAACTTCACTTTGGGGATGTAAGGTTTAACTTCATCTTGGGATGCCCATTGAATGACTTCAAATCTTACACGATTTTTGTCAAAATACTAAATGCCTTTTTTTTTTTTTACCACAGACTCATTAGTTAAATTTCACTATAAGTGATTATATTCTATTTCTGTGGAATGGAAAATTATTAGCTTCTGGTAAAAGCCAGATATGTGTTCTAAGTTGTGCAAATTGGAAGTTGCTCATTTATTTTCTGAAACCTTCAAATTATTTTCTATTACAAATAAAGTAAATTTCATATGGGTGACAAAGTTCACTTTTACTACCTTCAGGCAAAATCCAAGAATTCTCAGACAGGCACAGAAGCCTTCCAAATTAATTTTATATCTCTTAGCAACCAAATAGATGTCAGTTTTTTAGGGAAGCATCTAATATCTGAAAATGCAAAGTAAAAAAAAAAGGATCATAATTAGTGAGTAAAATGCTTAGCAAATATTTCAGAGTGAACAATATCCACTAGTCTAATATTAGATATGTAAGCGTCATACATTTTATGATCTGTATGGAATAAATCTTTGTCTTTTCACATGGGATTTTTAATAGAAAAACTCTGCTTTAAATGATCTCAAGTTAAATGTTCAGCAGACAATGGCATTAATCTCTTCTGTATTGTGTGCCTTACTTGTTAAAGAGGACCCATCTCTTTCTAAAATCCTAAGGCATCTTCTTAAAACAATCAAGCCGTTGCTGTGTATCTTATGTTGAGTTAGAAATCCTTGATCAGAGAGTCCCTTACAATATACTCATAATCGTATATATTTTAATACTAATGCTTGCAAACGACACTATTCAACCAATAATTTCAGCTACACCTTTATTCCCAGATAAGTCCAAATGATGACGGTATGACAGCATTTTTTGTGTGAAAAATATTTATGGTCTTTGTGTTGCAAAATTTTAGATACTGGGAAATTTTAGGATACCTAGGAATGGCACTATGTGGGGGGAGATTATGGGAACTTTCAAAGTTTCTAAAGCAGTTGTCATTTGAATTAAGGGTTGTTCATTCCCTTTATGCATTTTCACTACTTTTTAGGTTAATGAAAGCATTTAAAACTCACAAAATTTTATGGGTTATAGCTATATCTCTCTATATATCTATATCTGCATCTGAAGCAGGGCTTTCTTTAGATAAAGAACAGTTGTTCCAATCTCTCCTATCCTGAAAGTATCCCACTGAGTATCTTCAGTGGAATACCTAAGAGCCTTAACTTTAGATATCTTTTACAGTTGACTTTCTGATTTTACCAAATGTTGGCTGTTTTGAGAGATGTCATCTCAACACAATGCATTGTTTTTTCTTAATTAATTTGTTCTAAACTTAGTTTCTTCAGTTGCAATATTTTGAGTAAGTTGTTTTCTGCCTTAGATAGCCAGCCATTTCAACTAGGAGTACTAATTATGTGTTGGAGGGCTTAAAATAGCCCTCAGTGGAATTAAATGAAATAGATAGTATGTTATTTACATTGATTAAAGGATATCTTGAGTACTGTAGTTTTCTAAATCATATGGTTTTGATTGGAATTTCCTCTGTGAATTATCTGCATTAATGATTTTCATGGAGATGTAGGTACCACCTCTCTCAAAGGCAAAAGTTTAATTCATCCATCCATCCATTCATCCATTCACCCATCTACCCACCTATCCACCCTTCTATCTGTTTTTACCTGTTAATCCGGTTATGAACATAAAGCAAGACAACAAGCCAGGTGGTGAAATTACTCAATGCTTTTCTCTGATGTTTTCCAAAGGTATTATAAGTTTGTGAGAAATAGGGGCAGGCTTGTGTCATGCTGATTTTGAGAGACTTGAGTAACAAGGGTAATGAAAAGTACCTTCCAAGATAAAAGAAAAGTATAAATCTTAAGCATGTCCACATATTAACTATTTATAATCATTCATTTACAAATTTTAAATACTGCTTAGAGCCTGGGATTTTTGTTTCTTGAAAGGGAGCATGCATTTTACAAAGTTAAGCAACCATGATTGAAAGAGTCTTTTTAGTACTTCCACTGTGAATCGTGTATCTTTTGCCTTTTACTTTAATTCATAAGCATAGAGCGTCAAGTAGGTCAGATGCAGAATTATCATTTTAGAATATATGAGTTCGATAAAAAGTCCTGCCTAACCACAGAAGTGTCATGCACTGGGAACTTTGCTTTAGTACTTTTCACATGGTTATCATTTTACTTTCATGGGGCTTTGCTTTTTTTCTAAAAAGACAAAATGATGAGAAATGAGCTCTAGAAATTAGCACAGTCAAAACACAGAGATCATTCCAATGAGGAAAATGAAGTGGTAAAATCAATGGCATGTGAGTAGACATTACAGCTGTCTTCAAAAAGCTGGTCATCTCATATCATTAGGAATTATTGTTGTGTACTTTGATGCGTTTTTGAACATCTTCATATGTCACACTTGCTACATAACCATGTATTCCCCTGAGAGATCAGCATATGCCACCTCCATAGCAGAACATGTTGCAGAGTTGCTGCGCAGTATAAAAGATCATATTTTTAAAAATTTCTTCTCTTCACTAACAAGATCTGGAACTTTTTAGTGTTTACTAATCTAATCATATCTTCTGATTATGAGACGTGATTCTTATGGTGTGTGTAATTTTATTTACTTGCAATAACCATATGCTGAAAATCTTGTGACTAAATATGTCTCAGGCTTGCTTTTCTGAGTAAATTTACTTTAAAATACACCATTTCCATGTTCCTGGAGCTGCTATGCATTTGGCATTAAGGAGACATTTAGCACTAGGTGGCAGTGCACGATGCTTAGAAGCCTTGGGTCATTTCGATTGCAGTAAATTCATTTTTAAAGCTTTTTAAAAAAATTTGTATCATGAGTGAGTTAAATTAAAATCAAAGGCATATAAATCCTTAATAGTATATTTAGGAGATCTATTATTTGTAATACTTTAACAATTTGATAGTAATATTTAACACTGCTTTTATGAGGGGTCTGCTTATGTGAGGAGTGAATGTTAGGAGTTAGTTGAATTAAATATGCCAGAGTTCTGTTTATAAATGGGTAAGGGAAAGGGAAAGAAAAGCAAATGGATATGATAGAAGAAGTATGGTCATTCCAAACAGACCTTTTACTAACTATTAACCATTTGTTTTTTAATCCTAGTCTTCTCGTAACACCAGTTGAGCAAATTCATTTTTTAAGTGGTCAAGCTGTGATTATTAATTTTCCATTATCTTTTTACCCTTGGGACAGTGCAAAAAATAAAATAGAATAAACAGTGCAGACACTGACTGGTGCTTCAGCAGACACCCAGATGTCCTCTGTGGAGCAATGATTTGGCCACCACAGGGACCAAATTGGATCTGCCATGATGCACTGTGATGTATTGGTCATTATGACAGCTGAATGCTGTCTACACCATTTGTTCTTATTTCATCTGGTTGTAGACAGCCCAACTTTGGCCAAATGATTAAATTATGAGTCATAGCAGAGTTAATCAATTTATTCCCTGGTCTGTGCACCAGAAGAGGATGTCTGCATTGTCTGGACATCTGAATAGAGCATCCTCAGGACCAATGTGGGATTTCAGCTGTGTTCACAGCGCATGGCTATCACATGAATGGAGACCAAGGGAAACCTAAATTGACCTAATTAAGAAAATTGCTTCTTTAAAATACAAAGCAAAAACACTCTTATGGAGGGCGGATACTGAAGATTGGACTCAGGTCCTTTACATGGAGCTATACTTTTATCTTTTTCCATAAAAATAGGCTTTTATTTTTATTTTTTATTCTGAAACAGGATCCTGCTGAGCTTCTAAATTGCCCAGTCTTGGGTAGAACTTCATGCAAAACAAACAAACAAAAAAGCTTTTTATTGTGTAAAATTTCAAGGTTATGGAGTAGTAGGATGAACCCTAGCCCTCCATGCAGCAATGTTAGCTCACAATCATGCTTATTTCCTGTACAATCCCGTCAACATTTCCCCACTTTAGAATTCTTGGAAACGAATGATAAGAATTGCATCAAGGGAAGGAAGCATACTTAGGAAGCAGTTATTTACAAATAGAGGTGTGATACGAAAGGTAATTTAAAAATAATTACTGGGTGAAAACACTACATATTTCACTTTCAAAGTCACAAATCTTGGCATTAGGTAAATTGTGTACTTGAATTTGTTTATGAAAAATGTGACACAAATAGACTCCAGTTTAGATTCTGTGTTTAGTTTTTTGATCTCTAGGAACATGTAGCCATGTTCTTTGAACTTATTAGGTAGTTGTATGTGTGATAGACTAATGGTTAGATTAGGCTTCTTAGAGTAAGAGAAATATTGACTGCATACCTTACAGCAACAGACCTTTTATATACACATTTTACTTTTGTAGGAAGCAGGATCACAGATTGAGCAGATGATGGAATGCAAGCATTTATCTTCCTGTGAGTCAAGATGTTAGCTGTGTGTGGTGGCACATGCCTGTAATCTCAGCACTCTACAAGCTGAGGTGGGAGGATCCTTCTGAGTTTGAGACCAGCCTGGGCTACAGAGTGAGCTCAAGGCCAGCCTGAACTGTATAGTGAGAGCCTGTCTCAAAAAAAAAAAAAATTTTCCCTCCATCTTCATGGTATGTGAAGCGCAGTGATTTATGATTTCCCTGTGGTGGGAACTGAAGTCGCATGGGCCTGGAGACTGATCTCTCAGGGGCTAACAGCCAGGTGACACTGTGCTGTGATTGACAGACAGGTTACATCACTTCTAGGACTAGTTATCTGTGGTATCTTTGTGAATGTGGGAATCTGAAATTGTTTTATTTTCCCCTTTGAGAATGTCAGAGATCTGCTGAAATATCTTTTAGATGCTCTAGAGTTGAGTTGACGTTTTAAATGAATAGAATTTTTTCAGATTTTAAAAATTGACAGCAAGCACTATAAATCATTGTGGCATTATGTGTCTAAGGGCAAATACAATTCCACTGCAAAGAAAACAAATAATTTGTATCTAAAGGGTTTATACTATGCTATACTTTTCATGTGTATAAATTATACAGGGAGAAAAATACCTGTATAGTTTTCTTAATATTAGACATATGAACTTTTTTGTCTTTAAAAAATTCACTGTAGTATTTTCTTTCCTGGGCTATGTTTTAAAGGTGACCTCCTGATTTATTCATGCCACTAATATTCCCTTTCCTTTTTTATATTTCAGTGGGAGTGAAGAATGCTATATATTCAGGATAGTATAATGAGAAATAATTGAGCCATTGACTTCTACTTGACTTCTAGAATTTTTCTTTTCTTTTTTTCTCTTCACTATTTTCCTGATGATAAGTGTAAGAAGTTGCCATTGTAAAAAAACTGTAATTGACACATGGAGAAAGGTTTAAAGTGGCAGAAAAAGATCATCCAAAAACAATGTTTTTAATATTTTATATTTCTCTCTAGAATTTTCAGTGATTCTTTTATAAAAGTTGAGATTGTGTGTGTGTGTGTGTGTGTGTAAGACAGAGAAAGTAAGAGAAAGAAAAAGAAAAAGGAGTGTTCTGCCTTTTGTATTTTACTTGGAATTCTGTTTTTCCGTTTAGATATTGATTGGTGCCTACTGTATGCAGATACATTTCGATATTGATTGATATCTACTGTATGTCAGGTGTTATGTTAGCCTCTGTTATGATTCATAGAGGTAAATAAAAAAGAAAATTACATTCCTCATGCCAGTGAGTACTAGTCTAATCTAAAAATATTGTTTTCCAGTAATTAGCCATATGAATCATTATCAGTTATTTAACCATCTCAACTTAGATTTTAAGATTGTTGATGATGTTTTTATAGTTATGAAAATGATGAATATATTCTGTTTGGTCTCATTTTGTGATAGTCTTGTCTACATTTTTTAAAGTAATGATTTCTTGAAGTGGCATATAACATAAAGGGCATGAACACTTTATTTTTCAAAAGGAATCAAAGTATCATTGTAATGTTAAGAAAAATTGTTTAAAGTGCATAAATAAGGGCATAAAGAGGGCACCAAATTCTTTCAATATGATACAGGGGAATTGCTTAACATGAGACAGGAACATTTTAAAAGCTTCTTATATACATGGCCAAAATGCTTTTCAGAAAGCTCATACCCACTTTCACTCTCCCTATAAATATATGTCATATCATTATCTTCCCATCATTAAAGAATATTATTTCTTTAAAGAAGTTTGTTAATTCAAAATGCATAGATATAATAGTAACAAAAGGGCAAGGCAGGGGGAAAACCATCCAGGGCTTCAACTTATACTGCAAAGCTACAGTCATGAAAACAGCATGGTAAGGGCAAAAGACTTATGGATCAGTGAAATAGAACAGAAGATGCACAAACAACTCCAGAGACACTTGGCTATATTATCTTGAAAAAGATATCAAGTGAAGCTGGGGGAACTGGTTATCCACATGTTAAAGATTGAAACTAACTCCTATCTCTCACCATGTACTAAACAGAAATCAAAAGTGGATCAAAGATCTAAGCATTAGGACAGAAGCAATCTGCTTGAAGACAAACTAGGTAAAATACATGAAAGCATAGGTGTAGGCAAAGACTTTGTGACAGAACCCTGGCTGCAGAAGAAATAACACCAAGAATCAACAAATAAGAGTGCATCAAATTAAGAAGCTTTTACACAGCAAAGGAAGCTACTAACAGAAGAGACAACCTACAGATTTGGAAAAATTTTACCAGCTACTCCTCAGACAAAAGACTGATGTCTAAAATATGTAAAGACCTCAAAAAATTGATTTTGTAAATTTAAAGAACCAATTCAAAAGTGTACATCTGAAATGAATAGACAGTTCTCAGAGGAAGAAGTACAAATGGCCAATAAATATGAAATAATGCTCAACATCACTGGTCATTCAAGAAAGGCAAGTTAAAACAATGTTGAGATCCCACCTCACTCCATAAAGAATGACTATCATCAAGAAACCAACCAATAACAAATGCTGTGGGGGAAAAAGGAACATTTCTTCATTATTGGTGGGAATGTAAATTGGTACAACCACCGTGGAAATCAGTATGGGGATACCTCAGAAAAGTAAAAATAAAAATTCCATTTGATCTGGCTGTTCCCCTTCTAGGTATCTTCCCAGGAGAGTTGATGATGGATGCATACCATGTTTATATACATATAAAGTAAGGTATGCACACCACAGGTGATGATAGCTAAATCTTGGAAGCAGTCTATGTGTATATCAGCAGATGAATAGATAAAGAAAATGTAGTATTACACAAAGGCGTGGTACTCTACCATAAAGAAGGATAAACTTGAGTCAACTGTAGGAAAATGAATGCACCTTGAAACCATAATTTTAAGAAACCCAAGATTAAATGTTGTGTGCTTTCTCTTATATGAAAAACTCAACATATATATAAGGTTCAAAAATAAAGACCAAGTAACAGGGAAAAAAAGACAGAGAAAAAGATTTGTTGTAGTCCAGCATGGACATTGTATCTAAAAGGTATCTTGATTTAGTGTAATTGGTTTATTAGCCCAGTTGTTAATCTGTCTGTATGATAGTTAGCTTTATAAAGACTTATGAGGTAAATAAATGAATATCATGCTGACAATAAATGGGTTGGAGCGGAAGGTGAAAAGCAAAGAATTGGCATATGTTATGCACACGTATCAATTCCCCACAATGTATGTAATCATTATAGACTGCAAGTAATGTACTAATAACAAATTTTACAAACCTCTTACAGGCAGTTCAAAACTTTATATTATCTCATTTATTTTTTGCAACAAATGAAAAAGGACAACAATATTATGTCTCCTATTTTTGTTATTGTCACTTGCTTTTGGTGCTGGGAATTGAACCAATGGCCTTGTACATACTAAGTACACACTTTGCTACTGAGCTATGGCAGTTCCCAGTCCTGTTTTCAAGTTTAGGAAATTTATTTTTGGGGAAGTTAAGTGTCTTACCTGAGATCTCATAGCTGGTAAATGATAGAATTGGTTCTTAGATCAAGATTGATTTTGTTTTAAAATTTAGGCCTTAAATTACTACATTTATCCTCTACTACTCTTCAATTAAATGAGATTGAACATTTTTGAAATGCATATTTTTAATTTGTATTTTATTTTTTAGTAGTAATTCTTACGTTTAATGTGTTTGCGTAACAAAACATTGGTTTTCCTTTTTCAACTTTTAGGTATTATACTAGCAATACTGACCTTTTGTCATTTATTTTACCTATATATATTTTCTTAGTATATACAAATATTCTTCTTAGTATATGAAAATATGTTTGTGGTTAAATTGAATGTCATATTTCTTCCATTGATTGTGTGTGTACGTGCCAAAGGTGCTTTCTCACCCATGAAGTAAATTAAAACTTACCTAAATTATTTTCCTTAAGGCAGTTTAATCTAATTCATCAGTGATGTTTTAGTCCATCCCACAATTTCAGGTGGATACTATGCCTAATGATTAAATTAAGACTATTCCTAAAAATAGTTAAGCGTTTTCCAACAACAGCTTTTAAACCATCTATTTTCCACTATGATTCTATCCCATCATATCATATAATTACCTTATTTTAGCCATACATGCTTATGCAGTCCTTCCCAAACTCCCATGTGGTGGGATTCTGGTTCTGGTACATTTCTTCCATTCGAGTGTTCTGTCACTTCTTTTTATTACTATTACTTAGGCTTAAATATTATTACTATCCCCTTAATATCTGCAGTGATTAATATTTGATTTTAAAAATCTAATTTTTTTCCTCCATAGCTGTATGTGTGCATGTAGCTTTTAATACATTTTAATTGAAATATCATTGAATAATTGGAATTGAGGAAAATCGACAGCTTTAAAAGATTTGGTCTTCTTATCTAGGAGCCTGGCATGTCTCTTTCTGACAATTGAAGTTTGGTGACTTTCCATACTCTACGTAAAGATAGTAGTTAGATATCAGTTGTTTTCATGTAAATCATTTCCTTTTTAAAAAATGTACTATTCATGCTGACCAAAGAATCATGCTTAATGCTTGTTATGATTTTGACCTAAAATGTTCTCCTAAAAGTCTTAGAGATGAGCCCCATCCCAAGGGTGCATTACTGGAGGCCACCTTGGAATGAATGGTAAATTCTTTCCCCACTCTTCCCTTCTTCCTCTGCTTTCTGCCCACCATGTCTTAAACAGCTTTCCAATGTCACGGCATTTTTGCCTTGGAGTGACCTAGACATAGACTAAACCTACCAAAATCTTGAGCCAAAAAAATTCTCTTTTCCTTTAAGTACCAAGTGTCAGGTATTTTGTTCGAGTGTCGAGAAAGCTGAGCAATTCGATGTTGTCTTCCCTACAGCCCACATTGACTTTCCTCCTTCTCATTCGCATCTGACCTCATGGTGTCTTGCAGTTCTTAGGGGAGGGGTTCTTGAGGCCTGGGTGCATCCCTGTCCCATTACTAGGCTACAGTCTTTCTGTCAACATATGCATTTTTAAATTATTTTACTTTTAACCTAAAAAGATATATTCAATATAAATATTTAAATTGCATGAAAATAGTTTAATTTCTTTAACAAATCACTAATGAGGTGTCATAACGTTGTCCAAAAATACATATTACTCTTTTTTTAAAAACAATTTTTTTTGAGACAGGATCTCAAATATGTAGCTTAGACTGGCCTTGAACTTACCGTGTGGTCCAGGTTGGTCTCCAATACTAGGTGATCCTCCTGCGTCAGCCTCCTGAGTGCTCAGATTACAGATGTGCACTACCACACCAGGCTATGTATTACTTTGTGTATCAACAAAATGCAATGCAGAAAACATTGTTTAATGTGAAACTTCTTTCCAGTCCCACAAAATTACCTCTGAAATAATCAATTTTGGCCTGTTGTAATAGAGTGGAAAGGTAGGGTGCAGCCTGAAGCTGTACTTTATATATTTCAATCAGTAGTCTATTGTAATGATTTTAAAATATGAAAGTAATGCAGAAGTATTTTCATATGCACAGTTTATTTATGCCTTTCTTAAATGGTACACAATGCATTCTCTCAGTCTCTTCCTTTTGACCGTGGCTCTTGAGACAATTTGCTTTTTGGAATCTGCAGGCGAGAAAGGTTTGGTTTTATTTACTTGAATTCACTAAGCTGTTTTGGAGCTGAAAGACTTGTTTCTCTCAGGCAGCTGGGTTTTGTATCAACTGATGCCCCTCAGAAACTGCCTACAGACAGCGACTGTGAAGGGGGCCTACAGGCCCACTCCTACTCCTCCCTTCCCAGTTTTGTCATTTCCCGGGGCAGGTCCTCTGTGGGGTGAAGTTGAGGACGCACATTACACATGAGTTGAGGGCATTAGGGTTGTGCAAGAGCCATTTTTATCTCTCTGCCTACAAAGGCAGGCTTCTGGATGGGGGGGGTCACCACGTCAGATGCTGCCAACACCCACATGGAAACAAATGAAAGCATATAATTTGCTTGGGATAGGATTTTCTAACTTCCAAGCTTAGGTGAGGCTTCTGTTTGGCTGAGTGCTTGCAGCAGCCGTGCATGGGCAGTGATGAAACCCTCTCAAACCCTCAAGAGAGTGCTGCTCCCATGGGTGTAACTCTTCAGAATCTTTTGGTGATGTGATGCTAAGAAGCAGAATGTGAGAGAGGAAATGGAGTGCAGATGCTGCACTGTAGTCAGGTTTCTGTGGAATCCCAAATCGTGCAATATATTTACCCACTTCCCCGGGCAATTATTTAGAATCAGGATGACCAAAAATTGCATATTTCTTCATTAATTTTTAAAAGATAATGTAATAGCAAATATAACAATGACAATTTGATCAACTGTATTCAGCACGAGAGCTGACTGGTTGTCATGACACCTGCCTGAGAGATGCTCCAGATACTACATAAATATACACACTGCCCAAATGATGCTCGGGGTGAACTGTTAAGTGGTTAACTTGGAATTCTACTCCAAGGACACTCTTCTAGCGTTTTCTGCTTCTATTGGTTCACTTAAACAATTACTATTTTTGAAGCTTTTGTTGTCTGTGGTTCTGGGGTCCAAACCCCGAGCCTTCCACATGCCAGATGAGTGTATTACACTGAACTACACTCCCAAGCCTTTTAATTTTATTTCGAGACGGGATATCAGTAATCTGCCCAGTCTGGCTTTCAATTTAAGATCTTCCTACCTCAGAGTCCTAAGTAGTTAGGATTACAAGTGCATGTCATCATGGCTGGCTCAGCCTTAATCATAATAACAAGAAGATTTATCACCTTAGTTTGGGGAGACATCATCTAGGACATACTCACTTATTTCCACGTTCCATTGTGGGATGAATACCATCTTGATTTGCATGGGACAGAGGGGTTTTAATACTAAAACCAGGAGGAAGCCAGGAAGATGGGTGTTTTGGTCATTTTATCTCTGTAAACCTGTTTGACTAGTAGTAGGACAGTAATAGGTAGCTGTTTCCAAATCAACTTGTAGTCAAAAGAAAGAAAATATAGTCTTTGGTACATCAAAGTGTTATTTGAACATTTTATGAATAATAATCACCCTGGAGATGGTATAAAATCTGTATTCATTGTCTTCTACTGGCCAAAATTGGATACTTTTTATTCATGCATTGATATTTATTTTCTCATAATTTATTCCTCGAATATTTGAAAAATAATTCATGACTTATGGTAAAGTCACAAATAGAGAAACCGAGTTTGTATATCAGTTCCATAGTAATGTAAAAATGTATTTTGGAACTTGGCTAAACTAGTGTGCCTTTAAAATTAAATTTGATAACATGTATACAAGCCAGTGTATATATGAGGATAATCTAGTTAGAAAACTATATCCTGACAGTCAAAATGATGATTAGAGATAAAAGGGTAGCGATTAGCTGATGTAAAGTTCCCATCAGAATGTCTGGGTAAGTTATTGTGGTGTGGGCCTGGCAAAGAATAGCCTGGACTTATCCAAATGGGAAGCATAGCTTTCTTTTAAGTGAATATTTTTTTAAATGTTTAGCTCCGCACGTTCAAGCAGTGGATGTAACTACACTGCATCAACCAGACTGTTTCATTTATTAAAATGACCTGGACTGAGCCTTCATTTCTCTAAATTTAGACTATTGTGTTGTCATTGTATTCTTCCTGAGTCTGTGTGTTACCCAGCTTTCCATTATTGTAACAAAATTCATGAGCTAATAAGCTTGTAAAAAAGAAAGGTTGGTTTTGCCTTGCAGTTTTTAAATTAAGTTTTAAGTAAATTTTAGATATACGTAAAGATAACTTTCATCATGGTACCTGTAGTTGATCTATCTTGATTCTATCTTTCCCATTTCCCTCCCTTTCCTTTAACCTTTTCCCCTCCTTATTTACAAAAACTTTGTTTCCATTTTTAACTTCTTTTTTATTTTTTCCTTCCTTCCTTTCCCCTTCTCTCCCTCCCTAATTCAGTTTTCCATTTGAACATTTTTTTTTCTACTTCACAATATTTGGTATATATTTTGCTTCTTATTTACGCTTTTGGTTTCTCACACCAGAGAATGCAATATTTACATGTGTGTCCAATTTTTTTTCACTTACAGTGTGGACTCAAGGTGCATCCATTTAGCTAGAAATATCTCAAGCTTATCCTCTATGACAGAGTAGTACTCTGTTGTATATAGAAAAACACATATTTATTCATTCATCAGTCAATGGGCATTTGTGCTCTTTCAAAGATTTAGCTATTACAAACTGTGCTGCTATAAGCATGGGTGCGCATATATCACTGTGGTATGATGCTTTTTATTCTTTTGGGAAGATACCAAGAAGGAGAATAGCTGGGTTGAATGGAGCCTCTAGTTTTATTTTTTTGAAGAATCTCCACAATGATTTCCAGAGTGATTGCACCAGTCTATACTCTCACCAACAGTGGAGAAAGTTCATTTTACCCCAAAGCCCCACCATCATTTGTTATTGATTAATTTCTTAATAATAGACATTCCTTCTGGAATGAGATGGAATTTCAACATAGTTTAAATTTGCAGCTCTCAAATGATCATTTGGTATTGGTATTGACCATGATTGGATATTGACCATGTTCATTTGATATTGAATGTACAGCAGATATATTTATCTGCAGCTTCTACTTCTTCATCTGAGAATTATGTGTTCATCTTAGATGCCCATTTTTGGTTTGGGTCTTTAAATTTGGCGGGTGTGACTATTTTGAGTTCTTTATGTGTTCTAGATATTAGTGATATTAGTGCTTTGTCTGAGGAATAGCTGGCAGAATTTTTTTCCCATTCTGTGGATTATATCTTCATTCTGTTGATGGTTTCTTTTGCTGTGCAAATGCTTTTTAATAAGATGAGATCACAGTTGTTTCTTTGTGATATTTCCTATGAGATCTGGGTTTTGTTCATAAATTGTTTGCCAACACCAGCGTCTTTAAGAGTTCTACCTATTTTCTCTTCCAGCAGATTTAGTGTTACTGTTTTAATATTTATATCTTCGATATATTTTGATTTTATTTTAGTGCATGGTGAGAGACTGTTGATTTCTATGAGGGAGCTGGTCTGGAAAGTGAAGTGTGGCGGATGAAAAGAAAAGAGAGAGACAAAGTTATGCGATCGGGGAAGTCACAATATTTAGGACTGAATCCTCAATCGTAATTTTCTCTGGCTATTTATTAAAGTCTTTTCTTTACAAAAAGCAGAAGTGGAAAATGGGAGGGGTAAGGTACAAATGAGTGGGAGTTAAATTATTTAACTCTCCCAGGGACCATCTTTGTCTGTGTCTGGCCTTCGTGTCTACCATTCTTTCAGTCATGTCTTAGCAAAGCATCTCCAGCTGTCCCAGCAGCATTCCACTGGGACTAAAGTCCTACTTACATTTCCTCTTACACTATGCTTTACCACGGCTTCCTCCAGAGCAGTCATGTGGCCTAGAAGAGCTCAAAATCCCTAGAATTACAAGAGGTAAGGTTAAATTAAGATGTATCTTTTCCCACAAGAGACATGGGTCTAGTTTTAATCTTTGGCATGGGGAAAGCCAGTTTCTCCACAAGCATTTATTAAAGAAGCTATCTTTCTTCCAGTTAAGGTGTTTGGCCCCTTTGTTGAAGACAAGATAGCTGAGTGTGTTGGAAATTGTTTCTTTCTACATCTTCTATTCTGTTCCACTGATCCTTTGGTCTGTTTTTTTTTTTTGCCATGCTATTTTTACCACAGTGGTTTTAGAGTATAATTTTAAGTCAAGGATTGTGATGCCTCCTCCTTTGTTGCCCAGAATTGTTTTTGCTAACCTAGGTCTCTCTGGTTCCAAATGCATTTTGGGATTGATTTCTCTAATTCTGTGAGGTATGCTGTTGATATTTTGATAGATATTGCTATTAATATGTATAACAATTTTGGGAGTATGGCCATTTTCACTATGTTTGTTCTTCCCACCCAAGAGCAAGGGGTATTTTTCTATTTTCTGATATCCTTTTCTATGTCCTTTTTTCAGAACACTATATTTTTCAGTATAAAGATTTATTTCATTTGTTAGACTGATTCTGAAATATTTATTTTTTTAATATTATTGTGAAAGGTGTGGTTTCTCTAATTTCTCTTTTAGTATGTTTGTAATTTGTGTACAAGAATGCTGTTGATTTTTGAACATTAACTTTGCATCCAGCTATATGACTGAATTTGATTATTAAATCAAGTCTTCTGGTGGAGTTTTTGGGGTCTTCTATGTAGAGTATGATGTCATCTGCAAATAATGTTAATTTTACTTCTTCCTTTCCTATTTTTATTTCTTTCTCTAATTGCTCTGGCTCATGTTTCCTGAACTACATTGAATAGGAGTAATGATAGTGGACATCCTTGGTCTTGTTCCTGATTTTAGAGTTAAAGCTTTCATTTTTTTGACCATTTAGTATCATGTTGGCTGTTGGTTTGTCATAAATGGCTTTTATCAGATTGACACAAGGCCTTCTGTTCCAGTTTTTTGTAGGAATTCCATCATAAACAGGCATTGGACTTTGTTAAATGCTTTTTCTGCATATATTGAGATGATTATGTGATTTTTGCCATTGGTTCTGTTGGCATAGTGTATTAGATTTATTGATTTGCATATGTTGAGCCATCCCTGGACTCTCGGGACAAATCTTACTTGGTTGTGGTATATAATCTTGATGATTTGCTGCACTCTGCTTGCCAGTATCTTATTAAGGATTTTTGAGTTTATGTTCATGAAGGAGATTGGCCTATGGTTCTCTTTTTTGATTGGGTTCTTCTCTTGTTTTAATATCAAGATAACACTTCATTCCAGGAATAACTTTGGGAGTATTTCTTCTCTTTCAATTTCATTAAAGATTTTTAGAAGTAATAGCATTAGATATTCTATAAATTGCTTGTAGAATTCACCAGTGAATCCATCATGACCTAGAATTTTAATGTTGAAACATTTTTATTTTTGGGGGGATTTGTGAAAATCCAATTTTATTCAAAAATTATTAATCAAAATTGCAAAAGTAGATTTATAGAGATAGAAAGCAATAATAAAAGAAGGAGGTGATAAAACATTCTAGAGACTTCTTGAAAAGTTCCAAATAAGCACAGGCTAGGCTGGACATCTTCAGGTAAACTATGACTGCAGGACAGGTTATATTCACTCCTGCATTGTCTCAGTGAGATCTTTTATTGGCCTTTCTATTTTCCAACTTGTCAAGTCTTGACTTTGCATTCAAGACTTTTTTCTGTCTTTGTCTAGTTTTAGCCTGGTGGTAACCACCTTGCTTGGACAAATGCCCACATCAACAGTCATGCTATTAGCCTTCTCACACTGCACTCGTTTAATATAGATGACATACTTCGTTCTGTGTACCTGAACCACCTTGCCAATTTGCTGACCTTTGTGGTATCCTTAACCATCTGGAACTCATTGTCCTTGTGGATGGGCATGGAGCAGATGTTGTACTTCTGCAGCTCCTTGAAAAGAGGGGGAGACACGCTCTTCTGCTGCACATGTGAGGGGGCATTGAAGTGGTGTTTGTGTTTTTGCTGCAGTCAGGTCATGAACAGGATGACCTTCATGGTTACAGGCGAACAGGCACCAGCTGCTTCAGGCTGTGTCTACCAAAACATTTTAAATCACATATTCAATTTCATCAACTGATATTGGGTTATTTAGAATCTTTATGTTGTCTTGATTCAGCTTTGGTAATTCATATGTATCTAGAAGTCTGTCCATTTCTTTTGTGTCTTTGTGCTTATTTGTGTACAGGTTCTCAAAGTAGGTACTGATGATCTTCTCGATTTCTGCAGGATCTGTTGTAGTTTCACTGTTTGCATTTTTAAATGCATGGATTTGAGTCTTTCCTATTATTGATAAAGTTGGCTAAGGGTTTGTCAGTTTCCTTAATCTTTCAAAGAATCAACTCATCAATTCATTGATTCTTTGTATGTTTTCTTAGTCTCAGTTGCATTAATTTCTGCTCTGGTGTTTATAGTTTCCTTCCTTGTATAAGTTTTGGGCTTGATTTGTTCTTCTTTTCCTAAAAGTTTGTGATTTAACATTAGGTTGCTTACTTGGGCTTGTTCTGTAAGAGATGCAAGAGTTCCTGATGTGAGAGTTCACCACTATACATTTTCCTCAGAGGACTGCTTTCATTGTATGCCATGAATTTAGTATGCTTTGTCAGCATTATAGTGTAATTGTAATAACTGTATAATTTCTTTAGTTTCATTTGTGACCCATTGGTTTTTCAGGAGACTGCTATTTAATTTCCATGTGTTCATGTAGCTTTTATAATTGCTTTTCCCATTTATTTCCAATTTCATTGCACTATGGTCTGAGCATATGCATGGGATAATTTCCTTTGCATTTACCTAACCATGTTCTGTCAGTTAGTATGTGGCCTGTTTTGGGGAATATCCCAGGCACAAACGAGAAAAATGTATATTGTGATTTTGTGTGGTGGCATTCACTAAAAGTCCATTTATTTACAGGTTTCATTCAGTTCCAGTATTTCTTTGTTCTTTTTTTTTTTTTTTGCTCAATTGATCTGTTTATTTGTGACAGTGGGGTGTTGAGATCCCCCATTACAATTGTGTTAGTGGTAGAGGTTGGGATTGTGGTAGTTCTTGCCTCACATGCACAAGGCCCTGGGTTTGATCCCTAGCACCACACACAAAACAATGGAGAAACAATTATTTTAGTGCTTATTGATTTTTTACATGTTAATATTTATTTTATATAGTTGGGTGTGTTGGTATTTGGTGCATATATATTTATGATTGTTATCTCTTCCTCTTAGAGTTTTCTCTTAATAAGTGTGTAGTGACCTTTTTTGTCTCTTTTGATCAATCTTGGCTTGAAGTTCACTTTATCTGAAAATAGGATAGCTATCCCTGTTTTTTTCTGGATTACTGTCACGAAAAGTATTTTTTCCCATTCTTTGCCTTTTAGTCTATGAATTTTTTGAGTTAAATGTGTTTCTTGTACGCAGCTTATTGTTGGATCTTATTTCTTGTTCCATTCTGCCAGTCTGTTTCTTTCAATTGGTGAATTGAGACCATTTACATTGTTGGTCATAATTAATATATATTGGTTTATCTTTGTCATGTTATTTTCCTGTCTTTCACCTCTGTTTAATTGCTTGCCTTGCCTGGTAGATCTTTTTCTATTGGTGTTACTGGAATTTTAGTCTTTGTTATTTCTTCCTAAAATATCTTTCAGAAATTTTTGGAGAGCTGATTTTGTAGTAATGAATTTCTTTAGTTGTTCTCTGTCATGGAAGTATCTTATTTCTCCACTGAAAAATAGTTTTAGGGAATACATTAATCTGGGTTGAAGGTTGTTTTGTTTTAGGGCTTCAAATACCTTACCCCAAGCTCTCCTTGATTTGAAAGTTGATGCTGAGAAGTCTTCTGTGATTCTTATAGGTTTTCCTTTATAGGTGATTTGTTTCTTTTCTCTAGCCACTTTCAATATTCTGTTCTTATGCTGAATTTCGGGAATCTTAGTTATTATTTGCCTTAGTGTGGGTTTATTGTGGTATGATAACTGAAGTTTTATATGCCTCACTTATCTATATCTTGAAGTCTCTTTCCATGAATGGGAAGTTTTCTGCCATTAGTTCAGTGAACAGTTTGTTTTAAAATGTTGTTTGTGCTGTCTCCTGTTTTTATATTTATTCTGTTCAATGTTATGCTATTCTTCTTTGTACCGTCTTCAACTATTGGATTGATTTTTCATGATCCCTTGCTATTTTTAATGTCTTTCTTTTTTATGGCTAACTGAAATTCTGTCTTCCAGATCTGATATTCTATCCTCACCTTGGTTCATTCAGCTGTGTATACTTTCAATGGATATTTTTTAATCTCTTGAATATCTTTTTGAATCTGTTTCTTGGATGACATTTCTTTCCTATGTCAGGCACTCATGGCTTCTCATTTTCCTAAACTCTTCAATTGTTTTTTATCTGTGTCTACTCAGATTCACTGAACAAGTGTTTCATTATGACTGTCATTTTTTTTTAACTTGAGAGATTGTTTCTGATCTGGTTTTCTTTATAACCTATTTCATCTATTCTTTTTACTTGTGCTGGTATCATTTCAGAAAATTCAGGGGTGTGGCTTTGGATAGCCTCTATCTTGTTCTTGTAATTGTCCTGGGTGGTCTGGAGTTTGAGATTGTATTTTGTTTCTGAGTTCTATTATTTTCTATTTTTAAATATGTGTTTTCTGTGTTAATGCTCATAAATTGCTTATGATAGGTAGATTTATCACTAGTATCATGACTTTTCTAGGAAATGTCAGCTCCTCAGAGATGTAAGTGTAGTTGGCTCTTGGTCTTTGTATCTCTCCCAAGTCTTACCTATTAGGGGTGAGAAGTTGCTACTTGCCTTGGCACCCAGTTATTTGGTACTGGATTATAGTGATGGTTGTGACCCCAGACAATCACAGTGTTGTCATACAAGGGAGAACAACTGATTGCAACAGGCAAAAGTAGTGCAATTAACATTAACAATGACATCAAGCACAGACTAGAAACTGGAAAATTATGAAAAGTATTCATTTGGTACCTTTACATACGAGCAGGATCTATATAACCAAATCCAACATAAACTAGGAATGTTTATGCAGTTTGTTTTCCCTTCATAGACTGAATTTAAGCTATGGGGGCATTTAAGAGGAATAAGGGAAAAAATAGATAAATGAAGAGAAATATAGCAGGAGCAAGGCTGAAGGACCAAGGACAATCACCCAAGGTTTAAAAAACTGGAGAAATGGACAGTAGATAAAGCATGAAAGAAAAAGCAAAAGAACATTGATGCAAGCCAGAAAGATTAGAGACAATGTTCACTTACTTAAAAGCATTTTAAAAAATCAAGAAAGAAAGTTGAAGGAGAAAAACAAACAAACAAAACAATAAAAATAAAAGCCTAAGCAGAGATAGACACACACACACAGAAAGAGAGAGACAGAGACAGAGAGAGAGAGAGACAAAAGAAACAGAAAGAACAACATAAAACAATAAAAATTTTCAGAGGTCCTCTGTTCTGTGGTAGTTTCACAGTCTGTGCTGGGCAACCCCACCAAGTCTACAGTAGGATTAGTGCTGGGCGTGGGGCTGATCTTGGTATCCAGATGTGGGGACTGGAGCCAGAGTCTGAGCTGCCAACTTTCTGTATGTCCTCAGTGGCCTAACCACTTCTCCTTACCCCAATCATCTCTGCATTGTTCTCTCAGCTGCTGTGACACCTTGGGCAGAGATAGCCCAGGGCTGCTCCAAGTCCTGTCTACAGTTGGCCTCTCTCGGCCCTTGTACTGGCTCCTGTGTTCCAGTCCCCTGGCACTGGCATGTCTTGCCTCTCTCGCACTGCTTGGAGCAGAGTAGGAGGAGCACTGGTTTCCCACTCACTGCCCTTCCCCAACCCAGTGGTGCTTAAATCCTGAGTCCTTCTCTCTCTCATGCTGCTGGGAACAGGACAGGAGGGGTGGTGCTATTCCACTCCCTACCTTCACCACTGCCTCTTGTTGTCACTAGAGGTTCCAGTTAGCCCTGAGCTGCATATCAGAAAAAGAAAGAAAGAAAGAAAGAAAGAAAGAAAGAAAGAAAGAAAGAAAAGAAAAGAAAAGAAAAGAAAAGAAAAGAAAAGAAAAGAGTAAAATGAAAAAGCTGGTGGCTGATCACAGAGAGAGCAGATGGCTGGTCACTCACCCCTATTTGTACCAGCAAAATTTGCTGCCAGGCTTCCATGTCCTCTGTTTGGAGGATGCAACAGAAGCGAGCGGCCTTATATGTCAGGTCTATCCAGCATGGCTTCAGTTTGCCATGGTGTTGCAGTCCCTCGGCTTTTTGGGGAAATTCGCAGGATGGCAGTTCCTTCTCTGTGCAGGAAAAGATTTTACAGGCAGTCCTGTGCAATGCCTTGCCATTTTATAAAGTCCTTTTTTATAAATTCCTATGTTTGGTTTTATGTACAAGTCCCTTATTTTAGGTTTATTTTGTCATCAGGCTGTTTTTTTTCTCCCTTTCTTCCAGTTAACTGTTTGTAGTTGATTTTCTCTGAATAACTCCAACATGGCTGCTCCTCTATTCAGCCATGGTGAATCTTCCTGCTTTGCAAGTTCGAAGGTTCCAGTTCATTGTCAGTTGACTGTGTTAAGTCTGTGGTGAAACAGGGTTTCCCAATGTTAATGGGTATAAGAGGAAGTTGCTTACCTTGTGGCAGCCAGGAAGCAGAGAAAAGAAGAGGTGTGTGCCTTCAGTCACCTTGAGGGCATCCTCCATTGACCTAAAACCTCCTATTAGATCACACCTCTTAAGGATTCCATCACCTTTCACCAGAGTCAAACTGAGGACCACTCCTTTAATACATGGACTTTTGGGGGACAGTCCAGATCCAGGTGACAGCAGAGTGATTTTTCATGTATTAAGTAGAAATTGTAAATTATTTCACACATTTATAGTGAAAATTAAGTGAGATTATGATTTAAGTATACTGTGACTTAAACACACTATTGTAGTGGATAAGGTGGCGTGTCAACCGATTGTCTTTGGGCTCTGCCCAGGGTATTGGTGGGGCACATTTCGGGGTGTGTCTGGGGGGGTTGGGGAGGTGTGACCTTGAAGTTGATATCTGGTCCCTCACCTCTTCTTCTCTGGTGCTGTTCATCTGCTGTGTTTCCTGGCTGCCATGAACTAAACAGCTTTGTTCAGCACAACCTTTGCTGCCGTCATGTTTCTCCCTTGGATCCAGCTGACCGTGGGCTGAATTATCTGAGACTGTGAGCCATATAAAACCTCTTCTTTAAGTTACGGGTGTTGGGCGTTCTGTCTCAGCAATGGGAAAGCTGACCAATTCAACTATAAAAATATAATATTCATATTGACAAGTACTAATACATTTGTTATTTTGCGGTATCCTATATTCAGAATGATTAGTTACAGCTCAATTATAGTTTTAAATGTATCCAAGAAGTCTGTATTCATTCCTCTGGGATGAAGTGAGTGGCTGAGCGTAAGTTAAAAATTTGAATTACCTATACAATCAATTAATTTCTTGGGTGTGATAAACAAGATAGCTATATTTTGTGTAGTATTCACCTGGAGCCAGAATAGATGACAAAAAGAAAAAAAGCCACATTTTTAATAATTAAATTTAGCTTACTTTAGGCAGGTCAGAATTACAAATTTGTGTGTGTGTGGTTTTTTTGTTTGTTTGTTTTGAGATAGGGTCTTATTATGTAGTCCAGGCTGGCCTTCAACTAACTTTCTTTTTTTTTGTACCGGGGATCGAACTCATGACTGTGCGCTTGCAAGGTTGGTGCTCATGCCGCTGAGCTAAATCCCCAGCCCGGGCCTTCAACTTTCTATGTAGCTCAAATTGGCCTTAAACTTGTGGCAGTCCTCCTGTGTCAGCCTTCCCAGTGCTGAGATTACACATGGGAGGCCTGTGCCACCACACGTGGCCTAAATTGTTTTCTAAATTGACTTCAGCAGTCTTTAGACAAAGTGTGTCTATTTGTGTGCCATGATCTCTACCACTTCCTCTTGTCATACACCTGAACCACTTGACTTATGTGTGTTATTTGCCTGAACCTTGTATGCAGCTGAATTTAAGTCTGCTGAGCCTGAGAAAGCCAGGTGCACCATATACTCCTTAAACTACTATGCATGTGTATTGTCATGTAAAACAAGTCCTGGACAACTTAGAGACACTCTGTCTCAAAAAATTAAAAAAAAGAAAAAGGATTGGGGATATTGCTCAAGGCATAGGGCCTGGATTCAATCCATAGTACCAGAAAGCAAACAGGGTTCCAATAAAAGGCAAGCATGATATACTTCAGTGTGTTTTATGCTGGTATTTTCAATTGAAATTGCTTGGTGTACATGACCTAAAACTTGACTTAAAGCAGAACAAATAATAGACTTGAAATTGCTTTTGTGAAAACTTAGAAACTAAAAATAATTGTCATCTAACTAGATAGTCATTTTCTATTTGAAAATTGAAAAAGAATAAGGATTTATTTGTGGGCAAAACCAAGAAAAATTTTAAATATCAATTCGAAGTCTACTGTAATGAATTTTAAGCCTGGGCTTATCTGTAAATTGGTTCATTAACACCACCTTGCAAGGAAGTTATGAGGTTTAAATACAACAAAGGATTTGGAGCAAATGGTGTCAGGCCACAAGAAGTCTTCCATAAATAATGACTCTTGAAGGTACTTTCTTTCTATGATTAATACTTAATTATTATTATTTGAATTAATGAGGAATTGAGATAATATAGTTATTTGACAGTGTTTTCTAAACTTGGCAGTAGAATTTTAAATGAAATCTTATTACGTCAAGTAGAGCTAAAATATTTTATTAGTATAAATACAAGTTCAGATTTTTAAGTTCATATTTTAAAATTATGCCTAGTGATAAGGTGAGAACAAGGAGATTCCTCAGCTGAACACATACACATTTGTAAAGTCAGGCTTACAGATAGTTGTGCTGTTATATGAGCTTGTGTACCATCTTGGAGTTCAGTTTTTATTTAGCTTCCTTATTTGATTTGATGTCTTACTTGGCTTTGATTTATTTGGAGGGTTTTTTGGTTTTGTTTTATTTTGTTTTGTTTTTTGAGGCAAGGTCTCACTGTGGAGTGCAGGCTGGCCTTGAACTCACTTGTGTGCTTATGTACCCCAGGCTGACCTCGAATTCATGGCAGTCCTTCTGCCTCAGCCTCCTCAGTGCTAGGATTACAAGTGTGCACCATCACTCCTGGTTATTTGGAGCTTTTGCTTTAGTTTTTACTTGGTTTTATGGTTTCCTCACCAAGCTGCCAGCTCCTCAAGGATGGGGAGGTTTTATTTTTCTCACTGGGGCTCAATGCCCAATAGAATGCATGATACAGAGGAGGTCTCAACAAATACTTTCCTATCCTTTTCTTACCTCCCCCTCGCACCCACTGTCTGTCTTGTCTGTCTGTCTCTCTTGTTAAATGAATAAATAGCAGAACAGAATTTATTTTACCTAAGTAAAAATATCACTTTTTGTTTTTTGGCTCAGCAGGTTGGTAAAGGTGTGAGATAGGCTTAAAAAGAATGAGAAGTAACATATAATAACATAACTGATCTAAAGAGTGGCTTTTGATGAAGACCTAGGAGGTCCCCCGGTAAAGCTTTCGTTGTACTAGAGGAGAGTCTAGTATCGGGAAAGCCAGTGTGTGTATACACGGGGCATGGGTGCACTCCTTCACAGGAGTTGGAAGGGACAGAGAGGAGGAAGTGGGAAGGGAGCCAGGGTTTGTGGGAGGCCTGCCGTGCACCAGGCACCTGCTTAACACATTGCCTCAGCCCCTCTGGGCTCTGCCCCTCTTCGTAACAACAGCCTCCGAGTCCACTGAAATTAAACCAGTGAGGCATTGAGCACACTTTGACAGACAGACTGTGGAGAACAAGTGTAAACCATGCAGTGTCTCGTTGAGAATGAATACTTCGCAGATTTCTCTATCACTGTCATCTCACCCATGGGAACCAACAATAGAAAGTTGAGGTAAATGCAGAAAAAGTCACTCAATGGAACTTACATACCTTCTCTAATCTGACCAAAAATGATAGTATCTAATCCTTGTTTGACATTGTATGCATTTTAGTCACATTAATGCTTTTATTCACCAAATTGTGAGAGATGTCTCCATTTTTCCAGTGGGAGAATTGAGGCGCAGAGAGGTAAGAGTCATACTCTGGTCACACATGCCAGAAGCACTGGGTCTAGGCTTCTGAGGGTATCCACCACTCAAGAGCCTGCTTTTGGAATCTGTTTCTTAAAATATCAGCAGAAGTGAGAGGGAACCACACATGCTCTTTTACTGGTTCAAAGCTGAGTGTTCTTCATGTGAGCTTCAATCGATGAGAAAGAAACAAGCAGGCAGCTTGCAGGTCACTTGCAGCCATGGTGGCCGGGAAAGGAGGGCTTTCCCTTTTGTGGTGCTGAAGGATGGTGGTGATTCTGGATCCAGGAGGAAGTCAGGCTGAAAACAAAGTAAATATCCGTAGGATCCTTCTCTGTGCCATTTGTCTCTAAGTTGGAAAAATGAGTTTTTGACCCTGATTAGGTGAATCTGTTGAATGTATGCATAATAATCTGGAGATCCAGTGATGATATGAGCATAAGATTGCCAGCAGTTGGAAACCTTTAAACACGCACTTTGAATATTCTAGTCAAAAAATTTTTGGTGGCCTAAAAAGCATCCTACTTGGAAGGAAACATGTGTTGTGTTGTTCACAAAAGCCTTGGAACCCAGTATGCCACATTTACACCGTCATTTTGTGTGCATTGAGCAAGCTTAGAATTTTATTTATTGCTGAATTTTTCTACTCAGAGCATTGCCCATAAGGAGAAATGTATGGTACCTCTAAAACCCACAGACTAATGCCATCTATAGAAGTTGGCACTAAATGTAGAAAAACCAATGTACATGTTGGATTACTTTTCCCTCCTGCTGTTTTAGAGGATATTCCCTGAGCACAATATATACTTTTAAGAATGATTTGCTAACACTGTATGGTGCCAGTCTGCGAAGGTTTATTTGTACCACAGCTCCTTAAAGTACAGATATCATGGAAATTCATTTGCACTGTAAGAACAATGCATTTGGAAAAAAAAACATACTTTGGGTGACAAATTTGCATTAAGACAAGCATGGATTAAATTTCCTTCTATGAAGGACCCTGTATCTTTTAAATGGGAGCCTGTTCTGAACTAGCATCCTGTGACCATCTTGGGTTTGTGTGCTGAACTCTCTGGTGAGGTTCATTCACGGAACACTCAACATAAGAACTTCCTCTTGGGAAGAGGGAAAATGCTTTTTGGAGAAACACAGGAAGAATCTATGTTATGATCAATCTGATCATAACTCATTGAAAGCACAAGGGAATCTCTGTGTACATGTTCTTTAAATTAATGAATAGTGAGGAGTCTTCCTTCACCCTTGTGAATCCTTGTAAGAAGACATTTGCAGAGAAATTACTAGAGCTGCTCCCCTGTGGGAAGATTAATGCTTTAATATGCAGAAGCAGACAATTCACATTCCTTTGCTCAGTGGCACCGAGAGCTGCAAAGTCTTACTGCATTATTTTCCCCTTACAGACTTTCCCTAAGAACTTTTGTAGTATCAAATAAAGCTGCTAGCTGAAAGCCATGTCTGGCCTAGACTTGAAGACTCTGATTGCTATGTAGAGCCACCAAGTAATGTACCCTAGATCTGCTAGGAGTAAATATCTACATGAAGATGTTGATATTTTTCTGCTCATCCACTTTTGACTAATTTCCTACTAGATTTATCTGTATTGAAGTTGGGTCCCAGAACATGGAGTGAGGAAAAGATGCATCCTTATTCTCATCTCTTTGTTTCCAGAAAACTAGAAGTCAAAAAAAAGTGCTTCTTCCTCTAACAGCTCGCCCCGCCCCATCCCACCACCCTTTTCTCTCTTGCCGGGCTCTACATCTTGCGACTGTGTGCTCAATCCTGTTCCTTCCACAGTCTGAGGAACCTCTCATGGCATTATTACTTTAATGTCTTCTCTCCTTTCTCATCTGCTTCTTTTGGGCGGTGAACATATTCAAGATTTTGACACATTCAACACAGTAAGATTCCCTCTCCAGGCCATATTCCCTTTGGGAGCCCCTCTTTCTCTTCCATGGGAAAGCCAAGCATCTAGGCAGAGATGTCCATCACTTCCTGTACTCTCTCCCATTTCATTTGGTCTGGATTCCATTTCCAAGACTCCAGTGAAACTGCTTTTGTTAAGGTCACTAAAAAAGAGACTTTTTCTTACTTTTCACAGATATTCCTGTGTCTTCATCTTTCTTGACCACTTGGCAGTATCAGATTGTGTGAAGCACTCCTTAAATTTAATTCTTGAATATTAACTAAGAATAAAATATACAAATGTCTCTCCCCTAACTATTCCTTTGATTCACGTTTGTGTTAGGTTTGTGTTGCTGGGATGAAATACTTGAGAATAACGATTTGTAGGAGGGAAAGTTTATTTTAGCTCATGGTTTCAGGCTTTGGTCAGTGGACTGCATTGCTTTTGGGTCTGTGGCAAGGCAGAAGGTCCTGACGGAGGAGAGCTGGTGACTCGCAACAACCAAGAAGCGAAGAGAGCCTGGGCGGCTTCCTCTTTCTTTTCCTCTTGTTCTCTTAGGATCCCATCCTATGGGATGGTGCACTTACACGTGGAATGGATCCCCACTCAGTTCCGTGTCCCACATGCTGTCTCTAGAAATATCCTCACAGACACAACAGATGTGTGCTTTCCTCCTTGCCTGGACGTTTCTCCAGCCATTGAAGTTGACAGTCAAGACTGACCATCACAGAATTGCACTGATAAATTTGGGTGGAGTTGACCTCTTTTGATATTGGTTATAATGTTTGTATCCATAAACACAGCATGTCTCTCCCATAACATCCTTCAATGCAGTTGAAACATTTGCTCTGTGAAGGTCCTCTAGATCTTGTGTTAGATTTATTCTTAGCTTTCTCATTTTTATTATAAGTTATTTTAAAGTGGTATGCATTTTGAGATTATATCTTCTGAACTTGTATAGAAATATTACTGATTCATGTGTTGATCTTATCAGCCACTTTACTAAATTCTCATACTATTAATACTTTTTCTGTAACTTTGTTGTTTTCTAAGTATAATATTTATTGTAATAAAAGTCTGTGACAGTAAACACTCTTGGTTCTTGTTTATCTTAAACTGCTTTCTGTGGAGCTCACTATTGAATGATAGATAGTATTATACACTTCCAACTTCACAGTTTTCTCCCAGCAGAAAGTTAATTGCTCCACAGTTCCCTGGCTTCTGTGGTTACTTCTAAGAATTTTACTGTTGGCTAATTGGCATTTCTTTGTAGTATTCTTTTTTGCTTCTGGTTATGATAAAAGCCAGCCACAAGGAAGAATTCAGAAACTCAGGAATAGCAGCCCCAGAACACTCAGTCGGGGAGAGGTTACAGGAAACCTGCAGAAGGTGGGACCCGAGTTCCTATTCAGGGGCACCTTCTCTCAGGAGGCACAGGCAGGTTGGAAAGCTCACAGTGGGTCACGGGCATAAACAGCTGGACACACTCTTCCTCCTTCTGACCTTCTGCCTCTGTTTAATACTGGACAGACTCCTCAAAAGCCTCGTGCATGACATGACTGCTGTGTGGCCAAAGAGCCTGGTACAAAAGGTGAAAGAGTGGATCTGGAAGTGTCAACATAAGGTCACTGGCCCATTCTATGTATCTGCTCTTCAGATTCCACCCTCTGGATACTTGTCTCCTTCCTGGATTTTCATCATTGTTTGTTTAGACATCTCCTGCATAGTTACTTACAGTGTATCTGTGGGGTCTGGTATTTTAGGTCTAGATATCCTATAGTTTTTGTTTTTGTTTGCTCTTGTTCACACTAGCTTGTTCGCTTGAGATTATGTCCTTTCAGCGTGAGCACATGTTTGATTAAAATTAATCTACGTCATTCTTAAGGGACCTGAGTTAAGGATTTTTTTCACTTTAGTATGATTCACATTTGTTTCTGCAAGATGTCATGGTCCTCCACTAATACTCCCAGTAAGAGTAGTGTCACTTAAACTGCAGATTTATGTAAAAGAATAATTATACATAGCTTTTAGGAGAGGCTATCACTTTTTTCCTGCTAAGAGATATGATGGACATTAACAGATTTCCTCCTCTGCTCCCTTTGTTGTGGGGCGGAAGCTTTCTCCCTCCATACGCTGCAGTTCTGCATGGGCCCCATGCCATTCACTTCCCCAGGTGCAGGTCCAAGGCCTTACCTTTATCCTCCTGTACCTGGACTTTGAACTCCTGAAATCCTAGTTCCCTGGGCTTTGATATTTGTTCTATCCTTTCTTGATTTGTTGCTCATTTTAACTTGCAAATGAAGGATTTCTTTAATTTCGTGTGAATTTTAGGACTTTGAGGTGGAAGACGATCCCTAGATGTTGTATTTCTGCTATTTGTGACTTGTCATTTTCTTGGGATCATTTTCCTGATTATTCTTTGATTTGGGACACCTTGGTATTCTGTCCAATTCCTGCTTGCTGTATCACTGTACACTTACCAATCAGTGACAGCATGAATTCACACACTGCTGTCATCTCTCCTTGGAAAGGGATTATGCTGGCATTTTTCACCCATCTCATTAATGTTTAGCATTATATCAAGCACACAGGACTGTAGTTCATATTTGTTGAATTAATGAGTGAAAACGAGAGCCATAATTTGTCTCTATAGAGAACAGTTTGTTGAATTGAGAGAGGAAGGGATAGCGCAGTAATGACACTCAATGGATAAATGTTCTGATGTGACTTCAGTTTCCCAGTGTTTTCACTTCTCTTCAGAAAGTGTATTTTTAGCTTTGGCTTTGTGTCTACCTTCATGCTGTAGAAAAGTTATTTTTACACCTTTCATATATATTTTTTTTCTGGGATGCATGTGAACACGTAGAATTCTTGACAATTTCAGCTAGTGATGGGATTTTTCTCTCCACTGGGGTGGGGTGGGATGGATACTATTGAATCTCTTTTGTCGAATGGTATCAAATCATTATTGGCTTTTTTTCCAATTAACATTCGGACCTTCTAGCTTATAAGTGATTTTATTAAATTGGATGGTTGGGCTTGAAAATTTGCTTCAAGTGAAGCAGATAAAATACAATTAACTTCTGCAAATATTCAGAGCATGCAACACTGAAGATAAAGGAAAATCACTTTGAATGTGTGGAAGGAGAGGAAGAGGATGAAATCTGACTTAATCAATACTACAGCACCCTGATGTCAGCCTCACAGCGCCAGCTGGTGCCTTTAACATTCTTCTCACGGAGAACAGAATAGAGAACAAGCCACTGCTGTGGAGAGGCAAACGGAAGAGTCACTCTCAAAATAAGGAGCTTGTAACTTCTCCAAACAAGAGGCGATGGGCCTTGATGTGAGTGTCTGTTACATGCAAAATGGCAGAGACTGATGTGTCTCTGGAGCGAGGCCTTGGAGACAATGGCAGGGAAGATGACACGGGGAGGAACGGGCTGTAGAAGGCACCATGAAGACAAAGAGCTTCCGCCGCCAGTTTCGCAGACTGCAAGAAAGCTACTTCGACCACAGTCACAAGTTTCCAAGAGCTTTTACAGAGGAAAATTGTTATTATGCACTAGCTTGGCTTTTTTAAAGAGCCTGCTGGGTCATTGCATTCTTCCTATATGTCCGAAGCTGGAGAGTTGATTCTGTGAAGGTGAAAGTAGAGAGAGCTGTTGTCCAAGTGAATAGAAACACAAGCTTACCTGACTGTGAGTTTCCGCAGAGAAATAACAGAGAAGAACAGTGCTGTGAAATCAGACAGTACAACCAGAGAATCAGAAAGGCGTTGCTCTCTGGGGGCTTGTGCAGTTCCAAGAGATTTGAATGGAAAAGTTTTCTTTTGTTTTTTATTTGTGTTTGATCTTTTTCTTTTTACTTAGTTTTTCTTTTAATGTGACATGTAAAAATTACATGTTTATAAGGCATCATGCTATATATTGCATAGTTCAAAACAAGGTCAACATATCTATCTTTAGAAAGATTTGCCAGTTCTTTATGGTATAGACATCCAAGATCCTTTCTTCCATATTTTTGAAATATGAGAACATTGAAATAAGCTAGGACCACCTCTCTGTGTTGTGGAGCACCGGGACTTATTTCTCCTGCCTAAAACTTAGTGTCCTTTGACCAATCCTTTGACATTCCTATGTCTCTCCTGACTTTCTCTAGTCTTAGTAATCATTATTCAACTTCTGTGATTTAACATTTTCCATGTTCCACATGTCAGTGAGAACATATGGTACTTGTTTTCCTGAACTTGGATCATTTAATTTAACGTAATGATCTCAGATTCCATCCATGTTGCTGTAGATGACAGAGATTTTCTTTTTATGGTCAAATGGTATTCTATTATGTCTGGATACCATGTTTTCCATATGTAGTCACCAGTTGGTAGATTGTGTCTTTTTCTTAGTTATTGCAAATAGTTTTGCAATACATATGGAATTTCAGATGTGTTTCTGATACACTGATTTTATTTTCTTTGGCTATATAGCCAGTAATGGAATTACTGACCCATATGGTAGCTCTGCTTATAATTTCCTGGAAGACCTCCTTAATAATTACATAATAACTTTTTTTTTTGTACTGGAAATTAAACTCATGACCTTGTGCTTGCCAGGCAGGCACAGTACCACCAAGCTATGTCCCCAGCCCTAGGCTGTTCTAATCGATGTTTACACCAAAGTGTACAAGGGTTCCCATGTCTCTGCATCCTTACCAGCACTTATTTTCAGTGTTTTTGATAGTAGCCATTCTTACTTAACAGCCCATGGGGGTTCTGATTTCCACCTCCTTCATTATTAGTGATGTGGACCATGTTTTCATGTACTTATTGAACCTTTGTATACCTTCCTTTGAAAAATGTCTACTTATGTCTTTTGCTCATTTTAAAAATGAATTATTTATTTCTTACTACGGAATTTTTTTTATTTTCTATATGTTAGAAATATTAACACTTTATCCAGATGTATACAATGCAAAAATTTTCTCTCATTCTGTAGGTTGTCTTTTTACTCTGCTGATTGTTTTCTTCACTGTGCAGACAGCTTTTTATGTTAATATAATCCTATTTAACTATTTTTGCTTTTTAAAATTTTTATTAGTATATGTTTGGAGCACATAATGATTACAATCATTGTGGGAAGTTGGTACATGTACATGTGAACTCATCTCAATTCTACTTCCCTTCTCTCTCTATATATCCTGATCCTTTTTCTATTTGCAAAAGTGCTATCTCCTTGTTCCCTATTATCTGTTTTTAATTTTGCTTTTTGATTTATTTATGTTTTAAGAGAAATCTTGTGATATTTAAGCTTGCATGTCTCATTTATTTCACTTAACATTATGGTCTCAAGGTGCATCCATTTTCATACAAATGACTCAGATTTATTTATTTATTTATTTATTTTAGCAAAATAATACTCTATTGTGTATGGAAAGCATACTTTCTTTATCTTTCCTCTGTTCATGGTCATAAAGGATGCTTCCAAGATTTAGCCTTTGTGAACTGTGCTGCTATAAAAATAGGTTATGTGTATATCACTATAATATGACATTTTTAACTCTTTTTTGGGAAGATACCTAGAAAGGGACTGACTGGGTCAAATGCAATTTTTATTTTTATTTTTGTGAGAAATCCCAATACTGATTTTCTTAATGGCTGTGCTAGTTTACATTTATACCAGCAATATAGAAGGTCAGTCTCTGCAACATTTGTTACTATATGATTTCTGGATTCTTTTTGGAGTGGAGTAAGATGAAATTCTCAGTTGTTTTAACTTGCATTTCTCTAATTGCCAATGATGAATTATTTTTTGTATAATTATTGGACATTTGTTCTGCTTCTTGTGAGAATTTTGTATTCATTACAATTAATCATTTTTTGATTAGGTCTTTTACTTTGGGGAGTATGATTTTTTGAGTTCTCTATATAGTTTAGATATTAGTCTCCTGTCTGAGGGATAGTTGGGAAATCTTTGTCTCATTCTGTATGTTGTCTCTTAATTCCCTTGGTTTTTTCCTTTGCTCTGCAGAAGCTTTTTATTTTGGCATAATCCCATTTGTTGATTGTTGATGATATTTCTTGTAGGGGTTCTGCTCAGAAAGTCCTTGCCTACACTTACAACTTCAAGAGTTTTACCTAGTTTATCGTCCAAATTATTAAGCATTTCTGTTTTAATATTTAGATTGTTTGCTCATTTGTATTTTAATGTAGCATATGGTGAGAGGCATGGCTCTGATTCAGCCTCCTGCATGTGTACAGACAGCTTCTCCAGCGTCATTTGCTAACGAGGTTATCTTTCTCCGTGTTTTTGGTCCCTTTATCAAAGATAAGGTGGCTGACTGTGTCCGGGGTAGCTTCTTTGTTCTCTGTTCTGTCCCATTGGTCCACATGTCCTTTTTTTGTGCTGTACTATGTTTTTATTGTTGTAGGTTTGTCCTATCACTTGAAATCTGAGATTTAATTCATCCTGGTTTACTCTACAAAAAAATTGATTTCTATGATGAGTCTTTTCTGGCTCTATATGAATTTTAGGTTTGTTTCTTTTAGTTCAGTAAGGAATGCTGTTGGTAGTTTCACTGAGATTGCTTTATACTTACATGTCAGTTTTGGAAGTAAGACTGCAGTGTTGGTTCTACCTATCCAGGAATGAAGGGAATCTTTTCATGTTTTGATCTCCTCTTCGTGCTTCTTTTGTAATTTTCGTGTATGGTTTTCACTTTCTTAGGTTAATTCCTAAATATTTAATTTTTGTTGATATTATTGTGAATGGCATTGTTTTCTTGTTTTTTCTCCAATGGGTTCGTTATTAGTGTAAAGAACACTGTTTATTTTTGTGCATGATTTTGTATCCTTCTATCTTGCTGAATCTGGTTATTAGTTCTAGCAATCTTCTTGTGGAATTTTTTGGATCTTCCATGCAAAGAACCTCATGATCTGCAGATACTGATAAGTATGACCACTTCCTTTCTTAGGCACATACTTTTTATTTCTTTTTTGCTTTACTGCCTTGGCTAATGTGTTAAATCCTATATTTACTGGAGTGGTAGAGTGTACTTTTGGGTTATTACTGATACTAGTAGGAAAGCTTTAGCTTTTCCCATTTAAGGTGAGGTTGACAGTGGCTTTTGTAATAAATGCCTTTCATCATTTTAAAATAAGGTCCTTATATACTTAATTTTTCATGGTTTTTATCATGAAGGATGTTGCATTTTATAAAAAAAATCCTTTTCTGTGTCTGTTGATATTATCATGTGATTTTTGTCTTTGCTTCTCTTTGTGTTATATATTACATTTGTTGATTTGCATACAGTGAGTGATTCTTGCATCCCTGGGATAAAGTCTACTTGATTATGTCGTATGATATTATTGATGATTTATTGCATGTCTGTGCAGTATCTTGTTAAGGATTTTTGCATCCATGCTCGTTAAAGAGATTGACCTTTGATCTCATTAAAGTGATTCTCCTTTTCAGTGGGGTCCTTGTGTGCTTTTTGAGTTAGGGTATTTCTGGCTTCCAGAAAGCCTTTGGGAGCACTCTTTTTCAATTCCATTAAAGAGTTTGAGGAGTATTTGTATTATATTCTCCCTCATGTTCTTGTAGAATTCGATGGTAAATCCATTACCTCCTGTGTAGATTTTCTACTGCTGTCTCAATTTCATTTCCTGTTATTGGATTGTTTAGTTTTTATGTCTTCTTGTTTTCAGTTTTGATAATTCATAGATGTCTAAGACTCTGTCTAGGTTTTTCAAGATTCTTCAGTCTTTTGGAATACAGTTATACAGTTTTTTCATAGTAGTTCCTAAAGGTCTTCTGGATTCAGTATTGTATATTGTGATTTTTTCCTTTTTCCTTTTTAATTACATGCATGTGGGTTTTTTCTTCCTTCTTTTGGAATGTTTGTTTAAAGGTTTATATATTTTATTTATTCTCTGAAAGAACCCGTTATTTGATTCTTTTATTTTTGTATTATTCCTTAGTCTTAAATTTTTTTAAAAAATTCCACTCTGATCTTACAATTTCCTACTTTGACCTAGGTTCGCATTTGGACTGTTCTTGTTCTTCTAGTATCTTGAGGTGCATTGCTGTGTGATTTATTTGAGCTCACTGTTTTTTGAATGTGAGCATTCACACAATAAACTTCAGTTTTAGGATATGCTTTCACTGTGTTCCATAGGTTTGGGTATGTTACACTAGTATTGTCATGAAATTACTTAATTTTTTTTTTGATTCCTTGTGTGACCAGTTAGTACTCAGGAGTGTGTTAATTAATGTCTAGGTGTTTGTTAAATTGCTATGTTTTCTTTTGCAACTGAGATCTAGTTGTAGTTCACTATGAACTGATCATATAGATGTGATGATTTCATTTCTTTTGTATTTATTTAAGCAGGCTTTATAGACTATTATGTGCTTTATTTTGGAGAAAACTTGAAGAATGCTTATTCTGTTGTAATAGAATATTCTCTAGACATCTATCAAGCACATTTGTTCAAAGGTGTGCTTCAGCTCTGGTATTTCTTCCTGAATTTTTATTCAATTGATTTAATTCTGAATGTGAGGCATTGTACTCCTCCACTTTGATTGTGTTCATGATTATGTCAGTAGTGTTTTATGAGGTTAGCTGCACCAATATTTGGTGCATATGTATTTATAATTGTTATCTCTTCCTGCTAAATTGTTCCCTTACCTAATGTGTAATGATCTTTTTTGCTTCTTCTGAACAGTTTTACCTTTAAATTAACTTTGCTTTGAAATAAAATAGTGATGTCTGCTTGTTTTTAGGGTCCTCATGCCTAGAGTATAGGATCTATCCTTTGATCCTTAGTGTATGAATTTTTTCTTGGAATAGACATGTCTTTCAAATGTAGCAGACTGTTGAATTTTGGTTTTTGACCCAGCCTGCAAGTTTGTGTCCTTTAATTGGGGGAGTTGAGGCCATTTATTTTGAGACTTATTCTTTTCCCTTGAGTTGTTAACTCCTTTGTTTTTCAGCATTTAAGTTCTAATCTTGTTTAATGTATTCATTCTATCTGAGCTTTTGGCTTTGTTGGCTTTCTTGTCTTTGTCTAGCATATTCTTCAGTATGTTTTGGAGTGCTTCTTTGATACTCATGAATTACTTAAAGCATTCTCTGTCGTGAAATCTTATTTTACCATAAATTTTGAAAGACAGTTTTTTAGGATATATTAGTCTAGGTTAGAAATTCTTCACTTTTAGTCATTGAGATACTTTACTCCAAGCTCTCTTGGGCCTTAAAGTTTGTGTAAAAAATGCTATAATTCTAATGGGTTTGCCTTCAGAATTGACTTTTTTTTTTTTGCTTTTTAAAAACATTTTGTTGCTCTGTTGGGCTTCTGGGATTTTTACTATGATGTAGGAGATTCTTTTTTTTTTATTATACCTGATTGGCATTTTTAAAGACTTAACTGTATATTGATTTCTTTCCTCACACTTGAAATATTTTCTGCTTTGATTTCTGTAAGTAGATTTTTTATTGCAGATATTTAAGTAGATATTTTTTATTGTTCTCTAATTTATTTCAAGCTCCAATTAGTCTTAATTTAGTCTTCTTAGTGTCTTTTAGTAGCCCTTGGATGAATTTTTCTTTCTGTTTTTAAGGTTTTTCTGAGTGTGTCATTATGATACCATTTTGTCCTCAATTTCTGAAATCTTACCTTCCCACTAGTCATTTCTGTTGGTGATTCATTACAATTCTTTATCTCCAAGGTTTCTGCTTGGCACCCTTTCACAGAGTCTATTGCACTGGTAAATTTGTCAGCCATATTTTGAACCATTTTTTTCAACTCTTCCAATTTTTTATTTCTTTTCCCCATAACCACTTTCATCAGTCTGTTTGTTAGTTCATCTATCTTTGGTTTGTGTCATCTTTGAGCTCACTTAGTTGTTTGCTTCCTCTTTAGTAATTTTACACAGTTCTTCTGTCTGTTATTTGATTTCCTCTCCATCAGTGCGCCTTGGTTCTGCTTTGTGAGAGTTGGGAGTCTCTGGAGGCATTTTCTTCTAGTTTCTTCATGTTGATTTTTTTTTTCTTGTTCTGAAAGTTGAGGTAAAAAGGAATGAAGAGAATTCATTGTTTGTATGAAGATCTCTTTAGTTAGCTTCACTCTTTTGATACTGTAGAGAAACAGCTTTTGAATCGTGCTTTGGAGTTGATTTATACAAGGACAACTATAGCTCTTAGAGTTATGGTTAACTCTCAGTTTCAAAGTAACTGCTCACTTTAATTGAATAGATTCATAACAACACATGATGATTATTCTCAGCTTAGTCTGGAGAGAGAGAGAGAGAGAGAGAGAGAGAGAGAGAGAGAGAGAGAGAGAGAGAGATAGATTATGGCAGTTGGCTGACAGGATTATCAAAACCTAAAAGTCCCACAACCTTCTTTCTGTATGCTGGACATCTAGATGGTATAATTCAGTCTGTATCCAAATGCCGAAGACCGTGGGCAGCCTCAGGAGCTAAAGACCTTAGAGCCAGTAGTACTGGTGTTCACAAGCAGCACAAGAAGAGAAAGTGAATTTGCTCATGCTTTGTTTTGTGCCCCCCCCCATTTGGGCCCTCAGTGTTGAATGATGCCTACCATATCTGTGAGCATGAGTCTTCTTTACTCAGTCTGTGGATTCAAATGCTAACCTGTTCTAGGAGTACTCCACAAAGGTCATGTTTTCCACCTACCTGAGCATTGCTTAGCTCGGTCAGGTTGACACGTAAAATTGGCCATCATGGAGGATCATTGTTTTTTCGTGACACAGCCTTTACTTTTTCACTGGAGACTTTGGGATTATGAGAATGGTTTTTTTTTTTTTTCCCTTGATGCTGGAGATTGAATCCAGGACTTTGCATATAGGCACATCTTCACCTCTTTTCTAAAAAAGACTGAACTCAAACTTGTGATCTTTCTTCCTCAGCCTCCCAGAGTGCTGGGATTACAGATATGTTACTGTCATGCCTGGCTAGGAGAATGGCTTTTATTTGAAAACATTATCATTCCAGCTGTGCAACTACCAGTCCTTTGAGTTCTAAAGACCGCATAATCATTTGTGAATTAATTCTGAAAGGAAAGATTATTAGGAGGAAAAAATATTCAGTGATTTATATGATCTGTAAGCAACATCAAAACATTTTAACAAAAATGAATCTTTGTCATTTAACATAATGAAGATGAATAGAAATTCAAACTATGCTTTTAAATAGGCTACATGTTAAAGTCGTGTCATTATCTCCACTCTAGTGGATTATTTGGGGAGTGAATACATTGCATTATATTTTTACAGAACTTGACATCTTAATTGTTTTTATTTGTGTTAGATGGAACTCTACACTTTTGAAAATGTAAATACCATCATAGAAAAAGGGACAATGCCCTGACTATATTTCGCTATATGAAAAATATCTTCTCTTTAAGATTTTGGAGAAAATATTTTGGGAATGAAGTATTGACAGTTTCTGAAGGAGAAAATGCTTAGAAATTGTAATGGAAATGTGAGAGTATTAGTTCCATTTACCAAATGCTTCTTTAATTGTAAAGTATCGTAGGATTTAATTCCAGCCAAATGACTAATTGGCTGGGTGGCCAAGTGACTAATTCTGTGACTTGTGAGCAAATGTGGGATTTGTGTCATTTGCATTTAGCTGCCTATGTGCCACTTTCTGGAGCTCCCTTTTTTCCTTCCCCATGGCCCTGGCATATTTTGGGATGATGGTTGCACCATGAACCCAAATCCAGTATTAGGAAAAATGGAGCAGATTCCATAGCCAACCCATGTGAACATGTGCAGGGAGTGTGCAAGGCGTCTGTTGGAAGATAGGAGTTAGGGGCTGTTTGTTAACGTAGCAGAACTGTGCATCCTGACATATAGATTAGGAATTCCAAACTGTGGGGCCAAGTTAGGAGACTGGTAACAAAAAGGGTGGAATGTCCACCTTCTCCATTATTACTGATAGGTTCATTATTTCCTGGAGGGCAGTGTGTCCTCATGGTGAAGGACTGTACCTCTAAAGCATCCAGGTCCCAGGTTGGATGTGCCTGGCTCTCCTGGGCCACACTGAGTGAAGAGGAATCATGCTGCCTGTGAAGTATAGAACGTAATACAGTTAATATATATAAGTAATAAAACTTTCCTTAGTTTTAATAGTTTTTATTATAACACAGGGATGTCCAGCCGGAGGGCTGCAGGCTGGACATGCCTGGAAGCTGTTATTACCTCATCTGTTACACAAGACGAATCATCTTCCACTTCCTGAGGGTGCAATGGTTGAAAGTGATAATATGCTTCGTGTGCTTCACACAATGCCACACGATAACATGCAGGGAGCTTTAGGTTTTATTGTTCTTCATTATTCCAGTAGCAAGGAATACTCTGTTCTTCCTGCTAAGCTTTCCAGCCTGTTGAGAAATCACTTTCCCAATCCTTCTGATAGGTGGCTGCCCTGATTTTTGCTGGAAGTCTGCAGTGGCAGGGAACTCACTTCCTCCTGAGGCAGTGAGATATTATTTCACAAGGGGCAACAAAGACCATTTTCCCATAGGTCCCACCTGTTGGTTCTTAACACTGGTCTTTAGGGAAACAGACAAACCTAATTTCTCTTCTACTGAACAGTTCCTGTAGGTGATCTTTAGCTGGTGACTTCCCCGAGTGAGGCTCCTTCTGTGATGTGTCTGGGACCCATTTGTGATGTGTTCCAGAACTGAACACTAGACTGCTGTGCCTGTACCATCTGTGAATTACGTGGAAGCTTGTGTTTGCGGAGGACTTGGTACCTGCAGGCTCTGTCCTCATCACAATTCTGAGTGATTTTGTTATCTCCACTTATGTGAAACAAAGACAAATTAAAGAAGTATTGTTCTGTGTGCAGATAAAATTGTTGAATAAATAGGAAAATATTGTATATATTGTTGTAAGGAGAAATTCACAGAATGAATGGAAAAACAGAAAATACTTTAAGGTTATTTGTTGACAAATTGACAAACAATAGGAACTGTATTAATAATATCAATCAAGTAATATGGTAGAAGCAGTGTGATATAAGAAATATGTATGTTCCTCATGCTTATTAATAATTTTTAGATTATTCTAAGCCACAAAAAAGTCATGTTCTCCAAAAAAGGTATAGCAGCTTGTGGTATCATTTTAATTAAGGCAGTGTGTATTTCTAACATAATGTGTGAAAATAGAAAACTGACCAAAATATAAATAAATCTAACTATTCCAATAGAAAGTAGCATATAAATCAAGCAAATAAATTAACTCAGTGGAATTTAGTCTCAAGAGAATGTAATAAATACTGTGCCTTCAGCAAAATATTTTAAAAGTTATTACTAAAAAATATGAACAAAAATAAAAAAGCCATTGACTAAGTTCTCAAAAGGCATTATAATTCCTAAGAGAAATAACTGACCAGATAGAAGCATGCCTACATATTGTGAAGATAATTCACATTGTTTGTTAATAAAATTCAGAAGACAGATTAAATTCTTAACAGACTATAACCAATATAAACATAATAGAAACCATTAAAGAGTCCTCAAACATACAAATATACAAGACCAAATATACAAGACCAACTTCATAGAAGAATTAGAATTAGAAGGACTCTAATTTAGTTAAATATGTTATTTCTTTAAAAGAAGGTTATAGAGTCAACTTCTCTACATTAAAAGATTCAAAACAAAGAAAGGCGAATGGACCAAGTATACATAAGCAAACCAATGTGCTATACAGGCAGTGAGAAACCCAAAGAGACAATGTTACAGTCCATTACATTGCAGTCATTTGTTTGAATAAAGAATGACCATTTGTCTTTGCACCATCCTTTCAGACTAGAAAGACAATGAACTTATCAACTGAAATGGGAAACTCTCTTCTTTATATACAATCGTTTTGTACTTCTAAGAACTTGCTCAAAATCAATTAAATTTACATGTGACCTTAAATGAGGTATGCTGTATTCCAATTTGATCTAATTTAGGCCACACATTTCGGATTTTGAGTCAAGAGCCTTACCCAGAAATTTAATTCTTTTAGTTTGAGTTTGTGGGGCTGGAGGTGAATTCTAGCTTATGCTGGTGAAGATTCTCTGCAGAGTAAAGACAGCCACGAAACATAGGACACTGAGTGCTGTCCGCCAAGGGTGTCAGTCAGTCCCCGGCTACGAGCGGTGAGTGTCCGTGTGTGTTTCCAGGTGAGATGACCTGGCTGGCACTGGCACTCTGGACAGGACATTGACATGGCCTCTATCACACACTGGTAAAATTTTTATTTTACCAAGTTATTGTGGCCCTCAGAAATAACTTAAAAAAACACACACACACAACCTGGTGGAGAGGGAAGTAATGCAGATAGAATTTTCAGGCTAAACATGTACTAGAGTTTCACTCAGACTAGCAGGTAGTGGTAGACTATAATTTTCATTTAGAATTCTGGTTAGTTCATGCCCCCCAGGACTTCCTTTGAATTTGCTTGTTGCCAACTTAATGTTTCCCTTTTTGCGTGCACTTTTTTTTTTTTTTTTTTGTACCGGGGAATCGAACTCATGTCCTCACACTTGCAAGGCAGGCGCTTATGCCGCTGAGCTAAATCTCCGGCCCCCATTTTTTTTTTTTTAATCTGTAGCTTGATGACTAGACTATGTTCTGTCCTCAGTGGGGGACCAGCATTTATATATTCGTTTGAATGAAGAGGATCAAACATCTCTGCATTTTCCACAGGCCATATGATAAAGGCAGGCTAAGAACAAGTGAGCCCAAGGTGCAGTCCTTTAAGAAACGATCTTTGAAAGTGAAGTTGTTTATTCAGACTGCTAAAGCTGCCCGTTTCTTTCATCTGTGTATACTCTTTCCAAAATTCTTGATCTTTCGTTTGCCCAAAGCATTTCCAGGAAGGTTGGGAATACAAATGTCTGGATTATTTTTCCTTCTAAGGTAAATATCACAGAGCCATCCTAGCACACAATGCAAAGGTGAAAGTCCTTTATAAATCTCAACAGAGATTTATCCTGAGCCTATGGGAACCAAATACTCTTCGAGGTGCTGGGCATGAGGTAATAAACTCAACTGGTAAAGTCCTTGTCTTCTTGGATTTGCATACCAACGGACCATAAGCAAATGTGTCAGCGGGAAGGCTACCCGCTGGATAAAGATCACACAGGGTGAGGGGTGAGGGGATGCTGAATGGTTGGTTGCTTTTTATGTAGAATGGTGAGGGAGCAGAACTCTCAAACAGGCACAGTTAGGCAGTGAGCTGACAGAGGCATAGCACCCAAAGAGAGGGGAGAGCTGAGGCAGCATGGTGGGAGAGAACAGGGCTTGGCTGTAGATGGCAGCAGCAGGTGGCCCCAGGAGCTCACGAAGCAGAGGCTTGTGTTAATGTTGAATATATGTGTGCATATATGTATATATATATATATATATATTTTTTTTTTCTCCCTTTTCTGGTGTTGGAGATTGAATCTTGGGCCTCATGCATGCTAAGCACATGCTCTACACCCTAAATCCATAATTTTTATTTCTGTATTTTAATAAAACTTTTAAAGACTTTACTGCATATAATTAATTTTAATTACATTTTGATTCTTAAAGAAATTATTTAAATATAAATATTGATATTATTAATGTATTTGGAAATACACACACACACATGCTCACACACATACATGGCATTTCTTTTTTTTTCCTTTGTAGAGCAGGCCCTGGAATAGTGACTATAAGAAGAAATTGACTGTGGTACAGCGTTCCCCAGGAAAGGTGTCAATAGCTGCCTTCATGTTTCTGGGAAAGCAGGCATTTTTTAGGGAAGGGGTGATGGTCATTGCAGTTTGGCCATCAGAGAGGAAACAGAAGCCCCGCAGGGGAGGGTGTTAGATCGGAACCAGTGGCTGCAGGCTGAGTGACATGGCTCAGGACACTCTCACGCCTTTCTAGACAATGCTAGAGGAGCTGGTTTCTCACTGCCTTTCCATTCTTTAACGTTAGAAGAGTTTCGTTTATCTTTTCGCTTGATTCCCCTCTTCTCATTCTCTATATACCTTTCTTCCCTTTTTCTCCTCCTGTTTCTCTCATACATTTTTTGTTGTTGTTGTTTCTGTCCATTTCTGTAAAGCCAGCTGTTTATTTTTCTAGCTCCAGGGAAAGGAAACCCTAGAGCCAGATAAGTTTATCTAAGAACTTCAAATTTCCTGGTGTTTTTTTGTTGTTATGTGGGTTTCCTTTTGATGTCAGTCTATGGTTGTCATAAAGTAGGTTTAGATATTTGTATCTTCCTAATCCAAATACATTCAGAATATAAAGTAGCACAATATGGTGAGATTCAGGAAATGTTAAATTATTTAAGACGGACTTAGTTTGAATTGAACGCTGCCTTCCTGGGTGATACGCTGCGAGGTTGATCTCTGGCACCGTGGTTTCTGGGGGTTAGCACGTTAAGCATTTAATGTCACCATTTTCTTCCAAGAGCTTGTGGTGGCTGAGATGTTCCTGTCTGCCTGTCGCTTACCTGTGTGCCTTGGAAAAGAGATAGATTTGATAGATTTGATCCATGAAAATGGTGAGAAAAGTCAGGACAGGTCTCAGGTATTGAGTGCTGAAGGGTTAAAGCACTGGAGCTGCAGTCTGACTTTCTAAGGACTCAGCAATCCAGGGGAATGAATGGCCGGAGATAACAGAGACTATAGAAGGCCGCTTGCTTGTGTCTTGGAAACTCATCAGGTCTGTGACTCATAATTTCATTTCACACATCTTTAGTTTTATGTTGCATTTTAGTCATAGCTGGACACCTCACTAAACAACTTTTATCCTGCAGCCAGAATGATCCTTCACCTTGTTAAATTAATGCACACAGTGCAAGGTGTGGGATCGGGCTATGAACAGTGGTGAAAATAATGAAATTCCATTTCCTCGCTGACCCCGATCTTAATTGTCATATGCTTTCTAGTTTTCTATCTCAGACTTCCACTTTGATATGGAAGTTATGGCCTGTACCATTTTTAAAAGTTCTATTTAAACTGAGATTATTCTTACAGCAATCCTTGTCTATGTAGTATCTAACTCATCCCATATATTAACATCTTAGAGCTGCTATAACAAAGTCGATTTGATGATTTTGAACAACAGAAATCTATTCTCTCACTATTCTTGACACTGGAGATATGAAATCGAGGTGCTGTCAGGGCAATACCCTTTCTGAAGGCTCTCCAGGAGAAGCCTCCCAAGAGATTGCTGGAAGATACCGCTGCTTCTTTCCATTCCTTGGCTTGTGGACACATCACCCAGTCTCAGCCTCCGTTACCTCACCTGTGTACTCTGTGTGTATTTCTGTTTCTCTGTGGCCCCTTAACTGTGTCCTTTTAAGGACAACAGTTGTTTGATTAGGGCCCACTCTGTAGGGAATCACTTCATCTTAATTTTACCGATTCAAACTGTGAATACCTTATTTGCAAATGAGGCCACATTGTGAGGTCCACATAGATACGGATTTTCAGAAGATGACATTCAACCCTGTACATGCCACACACTAGAGTCTCTAAACTTATTTGGAATCAAAACTATAATTTGTTTATATCTAGAGTACCTGTATTGGAGTAGCACTTAGAACTCAGCACGTGCTTGCTAAATGACTGTTAAATGATAGTTTTACATTGAATAAAGAAATATCCTATAAGGAAAAAAATTACAAGAAATGCGAATGGGATGTAACATTTCTGAGAGAGAATAGTAATTCTCTCCCATCATTTCCATATGCACATACATGTATCAGCAGCAGCAGCTTCATCATCATCACTGTGATCAGAATGAGTAACCATCTTATTATGTGAAGGAGTGCCACACAAGATATAAAAACAGGCTGTCTCAGTTACCTTTCTCATTGCTGAGACTGCCGGAGTCCAGCTGCGGCAGGGCTAGGGTTTCCCAAAGGTGGACAGGGAGTCGGCGAGTGAGAGACAGAAAACACTGCACACCAATCTGTGAGTGAATCTGAATCCACTTTATTTTTTAGACGCTGGAATATATATATGCTAACCTTGGCAGCAACCCCCAGCCCCAAGCAGGAAGCACCCCAGGCTTAGGGCCAGGCAGGGATAATCCTAAACAATAGGTTTTAATTGACCTCAACTCCAAGCAGGAATCGCCCCAGGTTCAGGGCAATAGGTATCAATTAACATTTTAATCTTGACATTGAGTCAGCCCGGGAAATGCAAGCCGAAGCACCCGGATGCCCGCAGGAGGAAGAGATGTGTGAGATTATTAGGCCACTCCCTACATTGCTTTCCTTATCATTTATGGGAGTGGCAGTCCCTGCAAGGACAGCGCCTGTCTTAGGTCAAGGACTCTTCACATGTACCCAACCAGGCCTTACCCGTCATGGGCCTGCAGGACAGCAATTGGTCCTGTGCCTGTCTTAGGCTGCGGGTGGCATAACATATGGGTCCTAGTTGCCCATCTCTGGCTGCCTGTCCAGTGTCTCAGGGTAGTTGTCTCACAGGAATTTTGTAAATCCTCCTCCATGAGCTCTTTCATTTCTCTCACATTATTCACAGAAGGCAAAACCCCACAATCAGTCCTCACAAAGGGGTTATCTAGAGGGCCTCCAACAACCCCCCTGGAGTCTCCACCCTCAACTCCATATTGAGCATTACATAAAAACATACACATGTGAACTACACAAATTACAATTATCAGTAAAAAACATTTCAAGATCCCCGCGCCCAATTCCCACATGCGGTGTCCTTTTCCTGGAGAAGCGATTGTCACAAGGCGTGGATGGACTAGGACGTGGCATGGACAGAAAAGGGCGCCGCATGAGATGAAATGCCTGACACCCAAAATTAAAGGAGGAAAGGTTTATGGTAGCTCACAGTTAGTAGAAGTTTCAGCTCATAGCTGGCTGGCTCCAGAACGGCATGGTATGGCATAGGAGCACCACAGAGGAGAAACAGTTTATGGTGGGCAGAAGGCAGCAAAGTACCAGAGAAAAAGCAGCAAGCTATGACAGCAGTCCTTTTACTGTCCCTTACATTATATCCAGGCCACTTGCCAAGGTAGGTATTGCTGATACCCAGGCTGGGCCTTCCCGTTAGCCACACCCAGAACTATGCCAAACCAATCAGTGGACTAATTTAATAATCACATGCTCTTAATCCCAGCATCACACGCTTTAGATCCAGATACTTCTGATACAGATATTACCCATGACTGTGTGTGACTTTGGGGGGACATCTATCTAGCTGCAAGCCATCACACAGGTTTATAAACAACTATGAGAATGAATTATATGTATATTGATATAGTTGTGTTTGTATATATTTTTACATGATTTTCTAAGGAAATAGATCCCATAGAATGTGACTATTTGTTTTTTCAAGCGTGTATAAATTCAAGCCTGTGACTCGAAGGAAATGATGAAGCAGATTCTTTTTCCTTCTCTCATTAATGTTTCCTATGGCAGCATAGTTAACATAGGGTCATGACCAATAAGAAAATATACTCAAAAGAATATCATTGCTATATCATTATGAAAAAATTTCCTATGACATGGAAATTAGAAACTGAGGTTAATTCATTCTGAAAAACACCTGTAAGTGTTATAACCCTAAAATTGGGTAGTGGCAAAATATCCCTTCAGTGAGATAGCTGTGCTGGGTATGTACATAGCCGGCGGCATTTCCTACAAAGGACTGTTGAGGAAGATAAGCTGGGACAAAATTCCCAGCACTCACGGTTTACAGTAGGAGAAGCTTAATTTGGCTCATGGTTTAGAAAATGCAGCCCATGGTCAGCTGTCTCCAAGGTAAAAGCAGCATGGCAGGAGGCACTGGGGGCCATGCAAAGCTCCTTAGTTTATGGTGACTGGGACGCTGAGCAGGAAAACAGAACCAGACAGGAAGGGTCCAGGGACTGGATGCAGACCCTAAGGTCTCACCCACACACACCTAGGAGCGGGCAGTTCCCAAGCCTTCCAAGGCTGACAAGCTTTACTATCACAGCAGAAGAGAAGTATCTCCTTTCCTACTGGGAGCCAGCCTGATCAATTCTGTGATAGTCTGTTACCAAAGAAACACTGGTGGTGACCCAAATTTAACGTTTAGGGTTTTATACTAGAGCGTAGATGCTTATTTTCTTCACACAGTAGGTGCACCAGATATACTATGAAAAGAAAACACATCTTGTTTGAGTTCAAAGTAAGCAATTTACAAAAGTGGAGATAAAAATATTAACTATCTATGGAAAAGAAAGGGCTTTGTGCAGTAGATTTTCGTCTGTCCTTTAAAACAAGACATCTTGAAGGCCTGAAGAAGCCAGTAAGCATCTGAGAGCCTGGGAAAGCTGTCTGAGAGATGCTCTCAGAAGGAGCTAGGCATGGTGACACACACCTGTAGTTCTAGCACTTGGGAGGCTGAATCAGGAGGAACACTGTGAATTCAAGGCCAACCTAGGATACAGAGTGAGCTCAAGGCCAGCCTGAACTGCATAGTGAGACCTTGCCTCATAAAAGAAAATAAAAATAAAAAGTACCAGGCCCAGATGGGTTTAAATTTAATTTAAAGCTGGGTGTGGTGGTATACTCCTGTAATCCCGGCACTCAGGAGGCTGAGGCAAGAGGGTTATTGCAAATTTGAGACCAGCCTAAACTACGAAGAGAGCTGATGTTCAGCCTGACCTGAACAGTGAGACCCTGTCTCAAAAAGGCCAAATAAATAAATAAATAAATAAAAATAAAAAAGTAAAACAAGGCATCGTGAGTTTTAAAATATCTTCTCAACAAGGTACCTGATTTGTAAAAGGAAAATATATACAGAATGGAGCTAATGCATATAGAATTATATGTGGAACTAAGCTAGTATTTTTCATGCCTTATTTACCAGTTTGTCTTTAGAAGGTTAAGAAAATAATGAAAACTGGGTCTCTGCAGAAACACACCAGTGGATTGGGATGTCAGATTTGTTTTTCTCATCACATTTAACAGAAGGAGTAACCTGAAAGGTAATTGTTTCATTACACTGAAACATATGAATTGCACAATAGAATTATATTTTTATAACTTTTGTTAAAATATATTTTTATTTTAGAACAGTTTGGGGTACCTAAATTAAAAAACCATGTTAGTAGCTGAGCATGGTGGCACACAAGTGTAATCCAAGCACTCTGGAAGCCTGATACAAGTGTGTTACAAATTCTACCCTAGCTTGGGAAATTTAGTGAGATGGTCTCACAATAAAAAATAAATAAATATCAAGAAAAGGGTGAGGCCCTGAATTCACTCCCAGGTATTGAGGTCAAACAAAAAATTAAACAAGGAAGGTAGAAAGAGAAACCAAGCAAAAACAGAAAAAGACGAACATGTGTCATCCATGTGGCTTACCACCATGACCAAGCTTGCTCTCGGGTGAGGATGCGTGTCAGGTGTCTCCTCTGTGGCAGCAGCGTATTATCCTCCCTTTCTCTTTCTATTTGGATTCTTTGGAAGGAAATTATATGCAGCTCACACTTGAGGAGCAGGGTTAGATATGTGGGGTATCCATAAATACGTCATTTGGAACCCTTCTGCCTAGGAGATTCTGTCTGTCTCTGTCTCTATATCTCTCCCCTCCCTCCTTCCCTTCCTCCCTTCTTTCCTTCCTGTCAACATGAACTCATGGATATTTACTTTATGTTTTATACTCCCAGGTACTTTAAAAAGTTCATTTCTCACATTGTTCCTGCCTTGACCACTGACAACTTTTTCAGATGGCTCCTAAATCCTGTGTATAGGTTTAGGTCAGTCAACGTGAATTTAAATAGTCTGCAGCAATTCTTTCCCTCTCTATACAATAACTCTAAAAAATAATTTTGGGGAAAAGGACAGTGTGTTTGGTGAAGGTAATATGTAGCTCTACCAGACAGTGATATTCATTTTCTATCTTTGTTTTCATGATATGTTTGAAAATTGTTTCATGCTTTATAAAGGAATCTTCCCACCACTGTTTCCTCCTGCACTCCATGGAAGTTTCATACTTTTGCTTGAAGATGTTGTCTTAAAGTAAAATCTCTTCTACAAAGGAGGGTATGGGATTACCCCTCTAATCTGGTTTCCTACCATCCCTCCCTATATCAGTCAGTCCTGTCACTGTAATACTTAATTTTAATTGTCAGTTTGACTGGATTAAGAACACCTTGAAAATGTACTTGGGTCATGGGGTGCCATACTGATCAGTATATTTACTAATAATGTTTGTAGCTGAATGTACTCTTAGGAGGCGGAGCTCAGCTAGAGGTAGGTCTGGACTGAATCCTCTGAAATCATAAGCAGAATGAATCTCTCTTTCTTTAAATTGTAGGTGTCAGGTATTTTGTGCAACCACAAGAAATATGACTAATGCAGAAGTAATCATTTCACAAAGGGAAATGATTTATTTTGGTTCACAGTTATGGAAATTTCAGTCCGTAATCAATTGGCCCTGTTGCTTTTGGGCCTGTGGTGAGACAGTATGACATGGTAGGGGCATGTGGTAGAGCAAATCCACCTCCTTCAGAGCCAGGGAGCAAAAGACAGAAGAAAAGAGAGTGGATCCCAGAGTTCCCCTTAAGAGTGCACTCCCAGTGGCCTAAAGACCAGGGCCTCGCCTAATGGATTCATCATTTCTGCATAGCATCACCCTGGAGAGCAAGCTTTTCTCCTTTGCTTTTTTGTACAAGACTGGGAAAAGCCTCAGAGGACAATGGTTATGTCCCATTGTCCAGTCACTGCCCTTCACAGAAACCCTCAGCCTGCATCTGAAAACACTTTCCAATCCATCACCAGCCTGGGGAAAAGAGAAGTGATTTTTCTATGACATTTCCTTTGCTCAGGGGCAGCACTGAAGTGGGACCACTCTGATGATTCGGAGCAGGAGATTTGTAGGACTTGATTAGAGAAACTGGTATCATGGTTTTAAAGTAGTTACCACTATGTTTTATTGGGTACTGGAGCTTCAGTTCAGCATATAAATATTACCCACAGACACAAAATGCAACATAATAAAAGGAAGTAAGAGAGAAGAGGTGGAGTTCTGTTACTTTGCTGTTTGTAGTATATAAGATACCAATATATTGTACACCATTGATTTAGGATACATTTATTTTGTTGGTGGCATCATGATCTTTTAAAATGAACATTTTTATTAGCTTGGATCTATAATATGTGTCACTAGAAAGCTTTCCAACTTCTATGTGGTATTGTTTATTTCTTTATCTTTTCATGGTTAGTGACAAGGCATAGAGCAAAGCTCAACTGCATAATACAGACCACTATCACATTGCTTAGTAAAACAGGGATAAATGGAAGGACAGGTATTAGAGAAGCCTTGTGTTATACTTATTTACTGCATTAACCCAGCTGACTGCTGCAAATAAATTGCGTTCTGTTCATTCGTGTGGTGATATAGAAAGGTTTCTCCTGAAAGATGCTTTTGTGGCTTTTTGTTTATGTTTTACCAAGTCAATGTTGAGAAATGACAGAATAGGTTTCTGTCATAATGTCCGGAATGAAATATTAGTTTCCATTCTGAAATGATCCAATGTTTGCCAAAGGGTTATAAGGTTGTGACATAGTGTTACTTTCATTAATTTCATTCAGTGATAGTGTTGACTGTCATTGACTTGGGATACAAACAGTGCATGTTTAAGTCTCCTTGTTGGGTTTGGGAAAAGTTTATAGAGCACTAGAATGGAGAGGAAAAAGCTTCCTTCACAGTGAGGCCGTTTTTATTTAATTTAATGCATTTATTTATTTGGTACCGGGGAAATGAACTCACAACCTTGCACTTGCCAGGCAGGTGCTTACACTACTGAGCTAAATCCCCGACCCAGTGAGACCACTTTTAAAAGTTAACTTCTATCTTTTAACTTTTTAACTTTTAACTTTAAATGTCACTTTCTAGGACTTAGATCACAAGCATGTACACAATGGAAAGTTGAGGCAGAGTGTTTGACATTGAATGTCAGGATTGCTGTATATTATGAATACAAATTTAATATTGATCATAATAATTTTTTTTTGGCATTTTAAAGATAGATGAGCCAGGAGTGATGGTATATGCCTATAATCCTAACACTTGGGAGGCTGAGGCAGGAGAATCACTGTGAGTTGGAGACCAGCCTGGCTATAAAGTAAGTTAAAGACCAGTCTGAACTGCATAGTGACATCCTGTCTGAAAAAAAAGCAAAAACAAAACAAAACAAAGATAAATGAAAATCTCCATCTGTGATATGATGTTCCAGCATAGTGATAGTTTAATAATTATAAAAGATTATCATGCTTTCACATGCTAAGCCTTACAAATACACATAGCTAAAGATATTGTTTCTAGAAAGAACATATTATAAGAGTCCAGTGATCAAAAATATTTCATTAATATCAGGTATTCAGATACAGTTTTATTTTACTATAAAGAAATATGCCACACATCAATGAGGTGATCCACTTGTTTCTATTTTTTCCTCTCTAGTAGCCCTTTAGCCATCACTTTGTGTTCCCCACAATGAGCAGCGTATCCTTACACCCACTACCATGCACCAGGCAAGGAGAATGACATGTCGCAAAGGTGGAATGGAATGAATTTAGCAGAATTCATAAAGCTTCCTTGTATTCCATGTTATAAGTATGTGATGTTCTCACTTTAAAGAGGAGAAAACAAAACAAGGCCAAGAAATTTAATGCTGAAGCAGTTGTCATGACACATAGAGCCCAAAGTGAGTGCAGTATCATCAGTACATTCCAGCAATGCAGGAAGGTGCAATCCTGAAATCTCAGATTCTGCATTCACTGTCAACCATAAAATGCCACAAGTCATTAGATCTATGGATGCTGATAGGTACATGATTTTCTGAAATACCTATTGTCACTAGAATATATGGTTCAGCACAGAAGGGAACAGTAAATATTAGAGGATTTATTTATGTATTTATTTATTTTACCATGAAAATGTTTCTCTTGTTAGGTTTTTGGATGTGTGAGAGCATGGGATAAGTAACTTTTTATCTTTATACTTCCATGAAATTCCTGTGGTATCTTATGTTTCAGAGGCTTTTAATAATTTCCTTTTGATTTGGATTTAGGAAGAACGGGAAATGGTATCTGACAGCTGAATACATATTTATTCATTTACTTCACCCTTGGTGAAGAATATTTTGAGATCTACTGTGTTAGTATCGTGATTAAGGATATATTGGTAAGCAAGCTTCAATATGGACCCTAATTCTGGCAGAGGAGAGGAAAATGAAAGTGTAATGTGGTCATATGAATCAATATGCAAAGCAATCTACAAATGAAAATTTACAAAATAAATATCTAAGTTATTAGTTGTACTAAGTAATACATATCCTGAGGGTACTTATCAAGTACTATATATTCTAACACAAATTACTGATAGAATTTTTCCATTAATTTTCAAATCGTTGGTTGATTTTTAGAAAATGTCAATGTGATACTTTGGGAGGCAGCACTAACTATGAGTCCATGTCTCAATCCTGATGTGGTAAATGATGCCAGACTTTCCCGCGTCCTCTTTACAAATTCTCCCCTTAGCATGTGCATGTTGTTGACAGGGCTGCCACAGTTGCCCCGGGCAAGGGCAGGACGTGGCCCTGGTGTGATTCTCTTAGGACTGGGACCGGGCACACCTGGCTTGGCCGCCTCTCAGCAATGCCCGCACTGAGGCCGCGGCCTCTGTCACACATGCGCTTCCTCCCTGCGTCATGCTGTCTAGTCTCTCTCCAGCGTGTTTGGTAGATGTATATCTTGAATTTAGGGACACACTTCCAGCCACGTTGCACCTGGCCCCATTGTCAGTCTCTCCTGCTAGAGCTTGAGGCAGTAACTTTAGAAACTAATAATTGACTGAGGGTAGATTAGTCACCAACTAGTGTTAAAAAATGGCAATGCTGAAGTTATACAAGATTTTTAGTTTTTTTTTTTTTTTTGGTGGAGAGATTCTTATTTTTTTATTGTGTCTTATTATTTATTTTGTTGCTTATTATTTTGTGTCAGAGAAGTTCACAGAAACGTGCCTTCAGTCAGAATAACCTAGATGAGTGTATTCTTGCGTTTTATGTTTCCCTCATGTTACAGAATGTTGTAACCTTCTTAATGTGACATTTTAATGATTTCTCTTTTTGATTGAAGTCTTTCTGTGGAAGCATTGATGATTGACCAATGGATAAGGACTGAAGGTCCCTCCTTACTAGTAGGCTCATTTCTAGGTAGTCACAGCCTATATGGGGAATTAAGTCAAGGCTGTAGTTCTGAAACTAGGGCTGAATCGTAGAGAGCAATATGAGGTCTCAGTCCCACAAGTGTGGAAAGTTTCTGAATTTTGTCCAGTCATTAGGTCACCACAATTTTACCTCTTCCTGTAGTTTTGAAATATTGGGACACAGGAATGATAAGCAATTTAAAGCAAAAACAGAAAAAATATGATAATCATTAAAAATAGTAATTTATAATCCTGACCTCAAGATTAGCCTTACATTAGGAATAACTAACTAAATATATTTGAATCTGAGAGCTAAAGTTTTATTTGGAAAGAGGTGTTTGGTAGAGGTCGCAGGGCAGAAGGGTCACTGATATCTTTTCTTCCTGTAGTGTGTGCTACTTGCCTTTTGGGGTATGGGCTCCAGGGGTTTCTATCCCTTCTAGAGAAGCATAAATCTTCCTTGTTCCAGGAAATAACACTTCTCATTTCTCTAAGTACCTGCACTCCACTCTTGAGTGCATCCTAAAATCTCTGCCTACTAAACCCTTTTCGTGCCTCTTACTGATGCATTATAAAAATTCTTTTTCCTTATGGAAAGTCAACAAACCCACAAATTTATTCTATAAAAGGTGGAATAGAGTCCTTATTGCAGCTTTGGTACTTCTCAGACCTAGCCAGGTAACAGATAGAAACTTTATACTATTGTTTAATTAATTGACATTTCAGGATTTTTAACTTATGTAGAAATGACTTAGATAGCTAATTAATATAAGTTTCTTGTAACTTAATTTTAAAACTTTCTCAATATGGCATAAACCTCATGAAACATTTGGATAAATTAAATTTTCTTTAATTTATGAGTCTTCAACTATTTCTAAGTCAATCAAGTACTATGTAGACAATATCCCAAACATATTTATAGACATAAACATAGATGTAGAAATACCATGCAATATACAAATATACTCATATAGAAAGGTGCAGATAGAAACAAAGATAGTATAACACTTGTTTAGCTTTTCATTCAGTAGCTTTAAAATAGCTTCTTTCCTCTTTCCAACTGTGTCCATCCTACTGAGGCAGAGGTTGGGGTATGGTAGTCTGGCTGGGAAGTAGGTGTGTACTGTTAATTACAAAAGCCTGGGACCATGTGCAGAACCATTCCCAAAGCCTGCATTTCTTGTGACAGTTGCCTGTACAACCATTGCCCCCTAATCTCTCCTCTCCAATAATAGAGCTCTCCTTAAAAATGAGCACATCTTGTCCTTGTAGCCTGCTTGTAGTGCACTGGCAACACAGCTGTCAGTGTTTTTAGCCCAAGAATTCTTCACCCAGGTCACCACCTCTTGCAGGCTGGGCTGTAGAAAGTTTCCATTAAATCAAGTGTTAATTGAAGAGTTAGTCAGTGACGGTTAAGAATGATGGTCCATACAAAGGCGGTGAAAAACTGCAGGCACCAAGAATATGTTTACTTCACAAGAGTCCATTAAGTACATCTGTTCCGACATACTACGTGTTGAATTATGAAGATTTATATTAGACACAGCCACATCTATTTATTATCAAGTGCGCGCATTATTCATGAACTGTGTCTGCATTCAGATTGGTCGTTCTGCAGTGAACCTGGAGTTCATCCATTTACATAGGCATTTACTTCTCATTTGAATATTTACAAATACCTAATTACAATGCATATTATCATTTAAGTATTGATGTCAATAATATTTATTTATATTTAATATGATTCTATAATTCATTATATCTGTCATATGTTGCAGTGGTCCTACTAAATGCTTCAGTCTGGCTGGCAATCTTAACGAGGGCTTATTTTGAAGGTAGGGGTTATATTATGGGCATCCTGAAATAGAACAACAGGGCTAATTTTCTGGTTAGGTTTTTTTTTTTTTTTGTACTAAGAATTGAACTCAGGACCTTGTGCCTACTAGGGATGTGCTGTGCTGCTGGGCTATATCACCAGCCCTCTGATTAGGTCTTTTTTTAAAAAAATTTATTTTAAAGAAGATAAAACCAAGGAAAATGAAACAATAAAATCAATCAAAATAAACTAGATAAGTGATACAAGACTTCAAAACCTTACAAAATCAGTAATATTTATCATAATGCCTTGTGTTGTCCTCCATATAGCTGCAGGTACCTTCCAACATAGTAAAAATCAGACAGAACAGAATAAAATAGAAACAATAAAAACAAAACAGTGAATGCAATAAAGGACCTCAAAACAAACCAATAGTACTTCCAAAATGGCTACCACAGTATGTCGTGCTGTCTTTTAAATAGCTGCTTAAGCCATCAGATTTAACATAAACAAACAATAGAGAATAACATCCAGCCCAATAAAACAATGAAAACGACATGGTTTCCAGGCGAGGATCACCTCCTGGTGAGGCCTGGTTCTCTTCCTCCACAGTCTACAAATGGTGCTGACGTGCTAGAGAGGTTTGGGTCTGGCTGTCCACTCCAGCCGTGGCGTGCGCATGGCCCTGGTTTCCAGGTGGAGATGACCTTGTTGTGAAGCCTGGTTTTCTCCTAGGTCTTATTTTTGAGGAACTGGGTATATAATATAGTTCAGCTATATAAGTAATAAAATTCTGTCCCAATTTTTTTTTTTTTTTTTTTTTGTCTTTTTGAAGCAGGTTCTCTATGCAGTTTGGGCAGGCCTTGGGCTCACTTTGTAGCCCAAGTGGTCTCAAACTTGCAATGATCCTCCTGTCTCAGCCTTCCAAGTGCTGGGATTACAGGCATGAACCGCCATGCCTGGCTCACTAAAACATTTTTATAAAGAGCCCAAAAAATGAAAGCTGCAGGTTGGACATGGCTGTTAGACTACCATTCTTTTTATTGCTTGTTCTATTGTCCCAAGTGATGGGTGAACCCAAATATGTGTTTAAGGTAAGGCTCTTTGAATATCTGTATCTCTACATATCTATATCTATCTTGGAAGCTGAGCTATATTCCCAGCCCTCTAAAGTTTTATTTATTTATGTGCTGACTCACTAGGTTGCCCTGATTACGCTCAAATCCGTGATCTTCCTGCCTCGTCCTTCTGTAGTGCTGGGATTACAGGTGTGTGCCTGCATGCCCAGCTGACAATGTACATTTTAAAGCAACAGAACTTAGATCTAAGTACCACTGATCACTGAGGCGATGAGGGGCACAAGTAAAAGCCCTGTTGGGATAAAATGGTCAAGTGGGAGGCTTGTTAGATGGATTTAAGTTAGCTTTTCCCTATCCTGAGTTAAGCAGTGAGGGAGCACTCTTACAAATGGAAATTTCCTTTATAGATGTAAATTTCTTTTATAAAGAGTTCTAAAATAGCCAACTAAAATGTCAGAAAGTCATTTTTAAGTCTTTCCGATGCAGCTTGCTTTTTAATTAGGTTACTGACTCTAGGGCAAAGCGCTTAAGGAGTAGGGCAAAGAGCATTATCTTTGCCAGCTTGATGGGAGGAAGTACTTGGCAAAGCCTCTTTAGAGCTTTTTAGAGATTTTCTTTTAATTTATTATAAGGTTCAGTCATTTTAGAAGAGGATCTTGTAGAAAAGAATTTTAGGCTCTGAAGACCACAGAAGCCTGAGTTTGGGTGTTCTGGCTACTTTAGTTGTCTTTAGTCCAGGTTTTTTGTTTTAAATCCCCTTTTCAAGACAAGTATTATTATTAGATTCTAAGAATACTCCATGAAGATATGTCAGTATAGACAGGACATGGAAAAAGAAGTGAGAATCTGAAACAGGCCTCATTTGAAAATAACATGTTGGAACTTGTCATCAACACAGGAAACCCTCACATCTAAATAGTCCCACTGCTCCCAGGGACAAGATAAGTAACAGTGACCGGGTTGAGAACAGAAAAAGTGGTGCCAGCCAGTCTGCATTTGAGCCAGGGTTAGTTCTTTGTCAATGGGCATTTCAGTTTCTCTAAGATTCTGGTAAGTAGAAAAGAATTCCCCTCCTGTGGATCCTTGGAACATCTCATGGGAGGTGAAGGGGTGGTCTTGATGAGGGATTTTCTTAAAGGAGTGATGTAAGAGGGAAACCACAACTTCTCCATCTGGATCACCAAGGGCTATTATGGTTCCATTACTAGTAATCAAAGCCAAGCCCTGGTGGTAATGAATGCTGAATCCTGGCCACTGGAATCTCTGACCCAAGGAGTGATGGTGGCGAAGAAGCAGCATAAAATAAAGGTAGCTGTAGAAGATTTTTCTTCAAGACAGTCTGTGTTACATTGTGATTTGTTGTTGCAGTGATGTTTTTTCTGTGTGAAACAAACCATCCACCCCTTGTTTAGTTTTGAAACTGAGTTTTCCTAAAGGGTTTAAGCTAATACACCAGTTTTACACTTTCAGAAGGTTCCTGTTTTGGTCATTTGGACTATAAGATTGTTTTTAGTTAGAGGACATTTGATTTTATGTTAGAGCACAACATTTCCTACTTGTTGACATAAGGAGGTACCATAAGTGTTATGCATGAAGCCAGGTGGAGGTGTTAAGGGAAGATCTAGCCTTTCATGCAGAATTTTCCCTTAGTTCGAGTCTTTGGTGGTGTGACCTAATTGGGCTGTCTGAAGTCTACTGTGCTGTGTGTGAGCTTTATTCTAACTACGGGTATCATACTTGTGCTGATTGTGCTCTTTTGAGGGTACCAAAAGTTCAATTACTTTTCATAAGTGGGGTACTGGGGTGCCTGCCAGGTGACTGAATTTGTGTCCCTAAAACACTCTTCTTATGTTGGGGTGCCTGTGAGATCTCAGTCATGCCAACATTTCTGCTAAGGCTATAATTATATGACTGTTAGGCTGGAAGAAGCAATGCCTTTGCTTTTTTAATTCTTTGGAGGAACATTTGCTCCCATGTGTTTTTATGGGGGTCAAACTAAAGGGGGTTGGTCACTGTCATTGGTAGATCCGTACCACAAAGCAAAAGAGATAAAACTGCAGTTTATAAAATGCTTATGCTAAATCTGTGGAAACAAACAAAAAATCCTGCTCTCATCTGAGACCCAGACTTGGCAAAGTGAAAGGAGTGCCCATCCTTTGAAGACAGAACTGTACTTCTGATCTCATGAAGAAAAATCAGACAAGGCCCAATCTCAACTGAAGTCTGAGATACCTGGGATCCTGAGAGGACTCATCATTTATTTTAGTCCCAGCCCCTAGAATGGTAGAACAGAAAGGGTTCCATCTCTTGTACCGAGTGCTCAGAAGAATAAGGAATCCAGTCACAGCTGTCAAAAATGTCAACCTGAAGCCGAGGGTTTAGCTCAGTGGCATAATCGCCTGCCTGGCAAATGCAAGGCCATGAGTTTGATCTCTCCTACCAAACAAACAAACAAACAAAGAAAAAACAAAAATGTCAACCTCAAAGGCGAGCTGAGGCACATTGAATGTGAAGACATAGTTTATTCAAGCCAAAAATGAGGATGTCACCCATGAAAAAGCTGCAAATAAGCAATGTTCTATTTTTAACTGCCTAGCAAGCAGCTGCCTTTTGTCTGGACGTGTATAATTAATAAAATCAAGAAGAAAGACTGCTGCACCAGTGTATGTTTGTTGAATATTAATTTATGTATAAATTTTCTAATATCTAATTTTCTTTGAGACAAGAGAATTAGAGATCAGAATTCTATATATTTTATATAGAATACAGAGCACCAAGAAATTTCCGTCTTGGGAATTTCCCCCAGTGACCTTGGGATTACAATGTCAGTTTCACAACAGTTTACGTATTTCTAGACATATACAGTCTGAACACAAAACTTGCTGGTTTGTATTATGGTTGCAGTTATTTATTGAAGCATCTGGAAAAAATCCTTTGTGCTCAGTAGAAATTCAGTAGATGTGAGGTGAACTAATTTTATGAAGCCACTAATATAGTATTAAAAATATGGTCCTATGGATTAGCAGTGGCCTCATGATTGAAATGTTGATCTCAGTAGGGTATTTATATTCCAAATCAATGAAGAGATAACAATGAGGTATCAAAGCTGTTTTGGGTAAAAACTAGGTATCTACCACATAAATAAAGACTCATTCTAAACTTTGTGTGAGTACACAGTGAAAAATACTATTCCATAATAAAATGAGAAATAACAGCATCATAAACAGATGTCTTCATGATCATCCCTTTTTTTGTTTGTGGTAAATAGACATACTATAAAGTTGATAATTTTAATAATTTTAAGTATATAGTTCTGTAACATTAAATATAGTCACATTATTGTACAAGTTGATGGAAAATTATTGAGACCAGAGATATATTATGTCCTGTACTTTTCAATTTTTTTTATCAGCATAGGAAAAGTAAACATTTTATAGAGTCATTATCTGCAGCTTCCCTGTGTCTTAATGACTTAGGAAAATCAGTCATAAGGATACAAGGGAAGGAAAAATATACATAAATTTTGCTACTGTTGCCATTTTGAAGTAATTTCTAGTATATATTCCAGGAAGTTTGGACAATTTCTTTTTCTTTGTATTTGGACCAGTCATTTCTTTATATGATCATAGAAAAATTAATAATAGCTTGTAAATGAAATTCAGTCTATGTGTCCATCCTCAGTAATCTACATTTACACCAAATGGGCAGCACATGGTATCTATTACTGTGCTAGCTCATAAAGAAGGGTAAGGAATGAATATATCAAAGGAACTATGTATGTCCTGAATACGGTGATGTTTCGTTAGAAACTAAACACACTCTTCAAGACCTTTGTGTGTGTGTGGGATGGGGGCGTGGTACCACGATCTTTGTCCTAAACTACGTCTGCAGCCCTTTTTGTTTTATTTTGTGATGGAGCCTTGCTAAATTGCCCAGGTTGGGCTTGAACTTGTGATCCTATTGCCTCAGCATCCCAGAGTGCTGGGATTATAGCACTAATAGAACTGAGAAGCCCCCAGTTGTACTAATAAGCTACCATTATGAGAATAATTGGACTGAAAGAAAACTTTTGTTTATATCAAAGGGTGACATATACATTAATTAATTAATTAAATAGATATTAAAACAATATGCAAAGTCAGGATTAGAATTTATCGCTGCTATTTAGTCCTCTTAAACTTCCTTTCTTATATTGCATAAGTGGAAATTAAATGTGAAGGACTATAATTATATTTTAGAATAATAACTTTAATATTTTTCTAAATGAAACTGTTAACTATTTTCCTTTTATGCTTTTAAGATTAAAATTCATCCATCATATAGTGAATTTTAGAATATTATTTATTGATGAAGATGTCCTAAAGATTAAAATTTCCTTCTTTAGTAATTAAGTATTTGATCCAGTATGGTTTGTGAAATCACTCGTGTACAAGTATTTCTGAAAATAAAGTTTGAAAATTCATTGTATGTTAGGTTTTCCCAGCATTGACAAAATATATGAAGAAAATTTCAAGAAGCACACTTTATGATGCTGTTATTTCTCATTTAATTATGGAATAGTGTATGGCTTACACTTTCCGACTTCAGTCCGTGGTTAGCCGGCTCCCTTGTTTTTAGCCCTGTGGTGAGGCAGAAATTGCGTGGAGAAGGGAGAGGAGAGCTGCTCACCTCATGGCAGCCAGGAAGCAGAAAAGAGGGAAGGCAATCACAAAGCTCATCCTCCCCTGCCCCGCTTCCACCGGGCCCATCTCCTGTCCCCTTACCTGTCATCCCATGGCTGTCTAACTATCACCCCATGAATGGGAGAAAGTTGGAAAACTTATGAAACAGTCACATCACAAAAGCTCCAACTCTGAACACATGGAAATTTTGGGGGGACACTTAAGACCTAAACTATAATATCTGTGTCCTCTTTACTTACTAATCTGAGTATTTGATTCTTCATTTTTGAATTTTGTACAGTGGTATCTTGGTTCAGAAACTCAGTTCCCTCTACAGTTTTGCTTATAAACAGAACTGGACAGGAACCGAATCAAATTTTCCCCTTAGGTCAATAATAAATGTAACTGTTGAATATGATTACGTTCTCTTCCAACTCAGTTTATGGCCAGAGTCATGGAAAGAGTCAAGCTCGTGAGATGAGGTACTACTATTTCAATATTTAGGGTGACAGTATTAGTGGTTTAGACACAGTTGTGCCATTCTAAAAGATATGGCTAATTTTCTCCCTGTATAAGGATTGCATAAAGAAATAGTTTGGCAACATGGGAAAATAAAACCTTATGAGAAAATTATCTCTTACTAGGCAGTTTCTATTGTTCTGATTGTGCATAAGTGGGGTAAACCTGAAGAATGATTGGAGTTTATGTTTACACTGTCGAAGGCTGTTTCCAAGCAAACTATTCTGTTAAATTCTCCTCGAGCCATAACTACCTCTAAATGCATCCAGTTATATTTTTATTAATTACATATGAATGTCATTTAGAGGCAGATAGTCTGTGTGTATTGAAAAAAGGTGTATACAGTTGGAAGTACAGTTGAGATTAAAGTTTTTTCATTTTGTTTTGTTTTTTTGAGATGACTTCTTACTATGTAATTTAGGAGGTGTTGAACTCACTTTTTAGCCCTCCCAAGCTGGCTTTGAACCCTTGGCAATCCTTCTGCTAAGTGCTGTGATTACACGTGTGCACCTCCAGGCCCAATTTGTAGATTCTATTTCTAAAGATCATGAATTGTTTTCCTTCTGACTGGGTAATTCTTTAAGTCTCAGGATACATATTACAAATCCATGAGAATCTTGCTCTATTTCCTTTTCTTAGGTGTCTTCATCTAACTTTCTATCCAAGAAATCTTGTGAATTCTCTGTATTTTCATTTTCTTTTTTGAAAAACCTTAACCACCTTAGAAAGGCCCACCTGTTATGAAACACTACTTTATGAATGGGAGATGATGGAAGTTGGGTAGCTTTAAATGTATATTACAAAGTTAAAAAATGACAGTACCACCAACGGTACCTATGGAACCTCTACACAGTGAAATAAATGTCAAATACCATATAAAACAAATCTGGTTTTTCACACAGTTCTAGTAGAAATGTTAGCATATTTGAATCAAATATTATTGGAAAAGATTAGGACAGTTCCAGCTAGATTGACTCCTACACTTTTACTTCTAGAACTAAGGTGTTGTCAGGAAATGCTCGGTGAAGTTTGGATCAGCTGTGACTACTGAATGCTACTGTGTGCGTCCTTTATTATGCATGTTGCTGGGTAAGGTAAGAGGAGGCTCTTCGCATCTCGGGGGAAAGTTTCATGTTTTGGTCTTTGCCCTTCCAGTGCATTTTCCACTATAATCACCAGGTCCTGCTTCTCCCTGATGAAAAGCATTCTGGTTCCACATCACCCAGGCTGAAGGCTGAATTTGGTAGCAAACACGGTCAAAGCCCTTGATGATTGATTGCTGCCCTCCCCTGACATTCTCCTTTGGCCTCAAACACCACAGTTCATTTTAACAACAGACTGTTCTCAGGCGCATCTTCAGTTGTTTTACATGTTTATCGGTGTGCTTATCCGATTTCTTTCTTCTGGAACACGCACCTTCTGTGTGTCTGTAGTCTGCCTTAAAATGATAACATCACATCTTTTGGAGAGTTGCTTGATGTCTTTTTGTTTCTTGTACATATTTTTATGTATCATATATTTCATGCCTGCTTATAATAGTCACTGTCACTGAATCCAGTGGCTTCATCTAAGAACAAAATCCAGCACACAGTGTTTGTTTGTTGGATCATACTGATGGTGCTTATATTCTAGTGCACACGCACACACACACACACACACACACACACGCACAGACACCCCTCAAGGTTACATAGCATGGCAAAAGTACGTATAGCAGCTCAGTTTAGCACCACAATCATGTGTCACTGAGTCACGTTTGATTATTTTTTGCTAGATGAGCATGTTGAGAGCTAGACACAGTTACGGGAATGGTGGTCATTGGTAAGACTGGGCTGTTGACCTTGTTGAAGATCTGGAGACATTTAGTGTTTAGCTTTACTTCTCTCATTCACTTTTTAACTTAAGATTTTATTCAGACATGTTTTAGAGATAGGGATTTCTCTCTTTAAAAATGCACTTAAATTTTTGAAAAGATGATAGATATTATGAAATATCAAAAATATGAAGAGGACTATGCTGTAAGAAATCTTTTTTAAAATTTCCATTTATCTAGTTCTCTTTTGCCCAATTGAGAGATAAAAGCCATCCAGAGAGTTATATTTGTACAGGCTAGTACCATATATATTTATGTATTATTTTTTTCTAATTTTTAAGCAAAATTATGAAATTGTTATTTATATTGTTCCATACCTTACTTTGTATGACAATCAATCTCGACAATCCATTGTGGAATTTTTCTATGCTAGGCGTATTGGTCAGCATAGGTTGCCATGCTATTCCTAAAATCTTTGTACCTTGATACAATGTAGGTTTTTGCTTCAGTCATACTACATGCCTATTATGGGCTGGCTTGGTCCTGTCTTTCCTTATCATCTTTCAAGGGTTCAGATTGATTGATATCTGTCTGAAACATTGTCACAGTACAGAGGATAAATGGCATAGTAAGTCATAGTAAGGCATAGTAAGCTGTGTATCTTGTTCTGTGACCCATTACATATATTTCCACATTTCAGCGTCCAGAGTGCTAATGACATCATGGAACCTCTTATTTTCACATTTCAAAGCAAAGCAAATCACTGTATTTCCAAATAGGGGTATATACTCCTCATGAAGGCAGGAGCTTTACATTAGGGCAGTTGAGAACAACTGGAGACTAGCAACCCAGTGTACCCCAGGGAGCACCTACAGACCTTCTTAGCATTTATGGCTGCCTTGCTTCTATTGAATGCATATTCCATCATTTAACTCATTTTTATTGGTAATAGTTCTGAAAAGTGTCATTCACGTGAGTTGAGCACCTCTTTAGGGTACATTCTGAGGAGGGAAATTACTAAATCAAAAGTGTGCGTGTGTAACTTGGATTGATATGGCTAACTTGCTCTTTAGTTCATACCAATATCCTGTAAATGTGGCCATGTGTTTCTGTGTGCTCATCAATGAATGTGTTGCAAAACTTTCTGGAACTTAGTGAATCTGCAAGTATAAACGATACTTTGCTAGAGTTTAAAAGAATTTTATTTGAAGCAGCTTATACTTACAGTGCAATAATTCAATATGTGTATATGGTAGATAATGATGAGATTCTGTAATGATGAAATTTCTATATGTACATAAAGTATGCCCTGATCAAATCAGAGTAACATTTCTGTCTCCCTTGGTCCTGGTATAACTTCAATGGAATTTTTCTTAAAAGTAGGTTAGGTATTATTTATTTATTTTTCTAAAAGTTGTCTACATATATTGACTATTTTCAACTGAATGAGTCATTGGTCTTTTTTGTTGTTGATTTATGCAAGATCTTTTTTTGTTGTTGTTTTTTTGAGACAGGGTCTCTCTATGCAGTTTGGGCAGGCCTTGAGCTTACTTTGTAGCCCAGGCTGGTCTCGAACTTGCAATGATCCTCCTGCCTCAGCCTCCTGAGTTCTGGGATTACAGGCATGAGCCTCCATGCCTGGCCTGGTATGCAAGATCTTTTTAATTAAGGAGATTATCATTCTAATTTAGCAATTATTTCTTTATCTTTAGTTTATCAGCTGTTTTTGGGGTTCATGAATATACTGTGGCATTTATGGTATTTGTATATCCATCTGTCTTTTTGTTTGGCTGGCAATACAAAAATTTTTGATTTAGTAAAATTTATTAACCTTTTTCCTATGTGTCCTAAGTTTTGAGTCTTCATATTAGTTTTCTGTGCTGTGCAGCAAATGACTACAAATTTAGCCAATGAAAACCACATGGATTTATTATCTCATGGTTTCTGTGGGGTAAGGAATCTGGGCATTACCTAGTAGGACCCTAGTCAGGATTTCACAAAATGCAGTGTTTTGTTGGGCAGTGCTCTTGTGCAGAGATCCAGCTGGGAAAGAATCCACTTCCAAGTTTATTGCAGTTCTCTGCAAAATTACTTTTCCTTTTTGATTCTTCAGGATTCATGGACTGTTGCATAATTATGGGAGCAAAGGAGAGACTGGAGAGATAGGTGCTGCTGTCTTTTATAATCCCATGCACACAATCACATTCCCTCAGCACTGGTATTGCCACCACCTGATAGAAGCAAGTATGGTTCCTACCCACACCGAAGCAAAAGACGTTTCACCAAGATGTGAATACTGGGAGGTGGGATGATGGGGCCACTTTAAAAAAATATATTGTGTATGATTCTACACAGTAATAGTATGAGACTTTGGAGGGACATATAGATATAGGCCATAATAGTCTCCCTTCTTTTTGTAATCTTTCTCTCCCCTTGGTTTCATGTATTAAGGAAAACATGGTACTTATCTTTTCAGTCTGGTTTATTTTGCTTCATATGATTTCAGTTTTATCCATTTTCCTGAAAATGACATGATTTTATTATTCTTCATTAGTGCATAATACTTCTTTGCATATAAATATATTACATTTCTTTATTCATCTATTGACAGATACATTGGTTGATACATAACTTAACGATTGTGGATTGCATCACAATAAATATGAATATGTGGGTATCACTATAAGTTACCAAGGGATGATACTGACCCCTGATAAGGACACACCAACAATAAAAAAAGAAAGAAAGCGATAGAATAATATCCTTGAGAAACATGGAGGCAAAAATCCTCAATAAAATACTTATAGATTGATCATAAAAAGTCATACACTATGATCAAATTGGTTTCATCCTAGCGATGAAAAGATGGTTCAACATAAGTAAATCAATATATGGAATACACCACAAGAACAAAATGGTATGTATATGTACCTGTTTCCTACAGTGAATGTAATCATTACTGCAAACATGCTCTAATAAAAATAAAAATAAACATATGATTATCTCAAATTACACACACACACCAACCAAAAAAAAAAAATTTGAAAAAATTCAACATTCTTTCATGACAAAAGCCATGAAGATACTATCTCAGCATGATAAAAGCTCTGCATGACAAACATTATACTAAATAGGGAAAAATGGAAGGTATTTTCCCTAGGCTCAGAAACAGGAAAAGGTCCTTTACTCTTACCACTTCTATTTAACATACTGGGTGTTAGGCAAATTAACAGTAATAATAAAAAGGGATGCCAATTGGAAAGAGGTCAAATTATCCATTTTTACAGTTGATACAATCCTATACTAAGAAGACACTAAAGATATCACCAAACAAGTTTTAGACATAAGTTCAGCAAAATAGCAAGATACAAAATCAATATAAAATATCAATAGCTTTTATATACACCAATAATGAACCCATTGAAAAAGATATCAGGAAAATAACTACACTCACAATGGTGGCCACTTTTAACTACCTACCGCAGTCCTAAATAGAAGAGACTTTCCATGAGGTCATACAACATGCCTTTTCTAATATTTCCAAAGTTCATTTTTTTTTGTATTTAAGTCATTTTGTATATTTGGAGTTTATACTATTGTAGTAGTATGTGATGCAAGCTCTGATTTAGCTTTTCTTTGAGGACCTCTTGGTTTTTTGAATGTCAGATTCAAAAATCTAAAATCGTTTAAATATTCACAACCATTTCTTGGTGTGGTAGATAGAATGATAGCTTCCCAAAGAGGTTTATGTCCTTGTTCCTTAACCTGTTAATGGAGTTTGTTTCAATAACAGTGGAACTAAGGTAGCAAATGCAATTAATTTTTTTGCTCTGCTGACTTAGATAGGGAGACTGTCCTAGGTTATGTGGGTGAACCCAGTGTAATCACAGGGTCCTTAAAACATAAAGACAAGAGGCGTAAGAGTTAGAGTCGGGGTATGTGACTTGAGGAAGACTTGACTACTGCTGACTTCAAAGGTGGAAAGGAACCACGAATTGAGAAGTTTGGGCAGCTTCTTGAAGCTGAAAAAGGAAAGAAAATGAATTCTTCCCTTAACCTCTAGAAGGAACATAACAGTCGTTACTTTTATTTTAGCCAGTGAGACCCTTCAGACACTGGCCTCTAGGAATTTAAGACAATCAATTTGAGTTATTTTAAGCCATCAATTTTTGTCTAATTGTTATAGCGACAACAGGCTGTTTTGCTCTTTGGGCTGGCTAAGTCATGCACCATTACTGTTTATGTTGTTGAGAGTTATAATATGGCATATTTCAAAATATGAGCAATCAAGTTCTCTCTTGCTGTTATTAATTTGTAAATTTCCTTTTAGATTTAGTTTTCCACATTAACTTTCATATCAGCTTGTTCATTTTCAGAAAACAAAACTGTTGATATTTTGTTGTAATATTAAATTTATAAATTCACTTAGGAAGAATTTACACTTTATGACATCCATTACCTTCTCAATTGCAGTTTTAACTTTTGCTTAGGTTGTCCTAAGAAAATGTTGCATATTTATTTGAAAAATAACTTGAAAGTTTTTTATATGTTGTTTTTTTACTGCGTGACTTGGATCTTTTATTTTATTTTATCTATTGTTTATTGTTTGTATAAAGGCTATTGATTTCTATATATTAAATTTGTATTCTGCTTCAAATCTTATGTTTATTTTGATATATTTTCATTGGACTGTGTTCTATTTGGATAATCTTATCTATAAATAGTTTATTCTATCTTTTTATATCTATAATGTCTTACCATTTCTACCTGAATCACCTAATACATCTTATAGAATTTTAAGTACTGCTAGTGAGCATGGACATTGTTTTACCTCACTATAATGGAAAGATTAAAATGTTTCTCCACTAAGAATGTTTTTTAGGTAAATCATATTAAGGAGCTAGCCATCAGGTTCTATTTAGATGGGTGTTATCAGGAGTGTCTGTCTTTTCATCCACTGGCTTTTTAGTGTCTGTAGAGACTACTTTGTGCTTTCTCTTCACATATAATAATAGAATCGTTCAGTCATTTATCTAAACAAAATCAATTGACTGCTGTGCGCTGGGGATCATTGTAGGTATATGGAACAGAATAGTGAACAAAATAAGGCAAAGAGCCCTGCCCTTCTATAGTCGATACTGTGATGGGAGAGAGAAACAGTAAGTAAAAATCATGATACACAGTTTGAGTCGGTTCTAGAAGATGATTACAAAGTGCTATAGAAAAATGAAAGCACCTAGCATTGTAAGAAAACCAGAAGATCCACAAGTTGGGCTGGGACTGTTATAATTTTAAGTAGGGTGACTTGTATAAGCTTCATCGTGAAGGTGACACTCCAGAAGACAATGAAAGGAGGTGAGGCATTCACCCTTGCAAATGCTGGCAGAATTGGTTTCTTACTCTTAGGATTTATTCATGAATTATCATAAGCAAATTTGATCTGGAGGATTTTTTTCTGGGTCATCTTAGTTTTGCCCATTTCATTAAAAAATTGAGAGCTTTCCCTTATTTTTGTTTTGCAGTGGTTGAGAGTATTGACTCTTCTCTTTTTTTTTTTCTTTGTTTTTAAAGTTTAGTAGAACTCCACTGGGAAACTAGAGACATATTTCTTATGTCTATTTCTGTATTATACCACAGAAGGGAAGTTACACAGAAGGAAACCGTTATAGGGTTCTATGTAGTAAGATGCAAATGTGGAGTGTTAGAAATAGTTATCCTTTTCCTCTTAAATAGAAACTTGCAGAGTCTTTGTGAAAGTACTGTTTTATAGCAGAAAGAGCTAAAATACTTTCATTGATTTCAATACTTTTCATCCAAATTTACTTGATAAAATCATTTGTCACACCTGCTGCCTGATTAGTACACGAATGTATTTTAGAAATTATGATGAACCAGTTAACAAATTGATGGTTATTGCAAAAACCCCATTATTGTTAAAGGTATTTGAAAGAACTGGTTCCTGGTGATTCATATCTTTTATCAATCAGTATTCAATTTTATTATTTTGGCCAGGGAAGGAAGTCAAAAGCATTTTTAAAATTATCGTCACTTTGAAAGCAGAAACTGCGTGAGGAGAAAGGCTCCCAGGCTAACAGCAGGAGTCCCACAGCCTTGGTGGACTGACTGAGTTGGCACTGGCAGCCCACACTTCTGAGTCATTCCTATGGTATCTTTGTTGGTCTGCTCTTTGCAGAAATCCTGGATTGCACAGAATATGGATGAGGAAGGATCATCACCATTTTCCTCAATTAATATGCAAGCAGATAGGTGTTCCAGGGTCTGGTGGGCAGTTTGACCATTCATTTTGGGAAGACATCTCCATGACTTTGTTGACTTTTATTCTTGACCAGTGATTTTTGGAAATTATTTAAATGTGATATACAAGGCCATTTAGGAACTATCTCTGGTCAACCATTTTTGGCCTTTCTGGAAAATTCCTTCTCTGCTTCAGTTTTTAGCAAATCCACTTTGCCATCAGATGGGTCTATTTTCAGCCACTCAAAGTGACCTCCTCTACAGACTTTGCACCTTCAGACACCCTGTGCTTGCAGCTTCTTTCCAGAGTGGAATAACATGCTTTCTTCAGCTCGGTGTGCCTTCTTGAGTCATTGGTACCACCCTCATTCACCTTCATTCATTTAATTGGAACTTAGGAAAGTCCAAGCATAGGACAGAGGAGGAAACATTGGGCACAACTCCTAACCTGCAATACTCAGTTAATACAAATCTCTAAAATCAAAGCATGCCACAAATATGATATTTTTAAGTTTATAAACTAATGATCAGCTTAGTCATACTTTGCTTTTGGAACTTAAAATACTGAGAGAATCATTGGTCTTTTCCTTTACTTTTGGGGAATGTGCAAATAAACCTTACAAAAATTTCAGTTCTTTAAACCTTGAGAAACATGATTCTGTAATATTTCTAGCAAATTCTGTTTCTGGTTGATGAAATATACACCAATACCTTGACTGAATACCATGGTGGAATCATTAAGATCAGAGAGGACGTTTGATTTGTTAAGGCAACTTTTTTAATAGCCTTGTACGTAAGCAGTAGTACTTTATAGAAAACTCAGAATCTTTACCTGCCCTATTGTTTCTGTAGGGATACATTGGCCATAAAAGGAGTAAAAACTAGAAGTGTTCTTTGTTTGCCTTATATAAATTATTACTCACTTTTGGGCAAAAGGGAGATAGCTATTTCTGTCATTGCTGTATGCACATTCTACCTAAAAGGGATTGTGTTTTCCCTTGCACTTATAAAGCACAAGAACAGAATTCTCTAACCTTTCTGTTTTTAATTTGTGCAATAACATTTTACACAAGTCAAATAATTACCCTCCCTTTACTTAAATTATAGTGTTAAATATTTTATTCAGATTGAACTTTCTACAGTTTAAATTTGGTGGGGACCTCTTAAAATTGGTACTTCTGGAAGTTTATCCTTTGAAAATCATCTAACAGAGTTAAAGAAAACATGCACAAATATTTCATTGTGTCATTGTTTACAATTAGAAAAATGGAAATATTGGAAGAACACTAACTTCTTAATAGAAGGATGAGTTAATTAATACTTGATAGATTAAAGCATATAAAAGATATTTAGGAGGTGATTTCTTTATAGAAGAAATACTGTTTTTAAAAGAAAAAATGGGAGAAACTTGCAGATACAATGATAAAATAGCTAATTATTAAAAACCACAGTAATTATGCACAGAGAAAATATGGGACCACATTGTGTGACTATGTTAAAACTGGATATCTCTCTTCTCTATTCTTTTATACTTTTCTCTTTTTTGACTTTGCTACATTTGATATACCACTTTATAATCGCTCAACATTTATTTTAAAATGATATTTAATAGTTTCCTTAACAGTATAGAAAATATTTGTATGTTACTTTTTGCAACAAAATAGAAACAAAAAAATATTAGTCATGGTATGATTTTAGTTATGTTAAAAAAATAAAGATATTTGCTAAAGGATCAAAAGTGGTTGCATCCAAGGGCTGAATTATCATCATTTGTTATGTATATTTTTCAGAATTGCGTAATTTTCTTTCAATATATGTGCCTTTTTATATGAGACTAAGAAGTTTCAGGAAGTAATTAGGAAAAATATTGTGGAGAGAGAGAGAGAGAGAGAGAGAGAGAGAGAGAGAGCAAAAAGATGAGATTTTCTAAGAAGTTTTTATAAATAATGCTGTAAAGCATTTAACAGAGGTTAAATCTGAGAATTTCTTTAACTTTTATCATGTTTCTATGGGCATGAATTCCACCCTTTAAATCTAATGTATATGTATTTTAAAATTTCCTTCATTCTTTTTCTATTTTTCATTGCCAATGTAATATGGTACAATATGTACATGGATAAAAGATCAGTAATATTAAATTATTTACCAAAAAAACCCAGAATCAATCTCCCATTTATCACCTTTTTGTTTAAACACTATTTAAACCATTTCCAACTTTAGCTCTTCTATTGGTTAACAACACTGATAAATCATGCTTGCACACAAATGTATCAGTGTTAGATAGTAACTCTAGTCCTCACTGTGCAATATGGTAGTTTATCTCATTATATAATCTTCACACAATTCTCTGTCCTTCTCTGTGGAAGACTTACACATTTCAGAGGAGATCAAGTGTGTTCAGGGTGGCATGGCTGCACATGAGAACACGTACATATTCCAGAAACATTCTTCACTAATGCGTCTGTGTTGTTTTTGATAATGTACTTTCCTTTTTACTCCCATTCCCTTGCCTTCAGATGGGCTCTCCTAACACCTCACCATCAGTCCCTGTTTGAGGAGGATGTCAGTGCCTGTCTTCTTCCATATACATTTATCCAATTGTACCTTCCAACCTCTGTTACCTATAACTTGTGTGTTATCAAGACGGATGACACTGCATTCTGTCCTGAAGCCATAATAAATTCTTTCATACTTTAAGTATATTCTAAAGGTGATGAGCTAAGACTACATTTCTCTTCATTGGCCCAGTTACCCACTTCTCATGCCTCTGGATTCAGTCATCAAAGTGAGATGAGTGCTGTAGTTTGCTTATACATTACTAACCATGCAAGATTATGCCACATTTGGCTTGTGTATGCAAAAAGTCTTATGTGTTCTCTTTACCTAATATTTCTGTTCCATCCAACCCCAGCCTTCCTTTGGTAACATTTTCACAATACTACTCTTTTCATTTGATTTATTTTAAAATATAAGTTGTACACAGTAATTTTCTTTATTTTGAGATTTTTCCTCTAGTGACTTAGTGTCTTTCTGTGTTAATTCAAACCAACTGCTTTGCAAGCTTGCTGCATAGTTGAATTTTCTTTCATTTTTGTTCTGGTTTACTTCTGTGTTTCTAGTCTTTTTCTTTTGTAATTTCCATTTTTGTTTGATGAACCAACATTTCCAAGTAACTTCTTCAGGGAAGTCTGCAAGAGATCTATGTCCAAATTCTTGAATATCTGAAAATTTATTTTATTTTACTTCATATTTAAAAATTTAGGTTCAAAAATTTTTCCTGTAAATGCTGAAAATGTTACTCTGATTTTATTTCCTAATGATGACTAAAACAAAGTAACTGTCATTCCTTTGTTATTGACCTTCTGTTTACTTTCATTTTGGAAGCATTGAGCCTATTTGTTTTATATAAAATAGCATACAAGTATGTGTAGATTTCATTGTCTTTTATTATGACCGGTGCTGGGGAATTTGTTTATTCTTTCTAACATGAAAACACCTATCTTTTCTGTCTTCACTTTGTGTAACTTCAATCATGGATCTTTTATGTCTCTTCCTCTCTTAGCTTACATTTTCTTCTGTGCTCTGTGTTCTGAGGAAGTTCCTTGATTCTGTTTTCCAGTTTTCTTTTCGTTGATCATTACTGACATTCATGGAGAATTTTTATACTCTGATAGTACAGCACACTCTTTCAGTTTTACAGATGTTGTTTCAGAAGGCAGTCCAGCATACGGCTAAGACTAGAGATTTTGGAGGAAGAAGACCCGGGACAAATCTTGGTTCAGCCACTTACTGTGTGACATTAAAAGTGTTTCTTCATTTCTTTGAATTTTAGGATTTTGGAAGATTAGATTACACATGAAAAATTGTCAGGTTAGAGCTTGACGGATAGTAAACCTTAAATAAATGTTAACATTTTTATTATTGAGCTTCTTTGCTGAAAATAATCTTAGTGTTTCGATGTTTTTTCTTTTATATCGTGTTTAAAACTTTTTAAAAACAATTTTCAATAGATTGTCTTTCCCTCTTCTGTTGTCTTTTATGGGAATAATACATCTAATTGTTTCCAGTTGCCTATGTTTAATAGAATAGAAGTAGTCTGGTTATCTAGGTGGGTAGTGTGATTCATTTCATATATATCTATATATCTATTTGCTGCATCAGATTTTCCTGAATAGAGGAACTTATTGGAAACTCTATGTAGCTGGGTCTTCTAGGCTGTCAATGTCTTAAGGTGAATGAGTAGAAAATTTTTAGGTTGAGAGCTGAGTGCCAAAAAAGATAAATATCACTTCGGTATCAGTAGTTTCTACGTTAATTACTCAAACCTTCAGAATAACTCCTCTCAGATATTTTGGTCGTTTTTGACTGAATATCCTCAGCTGCTGGTGGCTTTGCCTGTGTGTTTGACAGAGAGTGGGGCTCCTCCGAGGGCTTCTCCTTAACCAACTTCGCTTGTCTTCCCTACTCAGCATCCCTGGTCCTTCTCAGCTGTCCTTGGTTCCTGCTGACTTTGGCTCCATGCACATTTAGGGCTTTCTCTCACTACAGCGTTTTTTCTGTTTCATTCAATACAGCTCCTAGCAACTTTCCCTTTCTCAGGGTTTCATTAATTTGACTGCTGAAATCTTGATTCCTTTCATAGAATTATTCTTTTGGGGTTGTTTTGTTATGTTGCTCATGCCCTTGTCTTTGAAAAAACAAGTGGCAAACATTCTGCTTTGTCCTTGAACTTAAAGAAGATATTGCTGAGTCTGTTTACTCTTTGTTAATCCATTCATTTTACAGCTCTTCATTCTTGCTACAAATGTACTCACTTACATAGAGCAACATGTTGAAAGTAGAGCGGGGATCCTCCTCTTCTAGCTACTCCTATTTATTACTTGCAAGTAGTATGAGCAGGGAGTTCTTCCTTTTTCTTTCTTTCTGTCCCTAGTGCTGAGCACTGCATACATGTGAAGCACATGGTCTACCACTGAGCTGTCCTGTCTGCTTAACTGACTACTGCAACCAAGTTTAGTGATGAGGATTTTATTATAGGAGGAGTGCTTGTAAAAATGAAATGAATGTGGAAATATTGTACATGTACATTATTGAAATTAATGACCTAGTTTAGGCGAAAATATAAGAAACACATTGAATAGAGTCAGCAACTATGAAAATTTTAGAAGTAGAATTTGTAATGATGAGACCCACATCAGATATGTAAGTTTTAAACAGGAATCAGTTAAAGGAATAACTCATTGACTGAGTTAACTTTGACTAATTGCGGCAAGGATTAAAGAATTTGATAAGCTGAGTCCATAGAATCATTCTTTTAACTCCATTGATGGCTGTATTGGTAATAATAGATACGGTATTAATGTTAATAGTGATGATAATTATTGGTTACTGAGCACCTACATAGCAGTTACTTTCTCATTGCTGGGACAAAATACTGGACACCCACAAATTACAGAAGAGAGGTTTGTTTTGACTCACAGTTTTAGTGATTTCAGCCCATTGTTGGCTTGCTCCCAGGGAGGGGCGGGTTGTCGGAAAGGCATTGTGGAGGAAAGGTGCTCAATCCATGCCAGTCAGGAAGCAGAGAGAGAAGGGGGGAGAAGGGGGAAATAATACACTGCTAGGTCTTCTGAATGATCTGTCCCTTTGACTGCGCCCTGTCTCCTAAAAACATTCAGCTCTGAACTCATCAATGAATGTGTTTCCATAATCCACTGAATGAAAAACCCCATCTGTTTACACAGAACGTTTAAGGGACATATGAGATCTCAGTAATAACATCTACTATATGCAAGACACTGTTACAAGCTCCATCACATTTTCATCCATCCCTGTGTAGTAGATACTATTAATTCATTTTATAAATTTAGGAAACAGTCCTAAAATGGCTATGTTATCAACCCAAGGATATTAAGAGGAACTTGTAATGACTCATTTTTCTTACCTATTGCAAAAATCAAACAAAAACCCCTGTAATTAAATATGTATAAGGTACAGAGAATGAAAATCAGCATTTCTTGTGAATCTATTACCCTCGCTAAGAAAGAGAAATGTTACCTTTACTGTTCCTTTGGGATACATCTTACTGTCACCCCTGTCTGTGCTTCCTGGTAGGTAAAGCCTGTTCTTGATTTTGTGGTCTTAATTTCCTTTGTTTTTCTTCATCGTTGTATCTATAATTTTCTATAGCTAAGGAACAGATTTACTTTATGTGTTAGAAGTTATAGATTTGAAACCAATGAGTGCCATTCTGTATCTTGTTTTTGTAATCAACTTTATATTCCTGAGATCCATCCATTTTGTTTCATAGAGCTATGGTTTATTCATTTGTGTTGCTATATAACATTTTACAAAATATGTAGGTCATACTTTATCAATTCTACTCTTGAATTAATTTGACCATTACAAAGAATGGCAAATAAGATATTCATGTGAAAGTTAATCTAAAATATCTAACTGGGAATTGAAATGTTAGTTTAAAGTATTTTCCCATACTTATACTCTTCTACATAATACCAACTTGTTTTCCAATTTTTTTTGTCTTTTTGAGACAGGGTCTCACTATCCAGTTGAGGCTGGCCTTGGGCTCCCTTTGTAGCTCAGGCTGGTCTTGAACTTGCAGCAATCTGCCTGCCTCAGCCTCCCGAGTGCTAGGATTATAGGAGTGACCACCACGCCCAGCATCTTTTTATTTTTCTTACATTGCCTAAATCTTATGGTTTGTTAAATCACCTTTCTTGTGAAGACTTGTCATTTTTCTGTATGTAACTTGGTTACGGAGTGTACCATTTTTTTCTGGTGGTTTTGTGTATGTGTTTTACTTACTTTTATGCTAATCTTTTAATATATGAGAAATACTGTCTCCTAGTTTGTGACTTGAAATGTCATTTTTTATATGATGTCTTACTAAGTAGGGAAGTTTTAAATTCTGATATAATCAAGTTTGTCAACATTTTCCTTTATAATTGGGCTTTTTATATTTAAGAAATCAGTTCTACCTCAGGGTATTAAAGATGTTTGTTTTCTCTTGTCTTTTAAAAGTTTTACAGTTTTATCTTTGACACTGAGTTGCTTAACCTACATAGGGTTGTGTGTGCATGCATGTGTGTTTATATCAGCAGAAATTGAATCTGATTTTTCTCCTTATTTTACTGGAACTCCCTTTACTGGGAATTCCATTCTTGTTCTGCTGACCTTCAGTTTAGGTGTGTATAAATCAAGCTCTAATATTGTTTGATGCTTGGTAGAAAATACTGCTTGTGTTTGGTTTGTCTAATCCTCGTTCATGCCATCCCAAGCTGCATGTTGATGATGTCTGGATATCTGTATAATGAATACATCTCATCCATTGGTTTTCCTTTCTTAGGGAGTACCATAGCTATTCTTGGTGATTTTAGGAGTGTCATAGATATTCTTGGTTATTTGTCCTTTTAATATACACATTTCACATTGGGGTATGCTAGATATATAAGTTGGTAGGTGGATAGAAATATAAATAGATACAAACAGTTTCCACCACCACCCAAACCAATTCACTGAATTGGTGTATCAGTTCATTGTAATTGATGTATAGATTCATTTTTTTTTATTTAAAGAGAAAAAAAAACAGGAAAAAGATAGAAATATTACAGAATTTCAAGAAAAGAAGATAAACAGTAAGAAATCACTAGTTGATAAATTACATATTGTTCTTTTAGAAATAGTTATTCAGGTTACAGAATTAAAGCACACAAAGTGGGCACTCAAGCAGTGAGAGTGCAAACAGATCTGTTCAACAATCCAACAAGAACCTAGAAATATGGTCATCAATCCCACACACCTAAACATACATGCAGCTATATCTTTTATAGCACTTCCTCTTTCCTCTTTTTTTACAGTAGCAATTATACATTTTTAAAATTTTATTTAAAGAGAAGAGAAAAAAGAAACAAAACAGAAAAAAGGGTAGCAACAATACAGAATTCTAAAAGAAAGAAGGAAAAAGGAGAATGAGAAAAAGCCCCACTAAGAATGTATCAGTTCATTTTAATTGTCACCTTGAGGTTAGACTTTTGGAGAGGTCATTGGATCATGGAAGCTCTATATCCATCAATTGCCTAATCCACTGATGTTCACAGCTGAATGTGCTGTTAGGAAGTGGGGTACAATTAGAGGTAGGATGTGCTTTTGGAGGGTGTATCTCTTGCTGGCACTCTTCTCTTGTGCTCTGTTTCCAAACTTCTACTGAGTGAATAGCTTTGATCCACTATGCTCTTCCTCTATAACATTCCTGTCTTGGAGCCAGCAAACCATGGACTGAATCCCCTGGGACTATGAGCCCAACCTCACAAGTTACTTGTCATAGCAAAAAGAAAGTTACCAATACATGGCAACATGAAGAAGATGATTAGGGAATAGACAAATTTTTCATGGCTCAATCTATTTTGAATTTTACTTTTGAATAATCAAAAGTAAAATGCATTTTATAGATGCTTGGCAAATGAATATTTCAGATGATCAGTTGATAGGTTTAGATGATAGTAGTGGGTAGGCAAGTTACAGAGCTGAGTCATAAAGCCCAGACTTTCCTGGAGGATTATGATTCTGGAAAGACGATTTCTGAAAAAGATGGCAACAAAACAAAACAAAACTGAAACCTGTTTTTAATGCCTGAAGACAAAGCAGAGGGCGCTAAGGTATTAGAGAGAGCTTCTACAAGAAAACATTAGTAAGATATTGAAATAGTTACAGAATTAGACATTAATCATCAAGAAGAATCAAAAGCCATATTAGGGCAGGGCATGTTATAGGCCAGTTTGAAACCTCAAGGTCAAGTGGTCACATCACAGGGTTGTTGAATTCTAATTTCTTCCCAGTCTGTAAGGCTTACTCCTACACACATTTTTGGCAAATTTCATTTTGAATTCTGAGCAGTGGACAGTGTGTTAATGCTATAGACAAAATCCCTCTTTTAATTGCTGCTGTTTTAATTTCTAACCCTCTGGTATGAAACCAATTCTTCTCCTGGCAAATTGCCCATAGAGGAAGATATTTGCTGAATTGCTGAAATTCCATGAAATGAAACAAAAACCCTTACAGGGCAGCACTATTTAACAATCCTTCATACAGCAGTAAATTTCTTAAATGAAGTCTTTGATACTTTAAAATTAAAGTTCAGTAATAAAACTAGTAAGTCCCTGTGTTAGGCATCTAGTATTTGTCAGTTTACTTCAGTATCCCAAGTCTGTTTCCTTTTCATAAAATCATCACCTTCGAAGTCCAGGTTCCAAAGAAAATAAATGTTAAGGCAACTGGTAAATAGTTTTTATAACAAATTTAGAGTGTTATTATTCCTTAGCATAAAATATTCTTTTATTATTTGCGTGCTTTTGGTGCATAATGATCACATTCACCATGGTAAGGTGGTATCTGTGCATAACACATCTTAATTCTTTGTATGTCCACTTCCCTCTCCTTCCTGCCACCATCTCTTGGTTCCCTTTTCACTAGAAAATGACCTATCACCTGTTTCCTATTACCTTTTATTTAGCTACTTTATTTATTTTGAGTTTCTCACATAATAGAAACCATGTGACACTTAAGCTTGTGTCTGATTTATTTCACTTAACATTATTGTTTCAAGATGTATCCATTTTTCTTCAAATGATTCTATTTTATCTTTCTTTACAACAGAGCTGTACTTTACCGTGTGTCAGTACCACATTTTCTTTATCATTCATCTGTGGGTGGACTTAGGCCACTTCCAAGATTCTGCTATTATGAGTTATGCTGCTATAAACATGGGTATGTGTGTATCACTACAATATGATGTCTTTAATACTTTTGGGAAGATACCCAGAAAGAGAAGAGTTGGATTGATTTTCAATTTTTTATTTTTGAGCAGTCGCCATACTGATTTTCATAGTGGTCATGCTAATTTACATTCTTACTAGCAATATAGAATGGTTCCTTTTTCTCTGCAGCTTTGCCACCATTTGCTATTATTTGATTTCTTGATAATATCCATTCTTTGTGGAGTGGGATAGAACTCTTTGTTTTAATTTGCTTTTTGCTGATGGACAGCAGTGTTGAACATTTTTTTCATGTACTTGTTAGCCATTTGTACTTCTGAGAAGTGTCTATTAATTTTAGTTGCACATTTCTTGATCTGTTCTTTTATTTTTAGGTGGTCTCATTTCTTTGAGTTCTTTATATATTCTAGATATTAGTCCTTTGTTCAAGGTGTGATTATAAAGCATTTTCCTTTGTGCTGCTTATGTCTTCATTCTATTAATTGTTTACTTTGCTATGCAGAGGCTTTTAAATTTGATGTTACACGTTATTCTTGGTGTTACACCTTGTGCAGTTGGACTTCTGTTCAGAAGGTCCTTGCTTATGCCTAGGACTTCAAGAGTTTTAGGTATTTTATCATCTAGCAGGTTATCTGTTTTACATTTAAGTTGTTGATTCATTTTGATTTTAGTGTAGTTTGTTATGAGAGATATGGCTTTAGATTCAATCTTGCATGTGTATAGCCAGTTTTCCTAGCATCGTTTGCTAGATAGGCTATCTTTTCTCCTGTAAATTCCCTTTATAAATGTCAGGTGGCTGAATATATCTGAGGTAGTTCTCTGTTCTGTTTCACTGATACATGTCTGTTTTTCTGCCAACACCATGCTATGCTTTTTTAAAAAAGTTACTGCAGGTATTAACATAACTTGAAATATGGGAAGATGGTGCCTTCCTGCTTTTCCCTTGCAGTAGAAGTTTATGCTAATGTAGATCTCTTTGGTTTTATGTGAATTGTAGGATTGTTTTCTCTAATTCTACGTGAAATATTGTTGGTATTGTTTTGGGGCTGGTACTGAGAAGCAAACTCAGGACCTCCACGCTTGCCAGGTAGGTGCCTTGCCACTGAGCTATATCCCTGGCCCCTGTGGTTGGTATTTTGATTGAGATTGCATTACATATATTTATCAGTTTTGGAAATATGACCATTTGACAATTTTGACTATATGGATCCACGAACAGAGAATGTCTTTCCAACTCCTGATATCCTCTTCCCTCTCCTTTTTCAGTGTACTGTAACTTTTGTTATGGGAATCTATCACTTCCTTGGTGAGGTTAATTCGTATTTAACTTTTGTTGATGCTTTTGTGAGTGGTATTGTTTTCATATATTTTTCTCAATGGACTTATTGCTGGTGTACAGGCACACTATTGATTTTTATGTGTTAGTTTTTTTTTATCCTGTTACACATATTTACCGAATTTGTTTATTAGCTCTAGGAATCTTTTGGTGGAATTTTTTGGCTTTTATATGTAAAGGATCATGTGATCTACTAATGAGGATAATTTGACTAATTCATTTTCTGTATGTATTTATTTTGTTTGTCTGATACCTCTGGCTAATGCTTTGCATACTTTGATGAATGTTCTTGTCTTGTTTCTGATACTAGAGGGAAAATTTTTAGCTTGCCTGCTTTAATAGGATGTTGGCAGTAGGTTTGTCATAAATGGTTTTTTATCAGATAGAGATAAGACACCTCTATGCCTGTTGTTTTCTGGGAGTCAAGAATAGATGCTGGATTTTATATAAGCCTTTTCCATGTGTATTGATATGATCATGTGATTTTTGTCTTTGCTTCTGTTTATATGACGCATTATATTTGTTCATCTGCATATCTTGAATGATGCTTGCATCCCTGTAATGATGTCTATTTTATCATGTTATATTATATTTTTGATAACTTGTTGTATGTCTTTGCCAGTATCTTGTTGAAGAGTTCTGGACTGTAGTTTTATCAGTTGGATTCTTGCCTAGTTTTGGAATCAAAATTAGGATATTGCTAGTTTTCAGGAATGTTTTGAGAATATTTCTGTTTCAATTTCATTAAAGAGTTTGAGGAATATTGGCATTATATGCTCCCTGTAGTTCTTGTAGAATTCAGTGATGAATCCTTTGGGTCATGCATATTTCTTACTTGGTAGGTTTTTTAAAAAAATTATCTCAGTTTTATTGCCTGTTACTGGATTGTTCAATGTTTTTATTTCTTCTTGGTTCGGTTTTGGTAATTCATATATGTCCAGGACTCTGTCCAATTATTTTCAAGATTCTTCAATTTGCTGGATCACAGTTTTTCATAGTAGTTCCTAATTATCTTCTGGATTTGGCAGTGTATATTTTGATTGTCCCTTTTTCATTTCTAATTGCATGGATGTGGGTCTTTTCTTTCTTTTTATAAGTTTGGCTAAGAATTAATAAATTTTATTGATTCTTACAAATAACTAGTTCTTGATTCATTGATTCTTTATAATTTTTTGCCTCAAATTTTGTTAATTTCCACTCTGATCTTTGTGCTTTCCCTTTTTGTAGCAGTTTTGATTTGGCCTACTCTTCTTTTTATAGTACCTTGAGTGCATAATTAACTTATTTATTTGATCTCAAACTTTTTCTCTAATGTGAACATTTACAGAAATATATTTCTCTCTTAGGACTGCTTTAATTGTGTTTTGGTGTGTTGTGTTTAATAGGTTTTATTGCACTGGCATTATTACTTGATTGTAGAAATTATTTAATTTCTTCTTTGATTTCTTGACCAAATGAATCTTCAGGATGGTGTTACTTATTTTTATTTTTTATTTTTTTATTTAAAGAGATAAAAAACAGAAAAGGGTAGAACTATTACAGAATTTCAAAAAAAAGATAAACAGGAAGAAATCACTAGTTGATAAATTATGTATTGTTCTTTTAGAAACAGTTGTTCAAGTTACAAAATTAAAGCTCACAAAGTGGACATTCAAGCAGTGAGACTGCAAACATATCTGTTCAGCAATCCAACAAGAACTTAGAAATATAGTTATCAATCCTACAAACTTAAATATACATACAGTTATATCTTTTATAGCACTTCCTATTTCCTCTTTTTTACAATAGAAATTACACATTTTTTAAAATTTTATTTAAAGAGAAGAAAAAAAGCAAAACAGAAAAAAGGGTAGTAACAATACAGAATTCTAAAAGAAAGAAAAGAAGGAAAAAAAGAGAAAAAACCACTAAGAAATCACTAGCTTATTATTACATATTGTCATCTTGGATGTAGTTGTTCAAGTTACAAAGTTAAAGGATACATAGTAGACATTCAAAGAGTGAGACTGCAAACAGTTCTGCTCAAAGATCCAACAAAGATTCAGCAATATTGTCATCTATTTTACACACTCAAACATACATGCAGTTATATCCCTTAGAGCACTTTCTTTTCCTCTCTTTTTTTACAATAGCAATTATACATTTTGGTTTTATTACACTTATAGTTCTTATTTACTTTTTACACTAGAGACATAATGTGATATTTATAAATATGATTCTTATTTATTTCACTAATGAGGATAGTCTCAAGTTGTCTCCATTTGCCTATGAAGGCCTCAAGATCATCCTTGTTTATAGCTGAGAAATATTCCATTGTATAAAAATGCCACATCTTTTTCATCCACTCTGCAGCTGATGGGCATCTTGGTTGTTTCCAGGATTTAGCTATCACAAATTGTGCCGCTATGAACATGGGTGCACATATATGACTGTGATACGAACTTTTCCGTTCTTCTGGGAAAATACCCAGGAGGGGAATAGCTGGATTGAATGGGGCTTCCAATCCTAGTCTTCTGCGAATTCTCCATATGGATTTCCATAGTGGTTGCACCAGTCTACATTCCCACCAACAGTAGAGCAGTGTTCCCTTTTCCCCGCAGCCTCACCAACATTTGTTATCAGTTGATTTCTTGATGGCAGCTATTCTTTCCAGAGTGAGGTGAAATCTCAGTGTTGTTTTAATTTGCATTTCTAGAATGACCAGTGATGGTGAACATTTCTTCATGTATTTATTTGCCATTTGTATATCTTCCTCTGAGAACTGTGTGTTCATCTCAGATGCCCATTTTTGGAGAGAGTCTTTGAATTTGGGGGGGTTTGATGTTTTTCAGTTCTTTATATGTTCTGGATATGAGTCCTTTGTCTGAGGGACTGCTGGCTTAAATTCTTCCCCACTCGGTGGTCTTTTTTTTTTTTTTTCACTCTGTTGGTGATTTCTTTTGAAGTGCAGAAACTTTTCAGTAATATGAGATCCCAATTGTTGGTTCTTTGAAGTGTTTCCCGTGCAGTTTGCGTTTGGTTCATGAATTCTCTACCTAACCCTATGTCTCCAAGACTTCTGCTGACCTTGTCTTCCAGTAGATTTAGTGTTTCTGTTTTAATATTTAGGTATTTGATCCATTTAGACTTTAGTTTTGTGCACAGTAATAGGCTTGGATCTAGTTTCAGTCTTTGGCATATGGAGAACCAATTTTTCCAACACCATTTATTAAAGAGACTATCCTTCTTCCAGTGGATATATTTAGACCCTTTGTCAAATATCAGGTGGCTGAGTGTCTTTGTAGTTATGCTTGCATCTTCTAATCTGTTCCACTGATCCTCAGGTCTATTTCTTTGACAATATCATGCTGATTTTATCACTGTGGCTTCACAGTACTGTTTCAAGTCAGGAATTGAGATGCCTCCTACCTTGCTTTTGTTGCCCAGAATCGCCTTTGCTATTCTAGGTTTCTTCTGTTTCCAAATGAATTTTAGGAGTGTTTTCTCTAGATCTGTGAGGTATGTCAATGGTATTTTGATTGGGAATGTGTTAAATCTGTATAACAGTTTTGGGAGTATGGCCGTTTTCACAATGTTGGTTCTTCCTAGCCTAGAGCAAGGAATGGCCTTCCATTTTCTAATATCCTTTTCAATCTCCTTTTTCAGCATAGTATAATTTTCAGCATATAGCTCTTTTGCATTTTTAGTTAGGTTGATTCCTAAGTATTTCATTTTTTTAGATGTTATTGTAAAGGGCGATATTTCCATAATTTCTCTCTCAGTCACTTGTTTGTGTACAGGAATGCTATTGATTTTTGAGCATTGGTTTTGTATCCAACTACACTGCTGAACTTGTTTGTTACCTCTAGTAGTCTTTTAATGGAGTTTTTTGGGTCTTCTATATAAAGTATCATGTCATCTACAAATAGTGATAATTTAACTTCTTCCTTTCCTATCTTTTTCGTTTTATTTCTCTCTCTTGTCTGATTGCCCTGGCTAGTGTTTCCAGAACTATGTTGAAAAGGAGTGGTGATAGTGGACATCCTTGTCTTGCTCCTGATTTTAAAGTGAAAGCTTTCAGTTTTTGTCCATTTAGTATAATGTTAGCTGTTGGTTTGTCATAGATGGCCTTTATAAGATTGAGGTAGACACCATGTATTCCGAGTTTCTGAAGGGTTTTTATCATGAACATGTGTTGGACTTTATCAAAAGCTTTTTCTGCATCTACTGAAATGACCATATGGTTTTTGTTTTTGGCTCTGTTGATGTGGTGAATTATGTTTATTGATTTGTGTATGTTAAACCATTCCTGCATTCCTGGAATGAACCCCACTTGGTCATGATGTATAATCTCCTTGATGATTTGCTGCCTTCTCTTTGCCAATATTTTATTGAGAATCTTTGCATCAATGTTCATCAGTGAGATTGGCCTATAGTTCTCCTTTTTGGTTGGATCTTTCTCTGGTTTTGGTATCAGAGTAATACTTGCCTCCAGGAATGATTTAGGGAGGATTGCTTTCTTCACAATTTCATTGAAGAGTTTAAAAGAGTATTGGCATCAAATCTTTTGTAAATTTCCTGTAGAATCCATCAGGACATGGGCTTTTCTTTGTTGGTAAGTTTTTAATTACATTTTCAATTTCAATAGCTGATAATTGGGTTGTTCAAAACTGCTATATCTTCTTGGTTGAGCTTTGTTAGTTCATATATTTCTGGAAATCTATCCATTTCCTCTGTGTTTTCCACTCTATGTGAGTAGAGATTTTCAAAGTAGGTATTTGTGATCTTTTTAATTTCCTTGGGGTCTGTAGTAATTTCCCCCTTTTCAGTTCTTATTGCATGAATTTGGGTTTATTCTTTCTTTTTCTTGATAAGGTTAGCTAGGGGTTTGTCAATTTTGTTTATTCTCTGAAAAAACAGGCTTTTTATTCATTAATTCTTTTTTTGCTGTTGTTTTGGTTTCAATTGCATTGATTTCTGCTCTAATCTTTACAATTTCCTCTCTTCTATGAGCTTTGGGTTTAGCTTGCTCTTCTTTTTCTAGAAGCTTGAGATAAAGCATTATCTACAAAGTTGTCTACAAAGACAACTACAGCAGTGTAGTTGTTTATTTGTGCTTGTTCTGTTTGACATGACATTTTATTGCTATATATTTCTTAAGACCGCTTTCATTGGATCCCACAGATTACAGTATGTTGTTTCTGTATTTTCTTTGAATTGTGGGTATTGCTTTATTTCTTCTTTAATTTCATCTGTAGCCCACTGGTTGTTCAAAAGGTTGTTATTTAATTTCCATGTATTTATGCAGGTTTTGCAATTTCTTTTGCCATTATTTTCCAATTTCAGTGCGCTATGGTCAGATATTATGCATGGGATGATTTCAATACCTTTGCATTTACTTAAGAAGGTTTTATGGGATAATATATGGTCTATTTTGGAGAATGTCCCATGCGAAGCTGAGAAGAATGTATGTTCTGATGTGGTTGGGTGAAACACTCTGTAAACATCTACTAAGTCCAGTTGCTCACAGGTATGATTCAGTTCTGTTATTTCTTTGATGACCTTTTGTCTAGTTGATCTATCTCTTTTTGAGAATGGGCTGTTATGATCCCCTACTATAATTGTGTTCTTGTGTATTGGGTTTTTCATGTCCATTAGTATCTGTCTTATATAGTTGGGTGCTCCTGTATTTGGTGCATATATATTTTTAATTGTTAGTTCTTCCTCTTGAATTTTTCTGCTAACGAGTATGTAGTGACCTTCTCTATCTCTTTTAATCATTTTAGGTTTGAAGTTCACATTGTGTGCAAATAGAATAGCTACCCTTGCTTTTTTCTGGATTCCTGTTGCATGGAATACTGTTTTCCATCCTTTGACTTTTAATCTATGAGTTTCCTTTTGGGTGAGATGTGTTTCTTGTATACAGCATATTGTGGTATCCTGTTTCTTGATCAATTCTGTCAGTCTATTTCTTTGTATAGGTGAATTGAGGCCATTTACGTTTATGGATACCGCTGATATGTACTGGCGCAACTTTGCCACGTTATGTTCCAGTTGTTTCTTTCTGCTTTTCCCCTTATTTAATTGCTTATCCTACCTGGTGGTTTTTTTTCTGTTGTTGTTTTGGGGATTGTGGTCATTTTTATCTCTGTCTAGTATGTCTTTCAGTACTCTTTCTAGGGTTGGTTTGGTGAATGTGAATTTCTTCAGTTGTTCTTTGTCATGGAAGATCTTGTTTCTCCATTAAATTTGAATGAAAGTTTTGCTGGGTTCACCAGTCTCCGTTTAAAGTTGTTTTCTTTCAGGGCTTGAAATACCTAACTCCATGCTCTTCTTGACTTGAGGGTTTGTGCTGAAAAGTCTGCCGTGATTCTAAGGTGCTTTCCTTGATAGGTGAGTTGTGCGTTTTCTCTAAGCTTTTAGTATTCTATGTTTATGCTGTATGTCTGAGATCTTAATTATTATGTGTCTGAGTGTGGATTTATGTTGATTGTAACTGTTTGGTGTTCTATATGCCTGACTTATCTGCATATCAGATTCCCCATGCTTGGGGAATGAGGAATTTTTTGCTATTATTTCTGTAAATACTTTATGTATTTCATTTGCACGGACTCCTGTATCTTCGCTAATCCCCATTAATCTTACATTGTTGCTCTTGGCATCATCATGAAGCTTCTGGATTATCATTTCATGCTGCTTTGTTATTTTTAATAGTTCTATCCTTTCCTGATCACTAATTGCAATCCTGTCCTCAAGGTCTGAAATCCTATCCTCAGCTTCCTTTAGGTGGTTTTGCACACTTTCAGTAGAATTTTTTGTTTCTTAGATGTCTCCTTGACCTTGTTTCGTGAATTCTGCTTGTTTTTTATATTGTTCATTCAAGGTTTCAATCAGTTTCCCATGCTCCTGTACTTTTTTCTCCATTTCTTCTTTAGCTGCATTCAACAACTAAGGTTGTTATTTCTATCTTTATGTGGGAGAGTACTTCCAGTTCGATTTCCTCTATAGCCTGATGGAGTTTTTTTTTTTATTTCACTTGCCATTTCAGAGATTCCTGGTGTATTACTTTTGAAGTTATCTATTTCAATGTCTCCTGTACTTGCTTTTGGTGAACTATATGTTTGAGACTGCATTTTGCTTTTTTGTTTTGCCATTTTCACTCTGCCTGGTATTTTCTGTGTGTAGGAGGGGATCACCCACACTCTTTTCAGACTCATCAAGGTCTTATAGTTAGTTGGAGGGAACTTTACTACTGGCCCTATTTACCCAGTGTACACCTCTATTTTAGGGGCATACTCACCACACTGACACAGTTAATTCACTGCAGTCCATGGCTCACCACCTGGGAGTGAAGTTCCAGGTTTTTTCACACTGACTGGAACCTGCTGAAGTCTTCTGGTGTGCCTGGTGGAAAGGCGGGCACAGCAAAAGCCGCCCAGAGCAGTTTTCAGCCTGGGGTGGGCTTCTGCGATGTTCCAGGTGTCAGGGCAGGCCCCAGTCAGCCTACATTGACGCAGGCTTCTACGATGTTCAGGTTTGTGTTATTTAATGTGCAGGTGTCTGTATAATCTCTGCAGTTTATTTTGCAGCAGGTTTCTAGTTTTGGTGCCCTATGAGCTGAAAGTATACAGGATTAATTTCATTTCTCTTTGTGTTTATTTCACAGACTTTATTGACTAGTATGTGATCTATCTTGGAGTAAGTTCTGTGTGCTGCTGAGGATATGTATTCTGTTGTAGTGGAAGATTGTAGATTTCTGATAAATCCATTTGTTCAAAGGGTTGGTTTACCACTCTTTTTTTTAAATACATTTTTGTTTCATCTATTTAAGAAGGTATGGAATTGAGCCTCTCTACTTTGATTATGGTGGTTATTATTTATGTTCTATGTTCAGTAATGTATTATAAAGTTTGGTGCACTGATATTTGATGCATATATATCTACAATTGTTATCTCTTCCTGCAGAATTGTTTCTTTAATGAGTATGCTGTGATCTCCTTTGCTTCCTTGTATCAGTATCACCTGGAAGTTTACTTTGTCTGGAGTAAAATAGCTACATCTGCTTGCTTTTGGTGTACTGGTATGTGGAATATTGTTTTCTATCGTTTGATTTTTTACTTGTGAATTTCTTTTTGGATTATACAAATTTCTTGTGTTCAGTAGACCATTGCCATTAGTTTTGATCTAGTCTATCAAACTTTATCTTTTAATTGAAGAGTTACGGCCATTTACATTGAGAGTTATTTTTGCAGTTTATTGACTTACTTGTTTCATTATGTACTTTTTCTGTTGTTGTCTCCCTTACTTTTTTCCTTTTGTTTGCATGTTTACTTTGCTTAATATATTCATTCCATGCAATGTTTTGGCTTTGTTGATTTCTTTGTATAGGATATTCTTCAGTATGTTTCAGAGTGCAAGTTTTTATTTAATTTCTTCTGTCTTCTGATTTTTCACTAATTTCAGTCAAACCTAGATTCATTTTCTCTGAATCATCAATCAGTTGTTAGATCCATTTTTCATGTTCTGTTCTTGTTCTTTTTTATTTTTATTTTATTTTAAAAAGAAAAAAGAAGTCAGAAGAGAAAAACAAAAAGCAAAAGAGATAAACAACAGCAGCAAACCTAAAACAATAACAATATAGGTTTTCAAAACAGAATGAAAGAAATTTAACAATGGTTGTTATATTGCATTGTTATCTTTTTTTCAAAGAAAGAAAGAAAAGAAAATTTTAAAAAATAGAAAAAAAGGTAGAACAATACAGAATTCAAAAAATTGACATCATAAAATTGCTAATTGATATATTACAGCTAGAAAATAAAACCAATTTGTAAAGCCACATTTGCATACAATGCCAGTATCTTTGTATGTCTCCCAAAATCGAGGTATGCTTCACCAATTTGCCCATGTTTAAAAAATAATATGTTAAAATGCATTACTTATGTTTCCTATGTATGGCAAAACAAACAACAAGTGTTTCCAATTACTCTTTTGTCTTCAGGTATTTAGTAATATAAAGCACTTATTTTTTATGCTGAAATGTTTCTACAGGTTTAGTACAGCAAATGCAACTAACTGTTGTTGTTCGTAAGGTATCTCTGCATAATTTGTCTCTGACAGTGGCCCTGTCTTCTGGTTCTGACATTTTCTCCTCACACTGGTTGCTTCTGCTTGCCATACTTTCAATAGAATTTTTAATCTCCTGAATTTCTATTTGGAAACTTTTAACAGACTCTAATTCTTTGCTAAACTGGTGATTCATGCTTTGTATTATGTAGTTTAACTCAGCTAGGTTAGTGTTGTCTTATGCAAGTTCACTGGTCATTTTGTTTATTACATTTAACGATGAGCTTGTGAGCACCTTATTGATCTGTTTTTAGTATAATCTGCTATTCTTTCATGTAATTTGCCTGTATGGCTTATGATTTTCCTATCATTGTTGCATCCATCAGTGTTAATGGAGTTGGGAGTTTTTAGAGGCATTGTGTTGCCTTGTTTTCTCATATTTCTCTCTCTCTCTCTGGCTGTCTGTCTGTCTCTCTGTGTTTGTGTGTGTTGTCAGGGTTGAGGATAAATTCTTCTGGAAGGACTTTGTTGCTAGCCTGCAGATGTTGCAGATGTGTTACTATCTGCCTTCCTAGGACATGCTCTGGATGTGGCTTTTTAGAGACCTTTGCCTCCACCCTGAGATCTCACCACCTGCATTAATTCCAGGAGGTGGGGGGGGCTACAGTGTAATTGACCTAGCACCAAGTTCTTTGGAAATGGACTACCATATAATTGATGGCACAAAAACATACTAGATATTAGCCTGTAGTAAAAACTAATTAATAGCAACAATGGTATCACCCTGGCATTAAAAACAAAATCAACAACAAAAAAGAGTGAAAGACAAGCTGGATATTGACATGCCATAAGAACCAAGAAAAGTTATCATTAATAGCAGAAAAGAAGTCTATCATTATAATATTGATGCAAAGACAAATCAAATATTGCATACAGTAAATGTCTACCAAATACAACTGCACCACCATTAATAATATAAAAGAACTCAACAATAATAGCATAATGTCAACTAAATACCTAAAGAGTATAAGGCTTAATAGTAATACTAGTAAAAATCAAAGGGGTGGGGAAGGTGAAAATGAGAGTAGTAAAGTTTGAAAAATAAAAGAAAAATGAGAAGGGGAGAGAAAAGTGCAATCAAGGATTTTTAAAAGAGTAAAACAAAATTGATTATTTGATGAAAGTTATAGAAAAGAGCCAACAAGAAAAAAAAGAAAAAGCAGAGATCAGAGGAAATAAAAACATACACACATATACACACACACACACACACATATATATATATATACACACACACACATATACATATCTCATAAAGAAAAACCATTGAAAGGAGTTCAAAAATTTTATGAGCACTTTCATTCCAGGATCCAGAATGTACCAGGTTGGGAATGGGACAATGAGTCACTACTAAGTCACATTTTTTCCCCAATTTATTCCAGTTTATGGGTGTGCTGAATGCCACCTAGCCTTTCCTGCTGGGCTTGCTGGTCAGCAGTGTATGCCCTGGGGCTGTATCATTCCCAGCATTTCCGTTTTATTGTTTCTCTACACAGAGGATCTCAACGTACTGCTCTTTCCACTTAGTTTCATGGCCTAGAGGTTGAGAGGTGCCTACCGCTCCTCTGAGTCCCTCTGCCCATATACTCCAGGCTGGGGCAACTATCTAAGCCAAGTGCACTCCCTGATCACTTTGGAAGATGAGGAGAGCGCGTAGATAACAAAATTCTGTTCTGGATGTAGGCAGCTGGCTGGGGTGTAGGTGGTCAGGTTGTCTGGTAGAGTTAAGGTTAATACCTTCTGCCCTAAGCCCCTCTGAGAACCATACAGGACCGTCCTTGCTTCTTACCACAGAGGGTGGATATGTGTGACCTTCCTGGCCTGAGTTTAAACGTCTCAGAGGGTCTGTGTTACACACACACCCTTTCTGTGACTGTCTACTATGGCTGTCTCCCACCCATTCACTTTAGGATGACCCCGGAAAGTCAACGTGTAGTTGTTCTGTAGCTCAGTCTTACATAAATCACCAGTTTCCAGGATGGGTCTTGTGTAAACATTCTCGAATATGACAAACGCTTCAGTAGATTTCTTTTTGAACTCTAGCTTACCATGTAGAAGAATTACTTTCAGAGTAAAACCACATGCTGTTTTTGCAGTTTACAATGACTATACGCTTTCCTTGGGGCTAGCGCTTCCTGCTAGCCCCTGGTTTGCCATTTCTCCCTGGAGCTGCCAGCCCTCTCTGCGCTTACCTTGTGTTAACAGCCATGGATATCCCTTAGAGTGAGCTGGTGTTACTGTTCCAGGCTGCTTCATTCTTTTCCATGAGCTGTGCTCGGTTTCTCCACTTTCTCTAATTTCTAGCTTTCTTGTCTGCTCCCTTCCAATTCTCAGACATCTGCTTTTTTGTTGTTCACTAATGTGTTGTTTTCCAAATCTTGATTTCAGGTCCTGGAGAACTTGGATTTTGCTCTCAGTCTTTACTCCACCGGTACTGAGTAGCCTCATTCACAGTATCCTTCAGTGCAGGCAGCTTTGTGGTGGTTTTTATGCTTGATTTTGGAGAATTCTGTGACATGGAGTGTGGGTCATTAACTGTGTCTGCTTGGAATGCTGGGGTTAATATTTCCCCCTTTTACTTTTCTAAAGAGAAAGGAAGATAGGACACTCTTGTTATCTGGTTTTCAACATAAGAACATAAAACAGGATCTCAATTTAAACAATACTCTGTTTAGTATCATTTGAAGAGAGAGATTTATATAATTAAATTGTGAAAATAACTACATAGCTTAATGCTTTGTAAAATGAGTTGTGTTTGTGAGGGGATTTTGCCTGAGTTTTGTGTTTCTTTTCTCTTTATAAGCTTATTGGCTTTGAAAAAAGTTTGATCTTTAATGAACATTCAAGGTTGCCTAGCAAAAGGTGCTTTGAAACCAACAGAAAACTCTTCTCTAAGAATCTGGAAATTCATGTTAGTCTCACGTCAGTCATTAAAAAATCTAACTTTTCTATATAGGAATTTTTGCCTCATATTTTTTCTAATTTCAAGATCTGTGAAAAGTTAAATGAAATTATATTCAAGAAGCATTTTGAGATATTTGAAGTAAAATAATAATTGCTTTAATTATTAATCTGCTGGAATAATTATTATATTCTCTATCACATGGGCTAGGATTTTTAGAACTTTGCAAACAGAGGTGATTTTTTTTTTATTTTATGGAAAAAAGTACAACAAATTTTGTAACAAAATAATAGAAGAGTAACAAGAGTTAATACCTGATATGTTTTTATCTTTAAAGTAGTTGCTCAGGGTACAAGATATGGGCATAAAATTTTCTCCACTCGATATTAGCACAAACTTTTCTTTTTAGTAACTGAGAGACACTAACAGTATAAATGATTTGCATTTATTCCCTTCCCCCTATGTCCTTCCTCCTTTCAGCCATCCTAATTCCTTCTTCCTTTTGAATAATTTCTCCCCCTTCCACAGTATCTATTGTACATTTTAGGCCTTATTTACTCATTCAGTTTCTCACACCAGGAAGACAATCTGCTGTTTCCACTTGTGAGTCTGATTTATTTCACTTAGGAGTCCAGTCTCAAGTTACATCCTTTGATCTATAAAAGTCTCGTTTATACTTCTTTATGGCTGGTTAGTACTCCATTGAATGAAAATACCACATTTTAAAAAATTCATTCCCTGATTGATTGGCATTTGTTTCCAAGGTTTGGCTATTACGAACTGTGCTTCTGTGACTTACGACTTCTTACAATTGCGTGTGCTCCAGTCACTCCCATCTGAACTCGGACTTTATTCCACCCGAGTTGCTCTATTCTCTCTACCATCACATTCCTGTCCTCTCTTCCTTTGACCTCTGCTAATCATGTGCTAATTTCTCTACAATGTATTTTCTGGTTCAAATTGTCACCAGTCTCTTAGGACCTGCATTGCAATTATATTACTATTGGTTTTTTTTTCAATTGTGTCTCTCACTAATATTTTAAAGGGCAGTCACTAACTTCCAAAGGATTTTTTTACCCTTTAAGCATCAATTTAGTACTTCCCAAAGACTTTGTAATTTCTAACCACAGTTTCATAAGCTGAGGAAAATGTAATTACTCAATAGTCTAAAATAATTCAGTAATCTGAATTGGAATAGAACCCAGTATACAGGTATCATTGTCTTTGTGTGTGTGTGTGTGTGTGTGTGTGTACTACTATAGCTGAATAACCAAGACAGGTAGCTTATAAGTGTATTATCATACTTCTGGAGAATAAGAAGTCCAATATGACGTTATTGCCATCTGATGAGGGCATCTTGCTGCATCATTCTATGATGGATGATAAAAAGATGTGGAGTGTGTGTGTGTGTGTGTGTGTGTGTGTGTGTGTAAAGGGGGGGAAGAGAGAAGGAGAATGGGGCAGTCTCCTTTTATATGGAACCAGCTCCCATAATAATTCATTATTATTAATTCATTCACAAAGACTGAATCCTCATGACCTAATCACCTTTCATCAAAACTACTTCTTAGCACTCTTGCGTGGGGGCTTAGATTTACCTAACATGATTTTTTGGGGACACATTCAATAGGAGTGATGGGATTTTTTTTAATCATGCTAAACTTAGCATTCATTTTAATCGGTTTTATTTTTAGAATTGTTTCAGTTTTATAGAATACTAGAAAATAGAGTACAGACAGTTCCTGGATACTGCACACAGTTTCCCTTAAATATTTAATGTCATCAGTGAATAGATATTGATACATTATTATTAGCTGAAGCTCACCATTAATTTAGATTCCCTTATTTTTTACCTTACATCTTTATTCTTTTCTCAGGATGCCATCCAGGGTGCACTTCATTTAGCTCTCCTGTGTCCTTAAGTGTCTCTTGACTATGACAGTTTCTTCTTGTTTTTGATGACCTTGACAGTTTTGAGGATTATTGGTCTAGTGTTTCATAGAACAACCTTCAATGTGGATTTGTCTAAGGTGCTTTTATGATTGATTTCTCAGGACTTATTCCTTTTGGGGGAGAGAAAGAATAAAGAGTGGTAGAATGACATTTTTATCACTTCATATTGAGGGTGAGTACAATCGCCATGATTTATAGCTTTGTACTAGATTCCTTCATTGTAAAGTTACTCTTTTTTTTCTGCATCATTTTTATTCTGTTCCGAGTTTAATCCATACCAAAAGATCAGAAAGATATGCTGTATTTCTATTATGGTAGGATATTGACAAAAATTATTTAGAATATGTCTCAACCCCAATTACCAGTCAACATTAATTTACAAATGCTTATTTTATTCTTGGTAGTATTTTGTTGTTTAAATTGTTCCACTTTTGGTCACTGGAGCTCTTTAAGTAGGTTCTGATGCCCCTTTGATGTATTTATATTACTTTAGGGCTTTTTGTTTCATTTTTTGGAGGGCTTTCTTATTTTTTATTGTTACAAAATGCTCTAGCATGATGTTTATATTTCTTGTCCAGTTCTAGCATCTGTCATTTCTCTAAAGAACCCAGGTTCCTTTTATTAGAGGATGTTAGAAAATGTTTGTTTTTTATCAGCGTGTAGGTTTGTTACCCTCTTTCAGTTGGTACAAAGAAATAAGTGTGCATATTGACCTGGGAGCACACACACATATCTCTGCATGTATGGCACCTTGATGGTAAGGTAATACGCATTCTTACCGAAGACATCAGTGCTAATCAGTACTGCCTAAATCGTCTAACCTCCCCTTCTTGCATTTATGTGAACTCCCTCTCCTTCAGTGAGAATCCTGGCTCTCTCCCTCCATTTGCTACTCATTTACTTAATTATTCAGTTCCAGGGTAGATTTATTGCTATATAAGAATTGTTAACTTGTTTTCTTGTGAGAAAAACTTTATCTGTTAGAATACAATGTTTATATGTGGTTTCTTGTGCATTGTTCTATATTCACAGTCACTTAGGACAAAACCTCCCCCAACTCTTTCAAGGTAAAAAACTCCCCCCACCTTTTCATACATTTGTAATATATTTGGAATTTCTTGTCACTGTCTGCATTGTTTCCTTAAATACCCTGAACTCTGTGCTAACTTATTTTAAAACTCCAAATGCATGAAAGCTTTTCGTACTATATTTTACATGGCATTGAAAACATATAGTGTCATAAATCTTTATTATAGTGTCATGTAGAATAGTTTGATTCCAGTTTGCTTTCTGTATTTATCCCTCCTTCCTCTTCATTAACGCTAAACAGCCACTGATTTTTAAAATCGCTGTAGTTTTTCCTGCTCTAGAATATCACACAATTGAAATGCTATATACAATAAGGAACCTTTTCACATGGTTCTTTCACCTGCCAGTATGTTCTCATATGTCTTTTTAAAAAAATATTTAAAGAGAGGGAAAAAATAAAGCAAAACAGAAGAAAAGGGTAGAAACAATGCAGAATTTCAAAAAAAATGAACAGTAAGAAATCACTAGTTGTACTTATAAAGTCTTAGAGTGCAATATTGTATTTCTTTTTGTCCTTGAACCACATTCCTTTATGTGAATATACCACAGTTTATGTGAGCTGAGAATATTGATTTTAATTTTCTTTTTATCAAGTAAATGTCTTTAATACTATAAGTTTCTAAGTATGGCTTTACCTGTATTCAGAATAATCAATAATACATTTTTATTTAAACATTTTTATTTTTTCTCCAGAGACTTCTGTCCTTATCCACATGTTTAGAAGTGTGCTGTTGAATATTCAAATATTTGGGGATTTTATATTTACATTTCATTTATTGAAATCAAGTTCCTTTTTGATCTTAGAACATACTCTGTAATTTTTATTTTTCAGAAATATATTCCAGTAAGTAACTAAATTTTATGGTCATGCAAAATTGAGAAGAATGTATATTCCACTGCTGGTTGAACTAGTCTATAAATATTCAATCAAGTTTACTGATTATGTTAGGCAGTTCAAATATTTCCTTACTGATCTTCTATCCTCTGATTCTATTAATTACTGAACACAAGCGCATTAAAGTGTACAGCTGTGGGAGTGGATTCTAGTCTATTGTTATCTGCTTCATGTTGTTAAATGTTTGTTATTAGGTATACATGGATTAAAGATTATTATGTCCCCTTGGAAAATCAACCCCTGTATCACTATATTTTTATTTCCAATGATTTCCCTTCATTTTGGACGAACCCTTCCTCAGTCTTTTTGTGAACCCGTGTCCCTCCACCAAAGTACTTCTTTGTTCTTTACTGTTTCTCACCTTCAGTGAGACGGGGGGGGGGGGCTGGGGCTGAAAGTCGTCCTACTCCTTTATACCATAAGGCTCTGGAAAAGTCCTTGCTAGAAGATTCTTATGAAGAATGCTCTACATTTTAAAATGGTTACTCTTCCTCTCTAACTTCCAGAAACATGGGAGATTTTTCCTTACATCTTTACTGTGAGGATTTGGTGGGGTTCCCAGAGGTAAAACCCACTAAAGTTTGGGGCCTCTAAGGCTTGGTTTGTCACTCCAAGCTAACATTTAGAAATTCATTAAAATTACCATTTTATGCTATCAGCACTTTATTATTCTGGCAACACTTAGTCCAGGTAAGCTTTGCCTGGTAGTGATTTTCTGTATGTGACTGTCTGCCCAGATTTTGGGGTGATAGCTTGTCCCATGACCTAAATTCTCTGATTGGTCTTTTAAAAATTCTTGATTTTTAGTTTGTTCAGTTTTTTTCTTGCTGTAAGCATGGGAATGATGACTTCTAAGTTCTTTACAAGTTCTTTACAAGTTTAAACTGAAAGTTCCCAGCATTTTATTAGTTTTAAAATTCTTTTAATTTGATCATTTTGAAATAGCACTGTTACTATTATTAAGCCCAGTCACCTGATTGTACGAGAGAGCATCAGAACTCCTTCCTCCTGTTACTCTTCAATGTCTCCTGCACTGTGTCCTTCCTAGCTCTGATAGCTACCATTCCACTCTCTAATTGAATGAATTCAGCTTTTGTAGATTCCATATTTAAGGGAGATTATGTGGCATTTATCATACTGCCTAAACATCACATTGTACCTCATAAATTTGTATCATTATTCTGTCATGTGAAGGTAAAATAAAGCTTTAAGAAATGTCTTCTGTAACAATCTATCTCTTTTTCTTCAGTTAAATCATGTAAACTTTCTGTGTTCTAACCATTCTACTCATCCTCTCATCCTACCCTGTGTTCCCTATTTGCCACCTGGACCTTGCTTGTGAAATGCTGAGCCCACTTCAATAATTGGTTTGTAAAAGGAGTTGAGGAGGATTCAGAGAAAGCAGGTAATGTGCTACATGGAGCATTGTAATATACTCTCTTCTCCCTATTGCATATTTCTGTCATTTTTATGTTTTGCAGAATACACACAGGAGTCTGAATTTCTGTTTACCATAATCCCAATGTAGCAAAATGAGGTATTTAAAAAAATTAATCTTCCACAAGGGATACATAAAAATGAAGCCAGAAACTAAAAACTAAGAGAGCAGAAGGAAAAGGAAGCCAGGTCATAAAAAGTATCTGTGCATGGTGCTTTGATATTCCCCATTACATAAATACTGCCAATATGGAAGATATCTAACTAAATTTAAAATAAGGTTACTGTAGAAAAAGGTTAGCAAGACAAGAAGGAACAAATAATTCCAGCTGAACCAGTGACCAGCAAGTAAAGCAGTAAGCCTTTCTGTTGTAATTCTTTAAAGGGTAGTAATTGAATTTTTATTGTTAAATGTTTATTTTCTCAAAGTATATTTTCATGAGGTTTTCTTTTATTTTACTGTAATCTTCAAAACATTTGTCATTGTCATGTAATGATGCATACCTTATGTGGAAACATATCTTAATTTATAAACATTTACTCCCACTGGAACTCTAGATTTGACTGATTATCCTATGCAGAATTTTCTATCCAGTCTCTAATATTTTATCTTTGGCTTTGCTAAGCCTCTCCAATTTCACTAAATCAAAGATAGGAAATACTCAGCAAATTCAACCACGAAAGTACACTTTACCTTGGCTTCTTTTCTGGGCCAAGAATGACCTGGATGTTTCTGGTAGAAGGAAAATCAGCATCTCCTCAGGTAAGCTATTGCATATTGGAACAACCCTGGTGGCTTTGAGGTTCTTTCATAGCGTGACTCAAAGTTGTCCTCTTCTATTCCTGTCTATGAGGAATGAATGTCTGTCTTCAGCAGTACAGCCTGTGGGTTGGGTTGGAGGCTGAGCCCTGCCAATGCGAATCGGATCAACACAAGTACAATGACTTAACCCGAGGGAGCACGCTCAAGCAGGACGGACTGTAAGGAAGGTTTCCTTACAGTTTGGAGGGAGGAGCCCCCAGTTGTCCCTCTAGAATGAAGACACACCTCATCCTCTTCCCACTTTCTAACAAGTACTCATACTGCTATGCAACCTCACCACTGTCTGCTTGAAATCTAGTCAGTTTTAAGACTATCACAATACAGGAAGAGTCCAAGCAGAGTGGTAGCATGTTGTAGCTCAGAGATTCAGTGAGTATTCTGAAATTGATTTCTCTAAACCTCTAAGGTCTTGAGATAAATGAGCTCATAGAATTTTTCTATATTCTCATTAATTTTATATTCAAAACCAAAGAAGAAACAGTTCCACAGCTTGTGACACCTTTATGAAAAGTATATTAAGATCAGATTCAGTATAGACAGAATCGAATTTTGGATTAAATTGAAATTCTTTTCCTGAAGTTTATTAATGCCTTAATTTCTTAGTGTTAAGTGTATGTATCCCCAGCATGTATCATGATGAGCAAAACCATGCTTTTGTGTCCCATTTTGATCATCGTTTTGTACTTTAAACCTTATTGATTCTATCCTTGAAAATTTATATGGATTAGTTCCTCTCTCTCAATTTCCTCTGATACACACCTTTCCTTGCTACCACTCTTGGGATATTGTGTAGAAAGTCTGAGATGAGAAACTTTCTTCGACTTTATCATGTGAGGATATGCAGATTCCTAGCTTTTAATAAATTAAAAATAATATTCACTTTGAAGAAATGATATAATTCTCTGTAAAGTGAACCTGAACTTATTTAAGGTGCTCTCTTCTTTCTTAGCTATGAATACAAAGTTAATATTATTTATTTAATAAGTGTGAACCCTTTCATCTCAATTATCCTGAAAACTTTGGATATCTCGTTAGACATAAAGCAGGTGTATTTTCTTACTCCATCATCTTGACGTTAATCTTTCATTTCCCTTAACTCTATTTTGTGCTTTCTGCTACTGTCGCCCTTATCTAGTGTGTGGTTTTAACTACTTTCTTTTGAGTTTCTTTCAGTTTTTCTGTTTTCCTTCTTTCAAGCCTTTAGTCTGTTTGATAATTTTAAGTCTTATTTTCTTTAAAGCCAAATACAGTCTCCTAATATCCTAGATGGATCATGGACCAATGTTTTATGGTTTATCGTTTATTCTCTGAACATGGAACTTAGGAGGAGGAGGGATGTTGTATCTGCACTGACATCAATGGTATTATATGTTGGTAAAAAATGATGAGTAATAGTAGTGGCCATAGTTTATAGAAAGCATAGAAGTAAGCATTTTTCTGATGGGTTAGTTAACATATATACCAGTTATGCATCTATGTCCATCTTCATAATCTCTGAGTTGTACCCTTGATGATTTTAGATGTCATACTATCATATGTATTAAAAATTATGTACAGGCTGTATTCTGAAAGTTTGCAAGGAAATGACTGGCATGGGTCTTTATATAATTAAAACAGTGTTATTGATGTTGCTTAGTGCCCTAAGATAGCCAATAAAATATCATTTAATTCATTATAATAAATTTAAGATATAAATTTAATACTTTAAATACTTATAACTGATATTTATAGAATTGTCCCAGGTGAAAAAGAAACCTTGAATTTTATTTATTGTAGAATTCAGAGATTCGGGGCTGTGATTTGATTAGTTTTCAATTGGAAAGGGCTGTAGCAGTGGATCACCTAAAAATCAGGGCCTCATTAATCTAGTCAGGGGTCTGGGAAATTACCTTCCTTATTTACATAAAAATTAAGCTGGTGATTCATATTATTCTCTAGCAGCTACATTAGTTCTTTTACTCATGGGGAAGGAAAGTATAAAATTCTGAATTTAGACCTGTAGCTGTATGTCTGTATCTATGAGCCAGTCTTACCTCAAATATTAAGCATTATGTTGCCTGTACACAATTTTATATGATTGAAAGATTAGGAAGAAGTGGCAAGTTATAAAAATAGTGGATTCTGAAAAAAAAGAAAAGGAGAAAACAAAATGAAACCCTGTACCTAAAAGGCAAAATATATGGAATTCTTTCTAATACAGTGATTATTAACAAAGCAATGATGTAGAATCACCAGAGAATCTTTTTCAATGTTCTTAACTTGCACTCTTAGAGACCTTCTTCCAGCTCCCTAGACCTACCCAACTGAGGATCCACTGTGGAGAGTCACTGACTGGATGGTCATGTGCCTGCTTGCTCGCTTGTATTTGATGGGAGAAATTCTGTAATGATGGATTCATAAGAGTAGGATAGTGAGGCAACAGAGATGTTTTAGAAAACCTTGAGATCTTCCTCTGGTGCTGTAAACCTGAATGTTACTTGCTGCTTTCTTAAAATAAAAAGCTGAAATAGGACCTGAAAACAAGTTAATAAGTTTTAAGAGAAATAATTATTTTTAGCTTTACCTGTAACTAATGTGGTTTTGTATTGGCTTTATTTGGGGGAAAAAGATGAATGAAAAAGGTTGTATTTACTTTAAGCCTAGTGGTTCAATAATATGCAAACTAAAGGGAAGATTAAAAAGTCAGCATTTATTGAGTAACTACACTAGGGCAGGAACTTCCACATCTATCATCTCCTTTTTATTTTGCATTACAGTCCTGAAACTTACAGTGTACCATTTTCTAAAATGAGTACTTTGAGGTTCAGTTGAAATGATTTTCTCAGGCACATCTAATAATAATGGTAAGATCTGGACGTGTAAGTCGCAGAATGATGCAGTTGCATAGGGTGTTTGCATAAACCCAGAGCCTTAGCTTCACACTTGGTGCTGTGGTTTGAGTCAGTGCTCCCCAATGACCTATGTTTTAAAGATGTGGTCCCCAGAGATGCTAATGAGAAGGGGTAGAATCTCAGAGAAGTACAGCCTCATGGGAGATCTTCTGGTCATTGGGCGGTGGGTGTGTGTCCAAAAGAGGTTACCAGGATCCTGACCCTTTCTTTTTTCTCTCTTACTTCCTGCCATGTGGCAAGCAGCTTATTCCCTGACATGTTCCCACAATGGCAGAATGCGTTGTCACAGGACCCAGAGAAACAGTCAACCAACTATGGACTGAAGCCTCTGAAACTGTGAACCAAAACAAACATTTCCTCTTTGTACATTTGTTATCCTCATACTTTAGAAAGCTGAATAATGTATTCCATTTAGGGTTCTACTGTCACAGTCTTGTAATTCTTAAAATTTTTTTGAACAAAGACCCCACATTTTCACTTCATAATGAGCTTTAAAGTTACATAACCACTCCTGCTGGTGGACTATGGCAGTCTTCCTCTAGATTTCTCCCAGAGACATATATTGGAGATACTTAAGCTTTCTAAGGCAGACTAAGAAAAAGAGGTAGCCCAGGACTGGCACAGCAAAAATTTTGTGATGTGGAATCAAGGTCTGAGTTTTGAGGTTGCACCACCCTCAGGAGAACCTTTGCCTCCTATGATGGCACAGAACATTTCTGGTGCTAAAGTGAGTTGGTGCATTATATTAGCTTTCTGTTACATGTAACAAATTATTCCAACCTTGCTGGGTTAAAACAATCCACATTATTGTACCACAGTTTCTGTGGGACAGCCATCGGGTCACAATTTAAATGGACTTTTTGCTCAGGGTGTCACTAAGCTGCATTTATCCCTGGAGCTCACTGTCATTTTCCAATCTCGTATTGGCAGAATCCATTATCTTGGTACTGTAGGTCTGAGGTCCTGAGCTCTTACAGGCCACACATTTCTCATGCCGATGGCCACTCCTTAAGCAGTGAGTCACATGTGATCAATTCCTCAAGACCAGCAGGAGAGTCTCTGTTGCACCCCCTCTTTTTCCCTACCCTTCTCTCCAGTCTGTTATAATGTAATCACAAAAGTGATGCTACTTTTACATATTCTTTTGGCCAGAATTGGGTAATAGGGGAAGAGTTTATGCCAAGATTTTAACACCAGAAGATGGGAAGTCTAAGAATCAGCTAGAGTTTCTCTCCCACATGTAGAAGTCTGTAGTCCACACGGGTTACTTACAATATTAGATATAAATTGATTATTTAGTATAAGAGAAGAATCACAACAAATTGCTCAAACCTTTGAGATTTGGGTCTTATTTATTTTTCTGAGATCTTTAAGCACTTTACTAGCAATATTTATATATAGTTCCTTTTTGGCTTCCTTGAGTTCAAGTAGAATATTCTGTAATTTATGATAACTTCTGTCATCAAAGAAAGCCAGTGCAAGTGATGGATCTTAAAGTTTTATTACACTCCCAGGAAATATGCCTCTGGCCCCAGGATGTCCTTATAATTCCACAAGTGGTCCCTGGACCAACAGGACTGCAATTTGTAGAAGCATGCTAAAATACAGAATGACAGGCCTCAGCTAAACCTGCTGAATAGCACTCTGTGTCTCAGAGTTATTATCTTGGGTAATTATACACACATTAGTGTTTGGGAAACATCACATTATACCACACACAGAGCAGCACTGCATCCTTATGGGTTACACCCTACCTGTATTCTCTTGGCCAGAGTGTGGGGTAATAGACCTTAGCTCACAGCTGGTTATAGTCTTGACAGGAAACGGTAAGAACACATCAAACTTCTCTGAATTAATGTAAGTTTCCAGGGTCAGACAAATGATATCCTTGGGGTACAAAAAAGAATTTATAGCAGTGATTAGGGAGGCACTGCCAGTAATCTGACGAATCACAGACAGTCAGAGGGGTATCATTTTTTTTTTCAAAGAAAGGAAAAGATGAATCCTGAAAATTACTTGGTAGTGAGCCTGACAGCAATTTCCTACAAAATTCTTGGAGAAATTATTAAACAGGTACTTGTCAGATTTTAGCAATAGAGATGGTAATCACCAGGAATCATGCCAAATTAACCTCATCTGTTTCTTTATAATGTGTTTCTAAGACTGTGAGTCTGAGGGAAAGCTGTATGTATGATGGTTTTGATTTTAGTAGATATTCACAGAGCTCCTAAAGATATTCTTATAGATCATGTGCAGCACAAATAATAGCACAGCCAAATGGACTCATGGTTGGTTGAATAATGATCACTTCACAAATAGTGTGAGGAGGGGAATTTAAAGAAAGAAGGTGTGTATAGTTTGAGGGAAGGAGAGAGTCCCTTTGTGAGCCAGGGTCCAACTGTAGAAGTAGAATTCCTAGGTATGCTATGGCATTAATTTTAGGAATTTTACCTTATTTATTTAGTTCGTGGAACTGATAGTAGGATGGGAAGTCAGGAAAAAAAGAGGGATATGAAATGGGGGAAGAACGACAAACTAGGATATATGAGATTGGTCTGGAACGTCTAATTTTTCAATTCCAGTGATGCAGATGTATGGCAGAAGAAAAAGAAGCTAAGTGAGTTGTGCCCTTGTAGTCTCTGTTTGCCAGTGAGATCAGCCAGTGGGTTCAGGGCAGGTACACAGGGACTAACTCAGTGCAGCTGCCTCATTCAGAACTTCCTTCTACCTAAGTTTCTCCTGTGGCCAATCATAGAACCAGAAAAGAGGAATAAGGAGAAATATAGTTTCCACTTAGGTGAGCTGACATTAGTTCAAAACTAATATAGCCAATAGAGTGCTGTCCTTGGTTGTGTCATGCTGACTGTATTTAATAATGCAAACTGTGAATGATAAAACATACTGGAAAGCAGGGTTCATGGGAAATTCTCCATAAGTTGACTTCTCATTCATCAAGTGTCCCATTACATGGTAGCAGCCCTTCTTGACTGCACTCAGTGAACTAGCATCTCCATTTCCAGTACTCTCCTATATTCCCAGTCCTTGCTGTGTATTTTCAGTGCTTATTGGGAATATATATATATATATATATATATTTTTTTTTTAATTTGCTGAAGTTCTTTTATCTGTAGCAGAATGCTAGCTCTGAGGGAGGAGCAAAGACATTCTCTGTTTTGTTCAATGCTCAGTCCTCAGTATCTAGAAGAGCACTCTGAAGGTACAATATGTTTTTTAAATGAATAGATGATTTAATAAGACATTTAATGAGGATAAACCCTAAAAAAAGAAGAGTAACACCTTATGTTGAGGAGTACAAAATCAAGTGCATACTTAGAGAATGGAAGAGAACTATTCTAAATTAAGAACCATTCATGAGGGAAAATAGGTTTGAGGCTTTTATTGATTTTATATCTGATAGTATAGGCAGCTATTTCAAAGATAGCAAGATATGTTAGCCATTTTTGGATTTACTATTATCTTGTTTTGAAGTCCTGTATTATGTTGTTTTTTTTGTTTTCATTGGTTCTATTCTGTTCTGTTTTGTTTGATTTTACTATGTCTGATGGTATGGGCAGCTATTTTGAAGACAACAAGAGGCATTATGGTACCCATTGTTGATTTCTTATTATCTTGTTTTGAAATTCTGTGTCACTTACACTGTTTTGTTTTGATTGACTTTATTCTGTTTTATTTTGCTTGGTTTTATTCTCTTTAAAATAAAAATTATAAAAAGTGTTCCAAATATATGCATATTTCATTTTAAAAAGATATATAGGTGGTAAATAAGTGTACCAGCGATGCTCAGCATGATTTTTATTAGGGAATTTCAAGTTGAAGCAGCACTGAAACACCATTCTGATGCTCATTAGAATGGCTGAAAAGTTAAAAAGGCTCCAATATCACTTGCTGAAGAAAACACAGAACATGAACCCTCATCCACTGGATGTAGAAATAAAAGTAATTAAAAATTGGCACAATCACATTAGAAGACAGTGGGCAGTGTCTTACAAAGTAAAATGTGGTCATGTGATATGACTAGATATTTACCTTTTTGAATCAACAAAATCCTGCTTATAAAGTTTATGATGAATGGGGCCAGGGATATAGCTCAGTGGCATAAATGCCTGCTTAGCAAGCACAAGATCATCAGTTCAATTCCTGGTACCCACCCAAAAAGATGCATGGTTGATTCATAATGACCAAAATGTTGGAAACAATCAAAATGAGAAAATGGATAAATGAACTGTGGTACACCTATGTAGTACAATGGAATATTACTCACCAGAAAGAAATGAGCTATCAAAGCACCAAAAGACATGGTTAAATTTAAAAGGCATGTTGCCACATTAATACAGTTAGCCTAAAATAGCTATGTATTTGGCAGTTCCTATTGTTTCATTCTAGAAATGCAAAACTATAAAGATGGTTAGAAGTATCAGTGGTTCAGGAGGGAATAGAGAAGAGTTTAACTGGCAAAGCATAGGAGATATTCAGGGTGGTTAAACAGTTTTATATGATACTATAAGGATAGATGTAGACATAGTAAAATAGTACACATTGTGCCAAAACGCTTAGAACTTTACAGCATTACCAAATTTCATTAAATTCAAAATTTAAAAAAAATCATCATACTGGAAAATTTCTATGATAGAAGGCATAATTCTGTTTAACAAAATAAAGGACATGACTGAATGGAATAAGTGTAAAAGATTTTTATAATTTTGAAAATGATCTTATTCCATAAGGATAAAATTTAAAAAAAAAACTATACTTAAGCACTATGTTGTCATTGATACAGTTAGTTCTCAACTGACTGTAGATTTAAATTTCCAAACCTGCTATAAAAGTTACTGGAATTGAATAGTTAAATAATGTGTAGAAAATGATAGAAGCCAGATTTCTCAGAAGGAAGGAAGGAAGGGTGGGTGTAAGAAAGAAAGAAACAAAGAAGAAAGAAACAAAGAAAGAAAGGGAGAGAAAGAGAGAGAAGAAAGAAAAGAAAGACAGGCAAATACTAACATTTACACATAAAGTCCAAATAATATATGCTGATTCTCCTTTCTCAAGCATATGGAACATAACTATCCACTCCTTAAATGTGGACTCTGCATAATGACATATTTTGAGACATTACCTAGTATATAGGAGAAGGTATATGTAGTTTGCAGTGGAGAATCCTAATTGGATACTATCTCACCATCTGGTTAAAGTCAACACCAACAGTAGATAGTCATGTTTGTAGTATGTACTGCTGATAGAGTGTTATGATACTGGCACCTATAGTCCTGTGGGTTTCTCTTCATAAGCAAATAATTCCAGTCTAAGCAGAAAAGAAACAAGTTCCACTTGGAGGACATTCCCCCAAATATATATATGTGTCAAAGTATCAAAGTCATCAAAAACAAGGAACTATCATAACCAAGAGAAACCTAATGTAATTCGAGGTGGAATCCTTGACATTAGGTAAAAGCAGAAAGTCTGAATGAAGTATGGGTTTAATCAATAATAATGTATCAATATAGGCTCACTAATTGTAATGAAGGTAACACACTAAGTTGTTAATAGAAAGGAAAACCATATGCAAGATACATGGGAATCCTAACCTATCTGAAGTTTGTCTGTCTAAAAACAGCTCTAAAATCCTTGGTTTTTTTGGAATACAAAAGCAATGAGCAAACATGTTACAAATGGGATGTTTGATCTGGCAAAATAAAAGGGGATGTATATGAAGTGCTTATTACATGAAGTAGTCATAATTGAAGTACTTATAATTGCTACCTCCAAATATTTTAGATGTTAAGAAATCATGCTCAGTATAGTTTCCAGGCAGAACAAGAAGAAATCGGTAAAAGTCATACAAAGGAGATTTCAATAGAGATTGAAAAAAGAAGTTTATGCTTCTTAGAGCTGCCCAGGTATGACAGATCTGCCTCTGGAGGGGGTGGAGCGCTGTGGAAGCACAGGCCAGTGGAATGTCATAGTGAAGGACAGCAGGGCAAGAATGAGCCCGTGTCCTCTCAGATGTTGTGACCACATGTGTGTTGGCTAGCCCCACTGTGATCACACTGGTTCGGTGGCCCCAGGCAGGCCTCAGAAACTCATTATTGTCTTATCCAGATGGCAAGTTTTTCTTTGAATGTCTTAAAGTCACACACTCTGGAAAGAGAGAGAGAAAGAATTATTGAGCACAGGGAGGAATGGATTTAAGAGATGCTTGGAGAATGTATTTATGCACATGCACTTTTCTCTTAAAAGAGAGAACTAATAAAAATCCATAAGAAACAAAATCAAGACACCAAGCAAAACCCTACAGAGATTTTAATACTGGATATTATTATCTTGGTTTTAAATACTGTCTGGTATAATGTTGCTTTAGGCCAACTTCAGTGACTAGGAAAAGTTTTTAAAGAACAGCATTCCTCTTGCCGCTATCCATTGGACCGCGTGGCTTTACCCTCTAGTATTTCTGATCAATGTCATTTTCTTCAGGGAAAACAACAGCAGAAATTTTGGTTACTTTCCTTCTTGTCTTACTGGCAAAACAATGTGTTCTTGCTCTTGCATTTCTATAACTTATGCCTTCCTCTTTACACGTCTCCACTTTTTGATTCATGCTCTAACCATTGTGGAACTTCAGAAATACAAGAGTACAAAATTATGGAATCCTCTATCATTTTAGCTCTGAAACAAATGCTTTACATGAAAAGCTCAATATTTAAAAAAAAAAATAGCCCTTCTAGTAAAAAATAATAGTTCCAGGGGTTCTCCTATCAAGAACTATCCTTGTGTACTTTATAAAGAACAATGTGTGTGTGCACATTGGCATGTACACATGTGTGTATAGCTCACATGATTTTCAGTAAGCTGCATATTCGATTAGTCCTGTCACTCTGAAATATAAATACATAAGTATATGGTAAGTAGAAATATGTCACTTATACATCTGTATTGATGGTTTGCATGCAATAGGTAAATACAAATGTAATTTTTTAGATATTTCTAAACTTTGGGTTTAATGTCTTGGTTGTACCACACTAGATTTCAGATTATTTGGTGATATGATTATGGTCACATTAATTTTGTGGACTGTGGGCACCAGGTTTTGTACAGGTGTGTTTTTTATTGGAATTCACAGGCATGACATCATTGGTTTTTCAGCCTATCTCTTTCTTTTCTGTAGACCAAGAGAAGGCCTTTAGTTTTTACTTTCCAGCATCAGTCTCTGAGAGCATCCATTCCTTTAATTCATGCCTTAAAAGCAGTTGTACTGCCAGGTTGTGTCATTAAAGCATCAAGTTTTATAATGCCAATTTCCTTCCTTATGCCATGAATACTCTTCTTGGTCCCCTTTGGCCACTAATTATTTGTGTGCCTATGGGCCTCCTTACAGAGACTGCAAACTCCCTCACTGTTGGGAAATGTGTTGTGTTAATGTGTTCATTCCTTCCTACTCCGTGGTGCTGTTCTGCATTCAGTTTGCATTTTCCTTCTTTGCTCGCCTGCAGCTTCAGCCTTCCTCCTCCTTATCCACCTACCGATATGCAGGTTTTATTTAAGGTCATGTGCAGTGTTATAACTTGTGAGAAGCAGGTTGCTCAGTTGGAATGACTCTCATCTTCAGCTCCACTTCACTTTATTCTCTTTTACAGCTCTTATTTCTTTTCACTCTGCATTTCATTTTTCTACAGCTCATTCCTGTCCCAGAAGCATATGTCCCCAAACTGCTTCATAAGCTCCTTAAGGTTAGGCATCTTGCCCGTCCCAGCACAGCACTAATATCTATTCGATCAACTATAGATGCCTCATAAGTGTAAGCTGAATCATGCATCTTAGAGCCTTATTAAGATAGTTCTGAAACCATCTATTCTCTGGTAACTCAGAAATTTATATCTCTTGCCTGGGCCTCTTTATACCTTTCTGGTATCCATAGATTCAGAAATCCACAAATCCCAGTTGAGTTTGAAATAAGAATCTCAAACTTAATATGGCTAGAAAAACTCTTGAGATTTTTTTTTCTTTTTTTCTTTTCCAACCAGTAAAAACGCCATTTATAGCACTGCTCAGACTGATCCTGACCATAAATGTTCTGGTCTTCTCTCATTTTACATGCTAAATTCTTAATAATTCTTTCAGTTCATTGCCAGGCTATATCACTAGTCTTACACATTTGTACCAGCTCCTTATTCATAGCCCCAGTCCAAGCCACCATCATTTCCCACCTGAGTTATTGCCACCGTTTTCTTACCTGAGCAGCAACCAGAGCCTTCCATTGGTTCACCCGCCTTCCTTATTGCACCACTAAAATGGATTCTTCACGTGGTCGCTAGAGAAGACTCTGCAGCATTCATTAGAACGCAGCTTTCCATAGAGCCCTTCTAACAGCCTTCAATTAAACGTAAATTTCTGACCGCATCCATCAAAGTTCCAAGTTATCTGGCCTGTGAGTAACCTCCCTGCTTTTCTGTCTTTTCTCTACTCACCGTGTGTCCCCATTTCTGTCCCTAAAACGTGCTGAGGAGCATCCCGTGAGCTCATCTCTTCATGGCCCTTCCTGTGTAGGGATGTTTCTGTTGTCCTCCTCCCACCTAGAGTGAGGGCTCCTGTGTCTAAACAGTGTCAGCCTTATTACATGTCTATCGACTGATGGGTGGAGAGAAAGGTGGCACTGTGCCTTGCCTCTGTACCCACTGGTTCTTTCTCCTGAGTTAGGATTGTGTTCTGTTTTATGGCTATCCATGTTATCACAGCTGTTTCTCATGCTTGACCCTGAGCCCACTGGATGAAAAACACCACACTCGCATCTGCCTCTCAGAGAATTTGGCATGGAGTGGTGCTGTGTAGGTAGGAGTATGTGTTTTCCCTTTAATTCTGCAGTCACTCTTTCCTCCCTCATTCTTTTTCTAATGGAATTGCTTGTTAGTTATAGGAAATTTAAATTCCTATTAGAACCCCTTAAATCTGAGATTGGAGAATTGATGAGGCCTGTAATTGGTAAAAGAAACTCTGACCTAAGGTACTTGCCTAATGAAAGAATGTAGTAGGAGGGCAGTGGGAATAATTTCACTTAATAGAAGAGATGAAAATTTGATGCTCAGGATCCCAGTTTATTAGGCAGCAAAACCAATGCTATTAATTCACTGAAAAAAGCGATCTACAAGAAGTTTCCTCTTCTCTACAAGTGAAGGGATCGGTTTCCATCTCCTCATGAATTATAGCCCCTTTAATTTTATTAACATTATTAAATCAAAATTTATCTTTACTGTATAATTTTAGATTGTAAAACTTAATATATAAACTGAACATTGATATTGGACCAAGGTTGCTTACTTTACGCCAAACCAAGGGCATGTTCCAGGTTGCTTGACAAACTCTAGTGACCAAGAGGAGATCTGGAATGTAGAAATGTGATTATTAAAGGTTGGGAAGGGAAGGGACCATGGAAAAGGGCAGTTAGACTTGATCATTCCAGTGTGTGAAAATATCATACTGAAACCTATTACTATATGAACAATTAATACATATCAATCAAAAGAAAATAGAGTGAAAAACTCTCATCAGTATTCTGCAAAGATGATTCAGTTTGTTTTCAGGGTAGGTTTTCATTTTAATTCCATTTTTCAGACCCAATTCTCTGGGCTGAGTTAAAAGAGCTACAATAATGCAGTTGGGCCTTAGTGATTTCCCATTGGCAGTGACCATCTCCCCCATGCCAGCCCTTTTCCCCTTTACAAAGGTCCTGGGGCCACTGATGCCTTCTGATCCCAAACAAAAATTAGTCTCTTCCCATCCTGTCCTCCCCCCCATACTTCAAATGATTCTACTTCAAAGCTCTCGGGCCCCCAGTGCCTTTTTCCCACCTAGATTACAGAAGGAAAACAGATTTGTCACTGGTAATAACATCTCAATGTTGCAGCCAATGGTATTTGCACTTTTAAAATAAAAATTCCTGGAGAGAATGATGTCTTAAGAATAATAAATCATCCCTGGTAGAATTTCAGACATCACATTAATCTACATCATATTATAAAAAGTCCTCAGTGCCATAGGCCTAATGTCTACTTTAATGATGACATAATAAATTAGTGGAGCTGAAAGGTGATTTCATGTAGCTAATCATTTGCTAAAGTAGCACAAGTATATTTATTGAGATTTGGTTCCAGTTTGGGGCCCAGAAGGGTACTTCAAAGTACCTTGTAGAACGTGCTGGGACCTCTTTGTACCCTTCTCACCTCACCACAGTCCCTTTAGGTGACTTTGCAAAGGAAACAAGCATAGTAGATGTAGGCAGCATATGCTTGGACCCTCAAAACCAGAAGATCCAAATTAAATTCATTCTTTTCTTCTTTCTTCTGGGATGTATATTTCTTACTTAGTTTTTGTCTTAGTTAAAAAGCATTACTAAACCATCCATTATTTAAGCCAGAAATCTGTCAATCACCTTGGAAACATCCTCCCTCAATGTCTGTGTATATCCCAGGTCCAAAGCTTGGGCATTCTACCTCCTACCTTCACTGCCACTAGTCTGGATATTACTACACTTCCCATTTACCTTCAGCTATAGTAACAGCCTCTCATTGGTTTTCTTCTGTGTCTAGTGTGGTTACCCACAAATCCATTCATTACACTTCTAGCAAGTTCCTAAACCACAATTCCTAAAAATTGTTTCCATTCTCTGCCAGATTAATTGTGAACTAGGGCAAATGGCTCTTTATCCTTCATGACTGTGGTTTTGACTCTTTATGATGTTTTAAGAGTCACGCACGGGACTCTTCCAGTACACTTGATCTTCTTGCTGTTGTCTAAAACTTCATATTCTTTTTACTCCTGCAGTTTGCTTCTGTGTATGTCACTCTTACTTTTGAAATGTGTCTCCTGCCTGAGGCCATTCTGTGTATCTGTCAAGAGTCTGTGCTGACACCACTTCTTTTGGGAAGCCCTTTGGATTGCTGTAATCTCTGAGCAGTATATGTTATGCTCTATTTTATGTAGCAGTTAAATCCAATGAATATTTTCATCATAATCTTCATAATTTTTGCTGATGAATGGTTCTTTGCTGCCTCTGGTAGATTGAAGAGATAAAGAGAAGAGCCTGTATTATTATTGATTCATTTATTATTTTGGGATATCACATAGTACTTGATGACTGGTATGTAATAAATATCAAGAGAGCCAATACATTTATTTTCTCTGTTCTAGGCTTATTCTAACTGGTTTACATGAATTACTTTATTTGAGCCCTACAGTACTGCTTTGAGGTAGATAATATAGCCAAAGCTTTCCATGTTCCATGTCGCTGTCCCTTGACATGACTGATTTCAGTCATTACTGTGGCAGACAGTTTTGTATGAGCTCAGACTCTTGCTGAGTGTCTCACCAGAAGCACACTATGTGTCAATCTGCTTTCTGTCTCAACCTCCCTCTAAAGCTACAGGATGTCACTAATTCTGTTTGTGAGCCCAGCTAAAAGCAAGAGGGATTCTCAGTTCAACCTTCAAGCATGTGTGCATGTGAGCTGGTAGGTAAATTCGCCAGCCTCCTCACTTTGGATGGGTTATTCTAAGAGAAATTCTGCAAACTCTCAGAGACCTTGGCTGAATCAGACTTTCTTTGCTTGGAGAAGCAACTTTCTTTCTTTTATTATTATTTTTTTTTTTTTTGGTGCTGGGGATCAAACTTATGACCTCGCCCTTGCCAGGCAAGCGCTTATGCCACTGAGCTAAATCCCTGGCCCAGAGAAGCAACTTTGATAATTTATTCCTCTGCATCACTGTCTCACTTTTGCCATTCTACACGATACCCAGAGGCATTCTCTTAGTGAACTTGCACACAAGGTCTTGTCAGTTCCAATAATTCATGGAAGCCTGAATTAAGACAGGCGCTACCTCTGTCTCTACTGTATTAGACACAAGGGACAGAGAGCCTAGAACCTTAAGATCTTACCCCTGGGAAGGGAAAGAGACTGAGCTTGGACCCAGAGTCTGGCTGCATAGCCTGTTTTCATGGCCACCTCTCCACAATGACCTAAGTAGGTGACAACAGATGTCAGAGTCTCCAATTACATGGTGTGAGCCATCTGTCCTTATTGTGTTTAAAACTTGTCTTGGTTGAAAAATTAAACATTCTGGGTGTAGAAGGAAGGGTGTACTGCTTCTTTAGACTCTTTAATCCCCCTCCAAATAAATTCCAGTTTCTAAATTTAAAGGTTTTTTGGGTTTTTTTTTTTTCCAGAATAAGAGCAGTTTAGAAGAGTGACAGAGGAAACATTAAAATGTTGCAAGTTCCTGTTCTGGAAGTTCCATGTTTATGATTTCACAGTGAGAGTATCTGAATAGAGGCTGTGTGGAAAGTAGAAGCATTTAGATTACATTGTAGGAGGCCAGTGTCACCTGAAACATGAACAGCTATAGCTGCATGATCTTGACTTTATTCCCCCATCTGTATCTTACTTTTCTTAATGCACAGAATAAAGAGTTTGAGTTAAAAAGGATGTTTTTAGATTTTCAGTTATTTAGAATCTGATGAAAGTGCTGAATATAGTCCCTGCTTTTTCTCCCCTCCTTCCAAAGGCACATATGCAAGTGCCCACACCATGCCCTGTGTAAATTCAGGGACTTGCATCATCTGGAGACCTGCTGGTCCTATGGTTAAGAGCCCGTGGTCAGCAGGCTCCAAGGCAGGAAGGGCATGTTAGAAGGGTCTTGGGAAGGAAACAGCTCACGTCATGTTGTCTTGGTTACTTTTCTCTTGTTGTTGAGACAAAATATCTGATGTCCAAAATTAGGGAAGGGAAGGTTTATTTGGCTTACAGTTGTTTAGAGGTTTCAGTCCATAATCAGCTGGCTCAAAAGCAGGGTAGCATGGCACTAGGGCAACACCGCAAGGCAGCATCCAGAGCAAACAGGAGAGAAACAAGCTTCTTCTCTTACCTTATGTGGTAATATGCTCCATCGCCCCCTGGCGAGGGCGTGGAGCACTCACAAAACCTGTAGGCCCTCCCCTTGCACAGGATGAGGATATGTACAAAGTAAGGATCTTGGATCTTTGCTGAGTATTTCAGTTAAAATTTTAAACTTCTCAAGTGGACACGATGTATCAACCATAACAATCCAACCCTTGTCAACTTGGCAACCGGACATATTTCTTTAAACCAGCGTCCAGATACAAAGGCTTATTCTTAACCTTTTGCAACTTGAAGGTTAAACACAGCTTAACAATCCTTAATAACCAGCATTAAGTCTATCAACAGTATATTACATTCAAATCATAACTTTTTGTCCTTGGACCCCCAAAGACTCACGCACATCCCTTTAAGCAAAAGGCATTTAGTCCATCTGCAAGAGCTGCCAAAATCCTAACAGTATCAGCATTTCTGAAAAGTCCAAGTCCCAAGTCTCCTCTGAGACAGAAGGTGGACCTGAGCTGCAAAGCCCCATATGAATGAAAACAAAGTTAAACACATCCAGCATGCAGTGGCACAAGGTAAACATTCCCATTCCAAAAGGTACAAACAGGGTGATACAAACAATTGGGACCAAAAAAGTCCAAAATCCAACAGGGCAAAGTTAAGTCCTGGAGTTCCATGCTCAGCATCTGAAGCAATCTGGTTGTGAGCTCCAAAAAGCTTGAGTAACTCCACCCCCAGGGCACTTTTGGTGGTTTTAACTCTCAGGGCTTCTCTCCTAGGCCCACTCTGCTCAGTCTCTGAAGATTTCTTTAGGTGATCTCCCTCCTGGCTTTTGTAAATTTCTGAGTTCTCCCATTGTACCTTTGACTTCACACCCTGCCCTCTCAGGGGAACACTGCCTGGCCTCCAAAGCCTTCTGAAATCAGGATGGAAGCTGTCTTAACCTCAGAACTCCTGCATTTTTCATGCACCTAAAACCAGTGCCACATAGATGCTGGCAGTTGGAGCAGTACCCAGGTTTTATTCTCTTGGCTGAGGCACTCTGGACAGCTGAGCACTCTGAACCTGGCTGTCGGGAACACATTTTCTGTGCTGCCACCATTCTGGAGCCTGGTGCAGCTGCCACCATTTTGGAACCTCCTGTGGCCTCTGTTGCCATTTGGAAATGTGCTCTGCAGCTTTCTCCTCCAAGCAAAGTCTTTCACTTTTGCAGTTTTGAAGCTGTGAGGGGTAAAGACTTGCTGCTTCCCGGGATGCCCCCAGGCCATCTTTTTTATTCGCCTATTCCTTCTCAGCAATGAAGATCTCAGCTCTGTCTTTATAGTCCACAGCTTTACTAGAACTTCCTTTCTGGCCAAACTCACAACATTTTTAATCACCCTGCTGGGCTCTTTGCTCTTGATTCACAACATAAATCTGGCTCAAAGCTGCCCAGCAGTAGCTATGCCACCACCTCAACATTTGACTGCCTTGAAATTTCTTTTGCCAGATTAATTAGTCCACCACCTTTACTCTTAGTTTCAGGTCAAGCAAAGTCTCTGGACAAAGTCTCTGGAGCAAAATACAGACAAGCTTTCTGCAGAGCCATAACACACATGGTGTGGAGTCCACCAACCAATGCAGTTCTTTCCAGCAGAAACCTCCTGAACCTGGTCTCTACTGGCAGACTTTCTATCGGCCTTCTGGTATTCTGAGCTCTGACCAGAATCTCCATGCAGAACAGCCTGAGGTGTTCCAGCTCAATACATTCAAGTAACATCTTCAAACTCTTCCCACAAGCCATTTCCAAAGGCTCTTGAAACACATGGTCAAGAATAGTCACAGCAATAACCCCACTCCTCTGGTACCAAATTCTGTCATGGTTACTTTTCTCTTGTTGTTGAGACAAAATGTCTGATTCCCAAAATTATGGAAGGGAAGGTGACAGTTTTTTGGCTTAGCTTACAGTTTTTTTGGAGGTCTCAGTCCATAATCAGCTGGCTGCAAGGCAGAGTGGCATGGCACTGGGGCAACACTTCAAGGCAGCCAGAGCGAAAATAATGTACAGAGGCCACTCCCCTGTGCCCCGGCTTGTGTGGCACTCACAGTCTCTTTGCTCTCCTCTTGCACAGGATGATATGTACATAGTAAGGATCTGATGAGATTCTCAGTTAAACTTCTAAACTTCTCAGGTTGACACAGTGTATCAACCATAACACATGTTGACCAGGACACACAAGAAGGAAGAATCTGGAGACAGAGAGACCCTTTCAGGCCCTGCCCCTAGTGACCTTGTCTCTTCTGTTTGGGACCCACTTTATCACATGGGATGATCTATAAGGACCAACTTCAGCCCCAGCCTCCTTTGGTATTGGATAAGAAAAGACTCCATGAATTCATCTTACTTAGGATTTTCCTATGAGAGAAGAGATTGTGCCTTTTGCTAACTCCCAGACTCAGTATAAATAAATTGTTTGATAAGAGTCCAGGTGATATTTAAATAGACCAGGGGAAACAAACATTTATATCTTACTTGCATTTTATTCTATCATTATTTTGTGTTTGCATATCTTTTAAATCAGGCAGTAAATGATATCAGTGATTGACTGCTTATGCCTGACAAACAATATTTGTTGTATGATATAAATAAAATAAAAGGTGATAAGAACATGATGGTTCAAATGGATAGGTGTTCCTATGTATTGCTGTCATTGATTACAACATCTATAATTAGTATGTTTATGCAAATGTTTCAGTGCTCTAAACTTTACTGTAAGAGGTCATACTGATTCAATATTTCTATTTTCTTTAGGAAGGAAAACTGTTTTCTTTAGAAAGAAAAATAACATCATGTGAAAATCTAATGGGCTAGAGAAAACCAATAGACCAGCTTCAGATGGACTCATGTTTATTGAATAAAATAGTGCCCCATTAACTGGAAGATAAAAGTAGCTTTGACTTATATTGTACTATATTTTGAGAAAACCAGTTGCTTCATAGTTCCCTTTGGCTTTTCTGACCAGGTCCAGTGTTCTTATCTTCACAGTCAAGCTGTTTTAATCACTTTCTCTCCCATCGAACAAACACCCAGCAGCCTTGATCTGAAGGAGGGAAGGGTTGTGTTTTCAGTCTGTGGCCAGCTGGCTCTAAGGCAGGAAGGGGATGTTAGAAGGGTTTGGGGCTCACGTCACGTTGACCAGGTCACATGGAGACAGGAGGAATTGGAGAGGGACAGGCACCTTTTTCAGGTCACGTCCCATGACGCCTGTCTTCTGAACAGGATGCACCTCCTCACAGCACATTCAGCACTGCCTCTAAGGCATGAAAGATTGGCAGTCATTCCTGGTCCAAACCGTAACACAAGCCATGCTCTTGTTCCAACCTCTATGCTCTGACATGTGTTTCTGTAGGTCTCTGGTTTCATAAGTTTTTTGAAATGTCTGTTATTCTTGGGGTAGCTTCTGGTCATTAGGTGATCAGAAATAGGAGAGTGGAGCAGAAGATTGGAGTTTCATAACAAAGAAATCCTGGACCATGCAGACACTGCCATCTCTCAGGAATGTTTCTTGAAGAATAATGGCTGTTTTCAATTCCAATTCGCTCCTGTGACAGCAGCTTCCTCTTTGCTTTTGTCAGAATAAGATGGTTAGGTTCACAGGGTAGGATCTGAGTAACATCAGAGCCCCAAACTAAGTTATGGGTTTTTTTTTTTTTTGGTCTGAAAGTAATTCTAACATCAACATCTTCTTTGATGTCAGCCCAGCATAGTACTGGGCCAGCTATTTTCTGACAGTTGCCTTGAATTTTTTAGTACTATATACAGCTAAAAATGACCTTTGTGAGTTTTGGTATCTGTTTGATGTATGTGTTCATTCATATACTTTTTCAACAACCATTTTTTATAGGGTCAAAGAATGAATCCAGTGATTTCAGTGAAAGGAAAGAAATAATATTGGTAGTTTCTTTTTGGTTTGTGGGATTTTGCTTAGATAACACTGATTGCATGCAATTTGTATTTTGGTTGTAAATTACATATTTTATGGTTTGCACATATGTAATTTTTTTGACATTAAAAATGGAGAAGGAAAATATCTTGAGAATGTTATACAACATTTTTTTAAAAAGAGAAATTTATTCTTTCATAAGTTAGGTAATAACAGCATTTTGACATAAATTTTTCAACTTGAAATAAAGCATCTTAAAAATGAATAAACTGAAAGAGTTTTGAGTAGCAGATAGAACTTTTAGAAAGTTGTGCATGAATATATTTAATCACAATTTACACAGAAATTTCTTTGTGCTTCCTACTTGTAAGACCTTGAATAATTTCATCTATTCTGACTATTTACAATGGCTTCTTTGCTGTTTTTTTTTTAATTTAAAACTTTTTATTAAATCAAAATTTGTGCACTTGTCTTTGGAAAATTTCCTAGCTGCAGAGCAGCATAAGCATAACAAATGAATCTTAGTTATAATTGATTCTAACATCATTTTTACTTTTGTGGTACAGCAGGCATATTGATTTGTGGCTACATTTCCTACTTCCTGATGACATTCTTTATTGTTCTTTAAAAGAAGAATAAAGGAATGAGACCAAGTTGAAAAATATATGTACTAAATAAGCATATATATATATATATATATATATATATGCTTCTAGCTTCTTCCTTATAATACTATACCATAATTCTCAAACTCCTTTTCCTTTCTTAATCAATTCACTTCCATTTTGTGTTTATCAGAGCAGTATCTTTGTGCCTTTTGTCTGTGTTTCTTGGTATTACATATTTTCATTCAAAATAGTACTTCTCTTAAGTTTTATTTCATAAGTAAAATGTGTTGATGAATTTTATAAAATTAGGACAATCTTCTCTAAGTGCTGAGAAGTTAATGTAGTAGGGAAGAGATTTAAAATATACTTAGTTATTAACTTTTGAATAATTTTCATAATATTATTTAAGGTTCAAGTAAGTTAAAGTAGCTGTAAGCAGGTAGAAATGAATACTGAAGGAACTGAAGCTATTCTCCAAGATGACTGTCCGAGTCTGTCCCTGCTCCTCTAATGGAATTCTTTAGCCTGGGTCATTAATAAATAGCAGAAGTTTATTTTTTACAGTTAGGGACACTAGGATGCCCAAGGTCAAGGCACCAGGAGATTCATTATCTGGCAAGGACTACTTTTTGCTTCCAAGCTCACCCCTCATTGCTTTGTCCTCATACACCAGAAGATGGAAGTACAAAAAGGGGTAAGCTGCTCTCTTGCATATCTTGTGTATCCCATTCACTAAGGCTTTGCCCTCATTAAAGGCAGTACCTCTGAATCTTACTGCACTGATGATTAAACTTTAGTGTCTAAATTTTGGTGCAACCCAGGCAGACCATAGCCATGGCACAGAACTCACCTTATAAGACTCTGAAGTTTTAATTATGCTACTAAGATGATCTCCTTTACCAATAATTTATTTTCTGAACTTTCACTCCGTAAGTGTGTGTGTGTGTGTGTGTGTGTGTGTGACCATATAGATGTAGTTGCAGAAGTGAGGTGAATGTGGTTTGAGTTTCTGTTTCTCCACTCTGTTTTCAAATTGAGTCCCTGGTCTAGAGGATCTAAAATACTTCCATATTGCCAGGCGCTACAGATGTGAGGCAGGGTGCATATAAGCAGACAAGTAAGGTTCATTCAAATGGACAAATAAGCAGATGGTTTTGTGTGGGGGTGGATGGGGGGTGGGTGTGACCATGGCTTATAGATAATCAAGGATCACTGTCTGTCTGAGACTATCTAGGGAAGTCAACCCCCAAGCTATAGATTGAAGTTATATTACACATTTTTCTTTTAAATTTATGTTTTTGAATTTATATTCAGACTGGGTCTAGAAGATCAGAAATCATTTTTGAGTAGCAGTCAAATACATATGTGAGAGAGATAGAAAGATAGAGAGGTAGAGAGAGAGAGTGATTTGTATGGGTGTGTTTTGAGAGATTTTGAAATGCTGCGTGTTACACCCTTGGCTAAGAGTGTGTTGTGTTATCTTAACAGTTTCAGAGTGTGATCAATTCATATTTAAATGGAAAAAATGTCTGGGCTACTCTGGTGTGTATTTAAGGACTTCCTAATGCAGTCTCTTTCATGTCACATCTGATAGAAAGGCTGGTGCTACCTTCCTACTTCTGTCAACGTATAAAAAATAGAATCAATCAGATACCAAATGTAACTTTCAAATAAATTTTCTTGGAATGGGCTTTAAAAATTCTTCACAACAAAGACTACAATGATATCCAGTGTGAACTTTTTTTCTTGAAATGTACAATTAAGAGAAAAATACAACTCAGTTACCTGACAAGCTTTGGTATGAATACTAAAATGGCCACATTTTTCAATATCACCTTGTGACATGATAGATTTTTGTATGGAACGATTTCTGTGGTGATGATTTAAAATAAATTATGTAATATATATTTTCTTTGTTCTTAAAGTAGAAACTCAATACAGAAAAGTGTCAAATGGGAGCCAGGCACAAACCTTCAGCAGTTTTCCAACTTGCCTCACAAGAAGTCACTAAAAACCATGTTCCTGAGTGTGGTAATGGCAGTATAGGGTCATTGCAAAAACCCCATATACTCGAGGGACACTTTCTTTTATAACAAGTCTGGTTTTCAGTGGTTTTATATGAAATTTATCACAGACACAGTTGGAATCATTAAAATGATCAGATCCACTTTTATCTTTTTTACAATTAGCTATCCTTATGTTGGGCTTCTGTATAACGTCACTACCCACCCCATTTTTCCAAGTCTGTCACTGAAAACATTTTATGCATAACTTATTGTTCCTTAGGAGTATCTCAGCTTTTCAGCATGATTGATTTCCTCACTGGAACTGATTGTGAAGGCTTTTATAAATGCCAACACTAACTTCAAGTATGTTGCTGGTCATTCATGTAAATTGCCAGTTTGGATAATACAGTAACCTGTAAAACAAAAATTTGTGTATTTTTACGGTTTTTCTACCAGCTTCTCTGATTCTACACTCTTCTCATGTCTCTTTTTCTTTTTTGGTTAAAAGAGGTTTTCTTTGTTATTTTCCATGTGTGACATGAAAGAGAAGCTGTTAAAATGATTCATTGCTGTTTTTTAATATGATGGCATAAGTACAGCATTTTCCAGATTGATTTGTTCAGGAAGTGTGTTCTCAACTCCACAATATGATTTACTTAATTAGAAATGCAGGTTGCTGTGTATTTGTGAACTTTGGCAGTTGTATACTTAGTAACTACATAGATAGGCTTTGGTTTCCAGTACTTGAGTTTGATTTTAATTATCTGAGGCAACACATCATTCCAAAATATAACAGCAGAATTTGAGTTTGATAAATATTTTAGACTCTTCCCAACTTTCTTCCTGCCCTTTGGAAGCTTAATCCAAGGGCCCACATGTTCCTTTTTGGTTGGTCCCTTGTTATATAAGTGCATCCAAAATGCTTCTTGATATAACTTAAAATATATAACATTAAAAGCTCTATAAAATATCAGAGGCAAATTCTGGTTAAAACATTAATTACCTTTATGATCCTAGATAAATCATGTAACTTCTTTGTGGCTCAAGTCTGCCACTATTCCTGGACTGTTTTAATCAAAATACATTGGCTATTTCTCATGATATGCTACTGTTTTCAATTTTGGTAGAGACTTGAAGGAATAAAATTAGAATTTGATAGGAGAAATGAGGCACAAGAATTCTTATTAGACAAAGAACAAACATACATGTATAATGCAGAGCAGAAGATATTAAGTACTAAGACATCATATCACAATGATAAATGCAACCCTTATTTACAGCAGCATGATTTGTAGTAGCTAAATCTTGGAAGTGGTCTTCCTTATTACATACCCATATTAAATGAATGGATAAAGCAAATGTGATATTTATACTTCATGGAGTGCTATTTTGCCATGAATAGGAATACATTATTTGCAGGAAAATGGATGAATCTTGATATTATCATTTTAAGTGAAATAGACACACAGCCTAAATATTGCATAACTTCTCTTATATGGGAAATCTGAAATATAAATAATTTGAAAAAAAAAAACAAAAGGAAAGACAATAGGAAACAGGTAGAACCTTTTGAAAACAGGAAGGGATCTAGAGATGGAGGACCAAGGGAGGGAGGGAGGGAGAGAGGGGAAGAGAATAAAAACAATTAGAATATGTTAGCTTCATGTGCCTGCTCCCCTAAGATGAATGTATCATGTACTGCAAACATGTACTAACAAAGAAAAAGATGAGAAAGTATTAAGTATAAGACAGCAGCCAGTATAAAATGCAGTGAGACTTCTGAGAATGAAGAATTTATTTGACTTGAGGTGTTTCAGAGAAATTTGGAATGGTCTTGGCATAGTTTGTGTTTAGGAAGATGTAAAGAAAAGAAAAACTGGAGTTAGAATAAAAAAGAACAGCTTTAATGTAAGGCTTATTGCCAGGATTCTTTGGGCTTAGAAGCAAACAAGTAGTTCAGTATTAATGACTTCTAAAGTGAATTGAGGGTAATCATGGAAACAACATTTCAAATTTAGATTGGAGACAGAGAGTTTAGTGTTTATTTTGGAGATGTTCTTTGAGAAGTTGCTGTGGGTTTGGATTTGGTGAGACATAGGTTTAAGTGCTAATTTCCTGGGATTTTTTCTTGGTTACTATAAAGGTAGTAGGGACAGTAGTCCTCAAGGGTTTGGTCCTTTCACTTCTAGATAAAATGTCTTCATTTTTCACCTCATCGTCCTGTGACATGATTGCAAGATACCACAGCTTCCCGTTTGGCTTCCCTAAATTGCAATTCAGCACTTAAAAATGCCTTTTTGAAACCACAGTTCACAGGATTAACTAATATCCTGCCTATGAGATCTACTCAGAGTTAACCTCAGCAGTTCTTGCTTGATTGAGAGTCTAGGCCAGTATCACTGGCTGTTGAATGAGGAATTTTATAAAATGTGCAAAGCCAGGTCCATTCTGAGGATATTCTGATTTACGAGGGCTGGATTTGGGTTTAGATGGTGATTTTTTTTAAAAAAGCTGCACAGAAACACAAGATAATTTTATACATAGCTGATATGAATATAAAACAGTGAATATGCTTTGAAAGACTGTTAAAAAAATTAAACTTACTCTTACCATAGGATTTCCTAGTCATGTACCTTTTGTATTTGCCCAAATGAACTTAGAATTTATGTTTACACAAAAACTTGCACATGTGTGTTTGAAGCAGTTTAATTCATAGTCACCAAAACTTAGAAGCTAAGATATCCTTTAGTATGTGTGAACTGGAAAATCTACATAATGGACAATTAATCAGTATTAAAAAAGAAGATCTATCAAGGTAGGAAGAGGCATGGAGAAATGTTAAAGAACATATTAGCAAAAAAACAATCTGAAAAGTCTACATACTGTATAGGTCAAACCACTAGGCATTCTGAAAAAGAAAGTTATGGAAAGAGTATGAAGATTAATGATTGTCAGGAATTATGGAGGAGAGAGGAATGAGTGGGCAGAGCACAGACTTTTAGGACACTGGCATTGTTTTGAACAATATTGCAACGGTAGATACATGTCACAATACATCTGTCAAAACCCATAGAATGTAGAACACCAGAAGTGAATCCTAATGTAATCCACGGGCTTTGGGGGATGATGATCTGTCAGTGTAAACATCCACTGGTTCTGACATAGGCCTGATAGTGTGGGTGGTTAGACCGTTGATAATGGGGAGATTGGGAGTGCGTTTGGAGGGACTAGGCAGCATTTATGAGAACTCTGTACATTTTTACTCAATTTACTCTGAACCTAAAAGTACTTTAAAAACGAATTTTGTTAATCAGTTTCTAAAATGTTCTCATATAATTTTAAGATCTAGTTGGACCTGGAAGCCACAGAAACACTGTGCTCAGTTAATGAAGGTAAGATAGCATGTATTTATGACAGCCATATTATACCAAATTGGAGAGTAGTTAAAACCAGTTAGGGCTCCTTGTTAGATCTTTTCTAAATTTGTGCACTGCATTTTCTAGGATATAAATCCGTGACTTTCATTTGCTTTTGTTGTATTTCATCTTGGCCATTTCTGGCCACCATTATTACTGCCCACATTTTCACTCTTATGTGCTTCATTTGGATAATCTTAAGGATTCATTAATTCTAGTTGGGCATTCCAGAATGATGAATTTAACAAATGCTGTGTATTCAAGCCTGCCCTTTTGGTCTCTTCTTCTCTAGTGAATGTTATGAATCGCTTGAACTCTTTCGTATTTGATACACATACTAGTTTGCCTAATGCTTGGAATAGGCTTCCTTTCTCAGTGATTGTAGCACATCTGATAGAGCTGGAAGCTAGTACGGAAAAAGTCTTGGAATGGAAGCTAAGGCAAGAGGCCTCCCTTCCTAGTAGTAAAGAATCTTATAGCTTTTGATAAAAATGTTGTAAAATGATACTGTTGAAGTTTAGGTTGATTTTGCATGCCAGTATGAGGAACATTAATTTGTATGTCTTAACGAGAAAATTCATTATCTTACCCATCAAGAACCCTAGAATTTCAAAGTACTTAACTTAGCGGTTTTCTAATGTCAACAAGATCCTACCTTCCAAGATGGGTGTGGTGGTGAATACCTATAATCCCAGCACTCAGGAGGCTGAGGCAAGAGGGTCCTAGTGAGTTTGAGAACAGCTACAAAGAGAGTTTAAGACCAGCTTGTACTGCATAGGGAGATCCTGTCTTCCCCCTTACCCCGCCGATGATCCTGCCTTCCTATTTTTTCACATTCACACTCTGCTATCTTGAGCATTTCCTCTCAGGTTGACCTTCCTTCATAGTCCCAAAATGGAGGCTGCAGTTGCAGAGGAACAGGAAGGCATCTTGGAGCAGACCAGCAGCACTTTTGTCATCTCTTTAGAATCCTCTGATTGGATTTCTTCTGTTTTCCTCTCCTGAATTACATCCAGCATTTAAAGCAATCACTGGCAAGAAATGGAGAAATGGGAATTAACCTTCAGGGCTTAAAAATGCATTCACGATATGAAGACCAGCCACTTCACCTGAGGGAACTAACCTATGGAGCTGAGTGTAGGAAGCAGAATTGGAAGAAAATGGAGTCTGTGAACAATGAGGAAGGTGATTATAGGAAACAACTTTGGGTGATAATAATTTATGCAAACTACCAAGTTTCATGATTTTCCTAAACCTCAGAAAGATTTTCTTTCTTCAGAATGCACATCATTATACTGTTGCAAAAAATTTCAAAATAGTTCAAATGCTTTACGTAGAGGCTTGTTGCTGAAGATTAAGTGAGCATATTTATGTTGTATTTCTGTCTTAAAGAGTTAATTAAAGCTATTAACAGTTAAGGTCTCGCAGAATCCCTTGAGCATCAGTGTTGAAAGGCTGAAGAGTGCCCTGGAAGCTGGAGATGAGTGTGTAAGGCAATGGTGAAACCTAGAGCTCTTCCAAAAGAGAAAAGAGAGACTCCCTTCTTGTTTTCCTTTTTATTCCACTCAAACTGCAAGCCTCAGGCCACCCACATCCAAGATCAGTCTTCTCTTTTCAGTTTCAGCCTATGTGACAATTATCCAGAGACACACATCCAGAGCTTTACCAATCTGCCTGGTGGTTCTTACTCAAGTCAAGTTGACATACTACAGTCAATGACCACAAAAGCATACTCTAAAATATCATTCATTCATGGCTCTATGTTAATCCTGTTCACAGAAATGCTGCATCCTCACACAGAAGGGCAGACCTTTAGCTCTCAAAAGCGACAGCACTTTTTGTTTTAATTTTTTTCCTGTCAGTTGCCCAAAACCTCTTTTAAAAGGAGTTAAAATTAAAGCTTTGCAAATGAAATTGATGGAAGGCTGGTACTGTTGCAAATGGGAAGGCGGCCAAAGATGGAAAGAGGGAGCAGAGGAGGAGAAGAGGACATTGAAAGAGTGAAAATGTGCTGTGTGCGCACACCAATCCCCCTGATGCACATACTAATGAATATTTTTTAAAACATAGGACTAATGGAGATCACTGACAGGAGAAAGTGTCTGGGAGAGGGTACAGTTTTTAATGGACTAGAGAAACAAAAGTTAATTTTTTTAAAAGTTAATACAAAGTCAATGTGTTATTGTTTCTAATCTGTCTTAATGAAATAAAGAGCCACAAAACTGAGAGAAGTTGATACATAGAGCATAGTCCAAGAAGTTCATGCAATGTGAATAATTCAATAAGCTCAGGAAAGAAAAGCTGAGGTGAGTGAAAGTTGGTGGCCACTAATTTTAATGTTAATGTGCAGAAAAACTAACAGATATAGGAGGATAGATCAAATAGACATATGTGTCACTAACAGAAGACAATGGAATTAGTAATCCAAACAAGAGCTTCAATTTACTGTGACATAAGTTTGTACGGAGAACTTACTTGCATTGTTCCATTTAATTCTTGCAATCCTTTGAGGCAGGTGCAACAGAAAGCAGGTATAATCAGGAATTATGTAATAATAATTGTAATGTGTCATACTAATAATGCAAGATATTGTGGTTCACACTTTTCTGCATGCATGTCAGCATATTGCTTAGTAGACTGGTTGTCTTTAATTCTAAGGTGATTGTACAAATGCCCGTACATCAGAGTTTACTTGTTTGAGGATTTTTATGTCTTATGACTAGATGTCACTCCAAAGCATCCAGCAGTCATAGCTGGGGCTTTTTCAGAGATGGCTGAATCTAGAGTGTGTGACTGATTCATGGTGCAACACAGGGCTTAAGGGTGTTAGGATTAAGGGTGAGTATATATATTACTAAATCAGCCCATTGGTTTGGTGCCACCCTAATTCTGGTGGCCTGAATACAATATAAAAGACTTGCTTGTTTTGCTCCCTTCTGGCTGCCATGAACTATTTCTCTCCTGCAATGTCCCTCTGCCATGCCACCTTGCCTTGGAGCCAGCTGATCATGGACTGAAATTTGAACAAACTGAGCTAAAAAAACCTTTCCCTCCTTTAACTCTGGATGTCAGGCCTTTCATCTGAGGAACAAGAAAAGTAACTAACACAAGGATCATTGAGCAATTTTATCTGGTATGTAGTGTCAAAACCTCAAAAGTTTACTAAAGGAAAAAAATTGCAAAATCAAATTCATAAGGCCAAATCTTTCCTTCATGAATATATATATATGTATGTGTGTGTGTGATATGTGTGTGTGTGTGTGTGTGTGTTAGTAAAGAGTCTGAGACTCTGTTCCTATACTCTGATACATAGCTCTGACATTTAACATATTTCTGGGTTTAGAAAAGGGTACATTTTATTCAGTAACATAAACCTGCGTTTCAAACGCTGCTGTAAGAATTTGGCATAACTATGACAACCTAGAGCGAATGATGGCGAATGTTGGTGTGGGCAGTGAGAAGGAAGGTAGGAAAAGCGCTATTCACCACGAAATGTTGTTGGCTGAGTCTCATCAGACACATTGGGTTTTAAGCAATTATTTTTGTTGCTTGACACATTCAGGGTCACCACTGCTTCAGCCCAAGTAAGGCAGCTCATTAGGAAAAGCTGTCTTAGAGAACAGTGTGACTCGTTTACTTGAGAAATTGAATGCAAAAGAGCCCCGTAGCTAATATTTTGGAGTTATTTTTTATTAAAGAAGAGATGCAGGGGGATTATTAAAGGTATAAAGGGAAATTTTGAATGAAACATTCACAATCCTCTTCGTTCTAGATTTGCTGGTCTGCTGGTTTGGAAACCAGCAGTTGTCACATATGCCATGAAATATAACCTTACTTGGAATTGTAGCATTGCTACTCTCCTGAGTTTTCAGTTGCTGAAGGTGAAATCGGTCTCCAAGGTAATTAGCTTCTAGGGTTTTCTTAGGAGTCAATAAAACCTGGCTTGAATGATTGTGAAAAGGAAACAAAATGAAAGTAGATAGATACTGGTACTTAGAGTGTCAGGAATGTGGTAGCAAGTTATTGTCAGAGTTTTTCAATAAAATTATGCAGAATAAGCATTCTAGCTTTTTTGTAGTCATTTGCACAAACCAAAAATGATACTTGTATAGTATTTTCATTGTCATAAACATGTTAAGATGAGTTTACCTTTTTTTTAACCCAAAGGTAAGTATTTTCATTGTCATAAACATGTTAAGATGAGTTTACCTTTTTTTTAACCCAAAGGGAGTGATTTATTTTAAAATGTTTTATTTCCTTTTTTGAGAAGCACATCCTTACATCATAAGGTTTGAATAGTAAAAATTCATCCTTAAAACACATTTTATAAAATTAGAGTTTTTTAAAAAATGAGATCTCTGTTTGAAAGATGTAGTCCCCAGTATCTGTAACTCATAGCAAGCCTCAAATCTGATCAAAAACACATTGGAGAGAAAAGAGAATCAATATGCAAATTTGTTTTGACAAATTCTCCTGGCTGACCTGATCTTTCCCATAGACCTGGACTGCCCATGACAAGATGATAATTAGTGTGTTGACAGCAAATCAGTTTTTGCTTGACTATGAAGTATGTGATAGAGCATCTGTCATACAGCAATCTGAAGCTATCTGGATGTGCTTAATATTTTATGATAATGAAAACGTTGCACCCAAAAAGGCTGCACCTCAAAATAAAATGAAAATTGTAAAAAGGCAAAAAGAATAAAAAGGCCAAGACATCTTGGAGGGAAAAGAAGAGAGTGCTTATTTATTTAGGCTGGTATCCAGCGACACAGAGTAAGGGTGGAATTTACACTGCTGTGCAACTAGGCTAAGATTTGGGGGTGGTTTATAAAGGGAAAAAACTCAAAGTTGTGGGGGGCCCACACCTGTGTATTCCTGAGGAAACAGGACATCCTGTTTTTGTTTTTGTTTTTTTAAAGTCGAAGGGCGTGGTGCATACAGAACAGAATGGCGGCCCCTGAGTTAGATTACAACATTCCCCACTGATTTTTGTCAGTGAGCCAAATCATTGGCTCATAGTTGAATCTACAGGTACTAGCTCATAACCCTGGGTCGCTAAGATCATCAGCTTAACAGCCTGTATTTGGCCTTTTACATAAGATACCAGTTTATTTATGATACAGCGACTGATATTTACACCAACTAAAAGCTCTATTAGGGGTCCTATGGCTGCTGATATGAGGGTGGACAACCGGGGAGAATGAGGACCAACGTTCAAACCAATTTTGTTCTGTCAGTTGAGCTTGTTCCCTTTCCTGTAGGTGTTTCTTAAGGGCAGCCACATTTTGTCTAATAACTCCAGAGTGGTTTGTATATAAGCAACAGGTTTCTCCTAAGGCCAAACAGAGACGTCCCTCTTTTAGAAAAAGAAGGTCCAAGCCTCGGTGGTTTTGTAAAACCATTTCAGCTAAGGAGCTTAGAGAATCTTTTAATTTAGATACAGAGTGGCCAAGGCTAGCTAGGTCTTGGTTAATGAGTGTAGTGAGGTGTCTATAGTTTTGGTCTCCTACTATGAAACTAGATATACTTAATCCTATTGATCTAGCCATCTCAATTCCAAGTAACACATTTCCAAGCATAACAGAAGAATTCCTTCTCGGGCGAGTATGAACAGTACTGAGAGTATAATCTCATTTTAATGGAAACATTTTGCGGTAAAGGTTCACCAGTCTTATGAATAAATCGCCAAAACTTATCTAATACTGTCAAATTCTGAACAGATTTGTTTCTTTTCAAACCTGTTACTGGCAGGTACTATAAACCAAGGCAAATAAAATTTACATCTCTTTAATCTTTTTATAACTTACTACATACCTTTAAGTTAAGCTTTTTTATTTTTTTTCACATTCTGGCGCAGCCAGACATTTTACTTGAACACAAAACCACTTTCTCTGTCCCTCTTTTTTTTTTTATTACCAGTAAATTTTTTTCCTCTCGTTTTTTAGACAACATTAAAACTTTTAATAAAATCCTTGAAGTGATTTTCTTTTAGTAGTCTAAAATGTTGAATCATTCTACATGTTTTTACTACCTTAAAATGCTACACTTCACTGTAAATTTGAAATACTTTAAACATATATTTCATGTAAATTTTAGGTGTGACAATATAAAAATTTTAAATTTTGCATGCACAGCTTAACAAAGAATGCTGGTAGAATTTCAGTATTTGGAAAATTCTGAATTTTAGCATATACTGTAAATATCACAATTGATTGTACTGAAAAGTCATGATGAATCTATAATCAGAAAAACTCATTAATTTCATACATATTTCATCTGATTAAAAATATAAGGCTTGCATGTTTTAAATAATCCAAGAACATATCTTTTTTTAAAAGGCCACAATTTAACTGTAATCTGAATACCTTTAGCTGCCATTAAAAATAAAATAAAATTTAAAAAGAAAGGAAAAACAACCCCAGATCTTCGGAAGTCAGACTGTAATCCATGTCCCTTGAAGAGGCCTCAGGTGCTGGGTGCTGTTGTCTGAATCAGTGGTGAGTTGAAGTCAGGATCGGCTGAATTGCCTGGAGGGACTTAATAAGGTCCTGGTTAGCAAGATCAGCAAGCTTTTTCTCGGATATCTTAGGGATGAGGGGTGGAGGTCTCCCATATAGTGTCTCAAAAGGGGAAATTCCAGCAACATAGGGAGTACAACGCGCGCGCAAGATGGCAAAAGGAAGGAGACTCACCCAGTTTTCGCCAGTTTTTAAGGCCATTTTAGTTATCACCATTTTTAAAGTCCTGTTTATCCTTTTTACTTATCTTGAGCTCTAAGGCCGCCAGTATGAGCAATGAAGTTTCCAGTCAATCTGTAAAGCCTGAGTTAATTTTTGGGTCACTTGGGCTATGAAAGCCGGGCCATTATCGGGCCCCATAAATAAAGGCAAGCCGAATTGGGGTATAATCTCATATAAGAGTTTTTTTTACTACTATGAGAGCTGACTCTGACTAGGTAGGGTATGCTTCTCCCCAGCCAGTGAAAGCGTCTACCATTACCAACAAATATTTATGTCCTTGTAGCCCCAGCCTTTCCATTTTAGTAAAGTCTATTTCTCAATGTTTTCTTGGCATGATTCTTCGAAAACGCTTTGTCTCAATCCGCAGTTGTTGCTTTGGATTTACAAGTTGACATTGTGGGCATCTGAGGCTTGCAGATTGGGCAAGCTTGGACAATTGAGGAATAAAATATCATTCTGAAAGAGATCAGCCAGTTTTGATCGTCCCAAATGAGCTGACCTATGAGCCTGCAGAATAAGTTCCCTCCCGAGTGCCTCTGGCAATAGGACTCGCTTGTCAGGCAGCTGATACCAGCCTCCAGGGATATTAGGCTTGGCTTGGAGCTGGGTTGTTAGATGGAGGTCCTTGTGAGTATACACAAGTTCTGACAAAGTGGGAGGAATCAACAATAATGTCAGGGACGTCTCAGTCCCCACTGATTTTGCAGCTGTCTTTTGGGCTTTGGCATCTGCCAAGTTGTTTCCCCTCATAACAGGATCATGGGCCCTACAATGTATAATTGCAACCTTTTCTGGCATCCAGATGGTGGCCAGTGGCAGCCAGTAGATCAAGTATCTGGGGGGCATTTTTGATCTTTTGTCCCCCAGAGGTCAACAGGCCCTGTTTTTGATAAATGGTCCCATGGACATGGGCCGTTGTAAATGCATATCTGCTGTCAGTATAGATATTGACTCACTTCCCTTCTGCCAGTTTGGGAACCTGAGTGAGAGCAATAAGCTCAGCCTTTTGAGCAGATGTACCTGGCTCCAGGGCTTGTTCCCACAAAACTTGGGATTCAGTAGTAACCCTGCGCCTGTGACTCTCTTACCTTGATGGATATAGCTACTCCCGTCAGAGAAGTATGAGGGAGCCTCAGGCAAGGGCTCGTCAGTCAAATCTTGTCAGAGACTTTGGAGGTGAACAGTTACCTCAGAACAGTCGTGGAGAGGCACGGAAGGATCACCATCAGGCAGCAACATAGCAGGATTCAACGCTGCAGTTGTCTTGTAACCAGTGGAGGCGGGGTCTAGAAGTAGGGCCTGATAATGCATAATCCTGGCATTGGACAGCCATTGGCTCGGCGGGGCCTTGATTAGAGTTTCCAGGGAGTGTGAGGGAACAACAATAAGCTTCTGTCCAAAAGTCAACTTTTGGGCTTCCTTTACCAATAAGGCCACTGCAGCTACTATTCGCAGACAGGGAGGCCACCCAGCAGCCACATTATCAAGTCTCTTACAGAGATAGGCCACTGGATGTTGCCAAGGTCCCAAGCTTTGAGTTAATACTCCTTTAGCTATGTTCCTTTTTTCGTCAACATAGATTGAGAAGAGCTTGTGTAAGTCAGGCAAAACAAGTGCAGGTACTTCAGTGAGGGCCTGCTTTAGCTGATTGAAGGCCTGATCTTGAGTCTTAGTCCATTTTAGGGGGTCTCATGTAATCCCCTTTAAAGCATCATAGAGAGGTTGTGCCACCTCTGTAAAATTAATGATCCGAAGCCTGCAATACCCTATAGCTCCCCAAAATTTTCACATCTGTTTTTTCATCTTGGGAACAGGTATCTGTAAGATAGCCTGTATTCTTTGAGAGGACAGAGTCCTTTTTTTTTTCATGAATTTGGTACCCCAGTTAGGTTACACACTGCTGACAGAGCTGGGCCTTTTTAGCAGAAACTTTATATCCTAGCTTACTTAGAGTCCACAAAAGGGCCTCAGTGGCACTTATACACTTCTCATGAGAATCAGTGGCTATTAGGAGGTCATCAACATACTGCAACAGCCTTACATTGGGGTACTCCTCTCTGTAGTTCATGAGATCTCTGGCCCGGGCCTCATCGAATAAGGTGGGCACATTTTTGAATCCTTGAGGTAGGCATGTCCAAGTTAGTTGCTCAGACACTCCTGACACAGGATCAGTCCATTTAAAGGCAAAAATGGGTTGGCTTACTGGAGTGATGGGCAGGGCAAAGAGAGTGTCCTTCAGGTCCAGTACTGAGTACCAAGTTCGATCTGGGCTCAGCGAGCTTAGCAACGTATAGGGGTTGGGCACAGTAGGGTGGAGAGTCACGTCTCGCTTGTTTACTTCTCGGAGATCCTGCACTGGTCGGTAATCTTGGGTTCCAGGCTTTTGGACAGGCAGTAACGGAGTGTTCCAGGAAGAGACACAAGATTTTAAGACATTATTTTCTTTTAGCCTTGCCATATGCTTAGCAATGCCTTGGTGTGCCTGCAGACTTATAGGATATTGCTTTAGCCGGATTGGGGTTGCCTGCGGGAGGGGCTCTATGAGCAAGGGAATCTGATGTATTGCTAGGACTGGGGGATTGTCCTCTGCCCAAACGTTAGCGATCTCCTGTTTCCAGTGCTGCAGGAGCCTATCCTCACCTAACACCTTAGGTTCTTCTAGCAAGAGGTGTCCTTCCCCCTCAGGATAGAGAGCATACACCTTTGTGCTATGGATTTAATCAGGTACTTCAGAGCCTAGCGTCACGGTTGGAGCCGCTGCTTCAAAGCTGAGTTGGACCTTTAGTTTGTGTAAAAGGTCCCGCCGTAAAAGGGGATCCGGACACTCCGGCACCCAGAGAAACTCATGAGAGGTAGTCTTCTGCCCAGGTCTGGCAAGCCAGGCTTGCAGTTTCAGATAGACCTTTTCAGTACCAGTGGCTCCTAATACTTTGTTTCTTTTTTGTCAGAGTCCCTAATGGCTGTGTCAAAACAGAATGAGCCACTCCCGAGTCTACCAGAAAATCAACAGGTTGGCCTCCCACTTGTAAGGTCAGCCTGTAAGGGCGAAGCACTTGTAAGGGGGGCAGCAGAACCCTGACCCCCTCAATCTCGGGATAATAGAATCTTTGCATCTTTTTCTCTTTTTGCTTTTAGTCTGGGGCAATTTCTATGCCAATGTCCCATTTCTCTGGAGGGCACTCCTTGCCTCTCTTGTCATCCTTGTCTTTGCTATCTGGAGGTGTAACTCTTGTGCTTAAGATTTCCAGCACCTTGGTTACCTTTTTACCATTGATCTCCTGTCAGCTCTCCCGATTATCAAATACTTTATGAGCAATTTTTATGAGCTGACTAAGGGGCATCCCTTCAAATTCCTCAAGGTTTTGCAACTTTTTTTAACACCTGGGGCTGATTGAGTAACAAAGGTGACATTAATGCCCTTGCGTTCTCAGGCTCAACTGGGTCTATGGGTGTATAAGGACAATAGGCCTCTAATAACTGCTCTAGATAACCTGATGGAGATTTAGTAGCCAATTGTCTTACCTTTGAAACCTTGAACAGATTTGTTTGTGGGTCTCTTGGCGGCACCTCTGAGGGCTCTAAGGAACAACTGGCGATACTGGGCTAGAGCCTCCTTTCCTTCCGTGGTGTTGGGGTTCCAGTCAGGTTGAGATAAAGGGAAATTCTGGTTCAGGCAATCTGGGTCTGAGGACCAATTTTCATCTGGATCCAGCACTGCCCTTTGTCCTAATGCCTGAATATGCTTTCTCCTCGGTGGTGAATAACACCTGCAGTATCTGCTGACAATCATCCCAAGTGGGACATGGGGAGAGAGAATGGATTCTAAGAAAGAAATGAGACCTTGGGGGTCTTTAGAGAATGGTGGGTTTTGCCCTTTCCAATTATATAGATAGGAAGTAGAGAAAGGAACATAGACAAAAATGGGGGCTTAGAGTTGGGCATCTCCCACAAGGGGCAAAGCGTGGGAGTGGGGGCTGTGGAGGAGGAATCTGATGACTCCGGGTGTGGTTGGCTTCTGGTCCAGATAGGGCTCAGTGGACAATGAGGAGGTTCCTCTTCTTCTGGTGGTGTTGGTGGTGCCATAGGTGGAGCCAACAGGCGGTAAGGGGCCAGTAGCAGCTCTTCCACATCTCCCTCCGGTAGGACCGGTGGGGCAGGTGGTTGAGGTTTTGGTTTTTCTCTTAGTGGTGCTAGCAATGGAGGGTTACTGGGCTACTGCCTGGAAGCCTTAGCAAACTTCTTAACCAGGGAGGAGAATCAAAAATAAGATCAAATCTGTATATAGACAATTTGGTCAGGATGAGTCGGAGGGCCGAAGACATATCTCTGGACTGCCTCCGCAATAGCCATGTTGAAGCTACCAGCAGATGGCCATTCAGGGACTCCACAAGACCACTCCAAGGAAGTGAGCATGTGAAGTCTCCTGGGATGAACAGGTTCTCCATATCCCTGGGCTCTTTGCTTAAATTCCTTAAAATGATTAAGAACTAGAGTTAGAGAAGTTAAAGGCACAGATGAAGATCCTTGTCCCATGGTAACTAGTAAGAAAATGGTCGGTTAAACACATACACAATAAAGCAACACAAAAAAACCAACAATGCACACACACCCTCTTACATCCACTCTCTAGCGTCCTAGAAGGAAATACCAGTGAAATACCCTACGCAGCATTAGATCTGGAACAGAGTTGAGCGAAAAGCAGTTCCTGGTTCACAAATTACAAACGGGTAAATACCAATAACCGACCATACCAATGGGCAAAATGCCCCCAAACCTGGAGGGCATCCCATTCTGGTGCAGAAAGAACACTCAGGCTCCTCTACCAAATGCAAATGCGTGCCAAAATACAAATGAACCAAGGAAAAGCATACATAGAAAAGATACTTACAGAGTACCGACCCAATGATATGACTTGAGAAAAGAAAAAGGGGGGGCCCTTTTGGGGGTCCTTGGGGTTAATCCTGGAGAGCCCCCAAATGTTGTACCCCAAAAGGCTGCATCCCAAAATAAAATGAAAATTGTAAAAAGGCAAAAAGAATAAAAAGGCCAAGACATCTTGGAGGGAAAAGAAGAGAGCACTTATTTATTTAGGCTGGTATCCAGTGACACAGAGTGAGGGTGGAATTTACACTGCTGTGCAACTAGGCTAAGATTTGGGGGTGGTTTATAAAGGGAAAAAAACCGCAAAGATGTGGGGGGGTGCCACATCTGTGCATTCCTGAGGAGACAGGACATCCTGTTTTGCTTTTTTTTAAAAGGTCAAAGGGCGTGGCCCATACAGAACAGAATGGCAGTGCTTGAGTTAGGTTACAACAGAAAATAACAAAGGAATGGTTACTTGGTTACTACCTCACCCTTAGGAGTACACTTAGGAATTTAACCTTGGTACAAGAATTTGAAATAAAATTTATTAAAGCAAAATACAACTTATCTGTATAAGGATAAATATGATTATTTTAAATGTGTTCTTATAAAACCATTGCCTCAAATATTTTTTAGATGTTACATCTCAGTGAAACGTTTGACTAAAAGTCCTGAGTTAGGCATTTCTGAATATGCCAAAATAAAGTTTTTATTGCATGTCCACAGGCTTAAAATTCTCTTCTGGGAGGAGTTCCTTTCACCTAAACAGAGTGTGCCAGAAATTATTTACACATTTTGAATGAGATCTGTAGATTCCAGCTCAGTGTCTGGATGAGACGAGATACTGGGAAGACCTTCCAGGGCCTCTAAATTCTAGTAATTCTCGTTAATGTGTGGTGTTCTTTTCCTTGTTCTTAGAAGAAAAAAGGAAATTTTGCTTTTCTTGAAAGTCCTCTTAAAATGTGTGTAGAAAATGTGGCTGACAAAGAAGAAAGTGTATTTGGTTGGAGAAATTATGGGAGGTAGTGTTCTACCTGTCAGGCTGTCGGTAATTTATAAATATAAAATAGGATGTTACCTGAGGATACCAGAGAATCTGTAAGACTTCTGCACCATTCTTCCTGTCAGCTGCATCCTGTGACTCTTCCAAGGACAAAAGAAAGGCTCATTAAGCTCTGAATTTCCCCAGCTAGTTGCTTAAAATCAAATGGTAAATCTGAGAAAGGACGAGCCTTCTTCTTCTCCTGCAGTCACCAGCAGGTGTTCGCTTCTGACACATGAAAGGCAGAGAGTTTCAAGGCTTAGGAGTTCAGGCCTTATGGGCCTGGGCCGTGGTTCAGGCTGTTATTCTTGAGTCTTCAAAAGTTGTGGCTGAACAGAGGAAGTCGCTGGCAGAACTTTAGGAACAGGTCACTAGGACTGAATGCCCCTGCTGGAATGGAATACCTACCATTGCCCAAGCCCGCATTCCTCTGTCTGGGAGATAGCAATGGCCTCCTAAATCTCTGTTCTCTGAACACAATGTCTTAATTTCTTTTTCAGCTGATTATGATGTGATTTACTGCTCTTTAACTCACATGACTGGCTTCCATTGTAGAGCACTTGGAAATTTCTACTTCTTCAAGTGGGACTTACAGGAAACCTTAATTTAGATGTTTCTAGGCTTGTGGTGTTTGTGTGTTGGTCTTGCATATTATAAGGCTCATCCTCTGAGAGGATTAAAATAGAATTCCATATCCTAAAAATACAAAATTGTTGAAAATTGAAGTTATTGGGGGAGTAAATTAAATGCCTCTGAGAAGACATGCTTTGGGGAAACTAAAATAAATAACTTCAGAAACTTATGGGAAATTACTAAGGTGGACACATGAGGAACAGAAAGTATGCAGAGCAAAATAGCAGCGAGACCAGAAAGGAGATAATATAAATTGGTTTCTTTAGTACTTTATACCTAATCCTCCAGGTTCCAGGAAGTTTTATAGGCTATTTCTTCTTTATATCTGAGTGATACTAGTTAGTGCTTTTTAAAAATCTTTTTAAAAATCAGTGACAATATCATACGCCTGTTGCTCCGTGGTTGGTCAGTTCCATTGACTTCAAGGGAAGTCTCTTTCCTAGCATCATCTCCTCCAGGCAGACGCCTTGGGTTTCGCAGAGAATCTTATTGGATAGCACAGGCAAAGAAGCACAGGACATGGGGTTAGAAGTATCTTACGGTTTTTAAGGAAATTAATTTATGAAGTATTTTAGTGCTACTTCTTCTTAAAGATTTTCAGGGATGCATATTACTTGAATTTTATCATGAAACTCAGAAGAGAGAGAAAGAGGCAGAGGCAGACAGACAGAAGGTGGGTGCAATAGATGATCTGTTACTCTAGGAAACTATGACTTGTTTGCTGTATAAGACCATTTTGTGTTGCACAGTTCTCCACAGATTTATTGTAGAAACTAACTAAAAGCCACTAATGTCCTCTCGCTAATGTCCTTTCTCTGTACTTGAGATTAGTTGTTATCAAACATTTTTTTTAGCTTTGTTAATGCATTATGTTGGCCCCTTTTAAGGCAGGAAAATTGCAAGTGAGAGCCCAGCCTGGGGAACTTAGGAATTTAGTGAGATTTTGATTAAAATAATAATTTAAAAAGGCATGTAGCTCTGTGTGAAGGCCCTAGGTTTAATCCTCAGTACCACAAAAGCAAACAAAAACTTTGTCTGGCTTCTTAATTCACTTATATCTCACTTTTGAGACTAATGAATGGAATCACCCCACAAAATTCTGCTTATTTCACATATGCTAGCCCTTTTTCTGCCATGTTTTTTCTGAATATTTCTTGTTATCATGTTATTTTTATACCTGTATTCCAAATTTGTTATGTGGCCACAGATTTTGGAGTTTGTCTTTCTATGGTACTTCTTTCTTTTGTTTACTGTATTAAATATTGACTCTTCCTGTTTCCAAGAATTTTTTTTTAAACTGAGTTCCCTAATCTGATACTTTGCACTTACTTCCTGAGTTTCTAGGTTCTGATGTATTTCACATGAAGTTCTAGAAGACACTTCTGTTGGTTATGGCCTTTTCTCTGCAGAACCTTCTGAAGTTTCCCAGTGTCTAAAAAAGTAAAGTTTAAATTGCCTAAATTGTGGGGCACCGGGAAACCAAGCAACCACTCTCCTCCCTGGTGAGTGGCTGTGAGCCTAGCAGGCTGCAGAGGCCCAGGGCAATGGGAGCCACTGGCATCTCCTGAGACCCGCACCATGCTGGGACCTGGTGCACCAGGAAACCAAGCAACCACTCGCCTCCCTGTTTTAATTTCAACATACATGAAAGTATGGACAGCTATTTTGAAGATAACTAGAGATACTATGACAGCCATTAGTGACTTCCCTATTGTCTGGTTTTGAAGACCTAAAACGCCTTCCTTGTTCCGTTCAAATCAGTTTTATACTATATTGTTTTTATATGAATTCTCTGTATGTGAAGATATGGAAAACTATTAGGAAGAAAACAAGAGACAATATGATAGAGGGTGAAGATCTCCGGTTGTCTTGCTTTGAAATTTATATCTCTTACATTGCTTTCTTATGTCCTGTTTTGTTCTGTTATGTTGTGTTTAATTTTACCCCCTTTAAAATAAAAGAATTTTTAAAAAATTGCCTAAATTGACATCTGATTTCTGACTCAGCATTAATTTCCGGTCTACTCAGCCCCTGCTGCCTGGGGCTTTTCCCAGGGAGACCCCGTGTCCCTCAGTTCATGCTCCTCACATAGGCAGGCGTCTTCCCCTGGCTTCCAGATCAGGGGCTTGCTGGGCTGTGGGCTTTGCATGTGCACCTCCTTCTTGTTGAACTCCCACTGCCTTTCCCTGGGTCTTGGTCCTCTTCCCACTGCTGTGAGTGTCTCTGCACCCCCAGCTCAGCATCTGTCCATTTGGTGACAACCATGAGGTGGTGCAGGGCAGACTTTTCATCTGTTCCTACCATTTTCCTCCTGAACTGCATCTTCTAAAATCATAAGACTCTTACTCTGCTCTGTCAAGATCTCTTTTTAAAATGAGTTTCATTTATCCTGAATGGTGCAATTATGAGTGACTTATTTTCCTCACTAAATACTTTTTTTATTTTCCAAATATTCTTCATTGTAAAAAATTTCAATGAGTTTTTCTCATAGTAGTGACAACATCTCTTCTATGCATCAGGCACCAGCCTAAGTACTTTAACAGTGCTCTAAAGCCTTTCTCTCACCAAACTCTGACAACTGTGTAGGATATAGCCATCTTGATTTTACAAATCAGGTAATTAATTTGAATTATTGTGTGTCTGACCCCAAAGTTTAATCTTTATACTACTCTTTCAGGTATCAGAACACACACAAAAAAGAGGTTTGCTTTTTAGTATTTTTTGAAGCAATCATCATCCCTCTTAGTTTAATATCAATTACAAGATCATGTCACCTGTGTACATTCCTTTATCCACGCTTTGTGGTAGGTTGTACTGTGGCCAACCCTGTGTAAGTTCCCCATCCTGTGTGTATTTCCCAGGTGACCAACATATGTCCCACTGAACATGTGGCTGACATTTCTTTCATTTGGATCTGGGCAGGAGCTTGTAACTGCTCTACCTAATAGACTGTGAGGGAAATGAGACTCTGTGGTTTCAAAAGCTAGGCCAGGGGAAGTATGTGATGTGTCTGATTTTTCCTGTCACCTGTCAGAATGCAGTGAGATAGATAAACTCTAATAGGAAGACGGGGAGGACTCAGTCTGGAACTGGAGGGGAAGAGTAGGATTTTAAGAAAGCAACAAATGTATAATTTCACGATAAAAGAATTCTTTGAGTAAACAAATGAAAATAATAAAAGCACAAGTAATTAATTCAAATCTGATGCTAAAAAGGAGTAAGTATTCCTTAAGAAAGTACTATTGATCGCATGTTTACTTAGGTAGCACAGTACACAGTTTGGTTGTAACATCATGGCAAATTGTGAGAGTTAGGAGTGGGCATAAGCACTAAATTTAGGGAGAGATACATACCTCCTGACACTTGTCAGTTTTTAAAATAACAAACCAAGAACTAAAGATAAACAAAGTCTTGCCTTGTGTAGATGTCTTTGTGCATGATCTCTATTTTTATTGTGACTAAAATCATAATCAGTAAAAATAGATTCTGGCACTTTGTCAATTTTGGTAAATTCACACTTGAGAAGAATATGTTTACATTCATATATGTTAGGCGTAAGGTCGACAGGTACCTCTTGCTTTTGTTCAAACCTTCAATGTTATTCATTAATTTTTTATTTTCTTATTATATGAACAATTGGAAGAAGCATTTTAAACATGGTATGCTAAAATTTCCCACTGTGATGATGTGATAGTAAATATCTAATTTGCTCATATATTATCAACTCTCGTTTAGCTAAGTGGATGCAACTTCACAGTTGTCTGCTGTGTAAATGGTGTGTGGGGAAGAGATCTTTTGCCATCCTATGGATTCCTCTTTACCCCACTACTACTATTTTTAGTCTTAAAAGGTGTTTTGTTCAATATTAAGTAATAATATGGCTTCATTTATTTCTTTTATCTGTTTACTCCTTTGACCATTCTGTTAATAGTATTCATTTGTTTGAATCTTTTGAAGACTTTAGTGCTAAATTTATTTCATGATTTCTTGAAATCGCAAACTATTTTTTAATGGACATTGTAATTCACTTTTATGTATTGGACTTTATAATACATTAAAAATTCTTACCTGTATTATTTTGTGCTTTTCTCTCTCTCATCTTTTCTCTTTGTGGGACACTGTCCAATTCTGTATCCAGAAAATTTAGTAGAGAGAGGAACATCCTTGAAGTTTCTTTTTTCACTTGCGTCAGTTTTGGGATGTTGAAGTGTTTAGGGAATGCATCCATTGTATATGCTCCTGAATTAATTGGCATTAAGTTGTTCCTTTTATTTTCTGTCTTGCTATCTGTATAGTATAGCAATATTTGATTTTAATACATATTTGGTGATATTGCCTCTTTTCTGCTAATTTTTTGCAGAATGTTTATCTATTTTATTAAAATTTTGAAGGAATCAATTTTTGCTTTTAGAAATTTTTCCCATTGTGTGTATACTTATTTTATTTTTATGATTTCTTTTCTGGTTTTTAATATTAATTGCCTTCTCCATAATTTGAGTTTAATTTGCCCTTCTTTTAGTAGAATTAGTAATTTAGATTTTATTTCCTAATACTATAGCTATAAATCTACCTGCAGTCACTGCTTTAATATTGCCTCATAAATATTAATGTATGGCATTCTTGTCATTAAGTATGAAACATATTCTAATTTTGTTGTGATTTCTTCTTTGTCTCATGGTGTATGTAGGTGTGAATTATTTAATTTCCAATTGTTTGAGTTTTATGTATATATTTGTTATGTGTTTATAATTTAACTCCAATTTGAGAAGAGAACATACTCTGAAATTTTTTCTTTGAAAAATATTAAGATTTATTTTATATCTTTCAAATATTCTGTCATGATGAGTCTTCCATGTGTTCTTGAAAAATTGTGTGTATACTATTCTGTAATTGTCAATTGCATTAGAAAGGTTGGGTATTGTTGTTAAGATGATCTTTTTACTTATGGATTTTCTTGTCTTCTGATAATGTCAGCTATTGGGAGGGTGTTACTGAAAATCTCCAGTAGTGAGTATTGGGTTGCTAATTTCTCCCTGTAGTTCTACCAGCTTTTGCTTCCTGAGTTTTGATTCCTTATTATTAGATGCAACCATATCTAAGATTTTAATTCTTCTTGATGAATTGGTTATTTTAGCAGTATAAAATATCTAATTTCATATCTTGTTGTACATTTTGCCTTAAAGTCTATTTGCCTTTTGTTAATATAACCACACTGGTTTTCCTATGCTTCCTGCTTACATCTGTATTCTTCTTCATCCTGAACATGTTGGTCTTTTCACATTTAAAGTGACCACTTTGTAGGCAGCATATACTCAGTTAGATCTAACTTAACTCTCATAAGATCTGCTATTCAACTGGAGTATTTAGTCTAAGGATTGACACAGTTTTCCAATAAAGGGCCAATGCGTAAATATTTTAAACTTTGCAAGTCATTCAGTTTTTGTCACTACTACTGAGGCATGCCACTGAGGCACAAAAGCAGTCCCAGGCAATTTATAAGTGAAGATAAAGCTATTTTCAATGGATACTCGTGTATCACTTAGATCAGGTGGGCATTTTGAGGAGAGCTGTTAGGCGATTTCATCGTCCTGTGAACATCTTAGAGCGTGTTTACCCAAACCTATTTGGCGTAGCCTCCTACACTCATAGACCGTACGGTGTAGCCTGTGATACTTAGGGTAAAGATCCCTGCAGCATGTTACAGCAGTAAATACGGTAGGCAGTCATAGCACAATCACTGGTGTTTGTGCATTTAGGCCTATTGTGAGCATATCATAAGAATATGGTATAAAGATAAAAATATCACACCCACCTAAGGCATTCACCATAGAGAGCTTTCAGGACTGGAAGGTGCTCTGAGTGAATCAGGGAGGGAAGAGCGAGTGTGACTGACTGATATCCTCTCGCAGCTACACTGTTGGAGACTCCATAACAGTCATAGATTTACCCTATGTGAGCTTGATTGACATTTTTTCCTCCTTCAATAAATCATTGTCTGGAATTTTTTTCTTTCTGCTTCAAATCCATGCTTTAAAATTTTCTTAGGCCTAGATCTGCGGAGGTAAACTGTGTTTTGATACATACAACTATATGTTTGCTTCTCAGCCTTAAGTCATAGTTTGGGAATGGGGCGAGTGATAGCTATTTTTTTCTTTTCCTAAACTGTTACTCTACAGCCTTGTGGCATCCACTTTTGCTCGTGAATGTGCTGCTGTTCTTTTTGTGATTTCCTTGTTGGTAATTGTCTCAGTTTGCAGTTCCTAGAGTCGCTCAGCATGAGGATGCTCAATTTTGTTACCTGAAATCATAAAAAAGAAATGAATCAAAGAAGGATAGAAAAATCAGGAAGTCAAAGATGTGATTGTGGAAGACTCGTTTTGCCCCACAAGATATTCTGCAACTTGAGGATCCCACAGAAATAAATATCCCATCAGTGGAACCTTTTATACATCATGATCAGGCTGTGGGCTGTCACCCAGAGGAAAAATGGAACTTCTGGAATATTTCCATTGAGTTGAAAACTGTGCTCAAAAGGAGGCTGAATGCTATGGGAACAGGAATGTGATCGGGTTACCAAAAATCATTCTGGTCCCTGGGTGCTTTTAGGATTTCTTTGTGTGAGGTACTATACAGTTTTACTTGTGTATCTAGGTGCAGATTTCATTTATCTTGTTTGCAAAACATATTTTTGGTCTTAAAGTTTCAATTATGGAAAATGTTTAGCCACTGTGTTTTGGGGGATTGTCTCTCATCAGTGGCAAAATTGAAGATTAAATACTTTCTTAAATTTTCTGACCTAGTTGCCTCCCTTGTCTTTCTTAAGTCCTGGCCATGGCCTCTCCATTTTCTCTTCTGTTTTCATTAGAGATCCATATTGGCTATTTGTTGCAACTTTGTGTTCTGTCCTCTTACATGGGTTTCATTGCTTTTTCTCTGTTATATTTTACATAATTATTGAAGTGTATCTTGCAGTTCATTAACTCTCTGAAGTATATGCATGTATTGCAATTTTATATGAGATCACTATTCTATAGAATTTTATTGCTAGTAATTTTATTTTTAATATGTATGTTTCTAATTTCCAAAAGTTGCTTTTAGTCTTACAGACTTCTAACTGGTTTTTATCATCATTCCTTTCTCATGCTTTAAGTCACCTTCTGGCAATTTTATGTTTTATTTTTATTTATTTGTTTTTTTGAACTTTACAGGGAATAAAACAGAACAATAAAACGACTCAAAACAGTGATAAGAAGGTAGAAAATCTACAATAGTTACTGAACTGTATATTGTTACCCTCTAAATAGTTTCTCAGACTACTGGTTTTGGGCTTGCAAAGTTACAGCTCAGAACAGTTTCTCTGCAGCAGCTGGTTGCTCATGGTGGGGGAGAGGATGCTCATCTCTCCCCAGCCTGTGCATGAGCTGGCTGGCTCCAAAGACGAGGGGTTAGCTTCCTTCCTGGTTTTTGTTTTATGTTTTATATGTTACTTTCAAAATCTGAATTCCTTGCCAGTGTAATTCAACTGCATGTTGAGTTTTTGAATTCTCCTTATGAAAACCTTCTTGTAGGTTGTGTCATTTTGGATAATGAGCTCAGTTTTGGTTTATTTAAAATTTGGGAATCCTGAGAGCTCTGAGGTTATATTCTTCTTGAGAAGAATTAATTTTCTTTTAAGTTAATTTTTTGTATTGAAGACTTGCCAAGCTTAACAGCTGGTATAAAGGTAAACCCAAAAGCTATCTGGGGAAGGAATATGGTTTATGCATTTTTACATTTTTCTTTCCTTCTACTCAAATCCAGGGGTGTCACAGATAATTTCCCCTTTGTTACTTATGCCTGTTGGAAGCCATTTTTTTCTCAAAACCCCCACCATTCTGGACTTTTGGGTAATCTGAATTCCAGCTCCTTTCTTTGTTTGGGAACTATAAAGCTTTGCCTACTATTTCTTATGAGGCTATTAAAAGCCAGATCTCTAATATTTTAGTATTACTACGCACCACCAGGCACCCCACATTTTTGTACTTGCATTCTACCATGCATTGCTTTAACACTTCCTTCATTTTTTTCCATTGGGATCATTCTTACTTTTAGTAAGATTAATGGTGCATTTAAAAGTATCTTTGTCTGATTAAATACTTCTAAATGTTTTCAAGTAGATGGACACTCTAGAATTATTAGTGATTGTGTTTCCCCCAAGCATAAATCACTTATTGAGTACCATGTAGTGTGGGTCTGTGTATCCCCTCTTTCTGTTTTTTTTCCTTTGATTGTTCTTTGTTAGTAGAATATGGTGATGTTCAACTACAATTCAAATTTTAAGATTGTATATTTTTCCTTTGAATTAATTAAGTTTATGTCCTTTATTCCAGTTTTTTAAAAATTGTTGTTTCTAGACAAATACAGATAAAGAGTAATAATTAATTTATCCTAATTTTTATTATTATTTGGCACATCCAAAATTGCCTGCTATATTTTATACTTCTTTTAATGAATTATTCACAGAGAGTACCAGCTGATAGAACTCTCCTCTTTGGGCTAAGCCAGAAATGCTATGAAACCGGGGAAGGCATTCTTCATGTATCTTTTGATACATACTATAAAATTAAGAATAATAAATTACATGAAGAATTACCATATGATTGGTTTGAGCAAGGATCAATAAAAAGTGTCAATAGCATTTCTCAAAAGTAATGTGCCATTTCAGTGACACTGTGTTTAAAATTATTTTTTATTTTATCCTTTTAGTCAAATAGGCTAATAATTTATTGAAGCTCCCTCCCTTTCTACTAAAAATTCTCTATTTTTGATGTGTTTTCTAAATCTTTAATATCCCTCTTCCTGCCTGTTTCTGTTTGTGATGGTTTTCTTTTTTCTTTCTAGTGGTAAAGGTGTGCACTAGTGCATTATATTAGCAATTTTTTGACATTGCAGCCCAATTTATTTTAGTAATCATCTCTAATAAGATAAAAGAAATTTATTTTACATAACCATAATACGGTTATCTTATCTGACACACTTAAAATCAACTCTTCATTACCAGTAACATTCAGTGTATACATTTATTTTCCTAGTAGCAAAATTTTAAAAAATTACTTTCCTTGACACTGTAAGCTGAAGTGAATTAATATTATTATCCTAACTAGGCTTTATGTTGAGAAATTATTCAACAGTTAACACTGAGGGGTAAGATGATTTTAAAAAGTTCATACTTTTTTTCAAGATTTGCATAGTGGTACTTAATTTTGAATTCAAGAATTTTATAGTGGTATTTTATTTTAAACAATATCAAGTGCTTACTGATACAGAATTTTGTTTTGTTTTAAATATTGAACTAGAATTGATAGTCTTCGCATTAATTTCTTAATATTGAAGTTTATCTTGATGGTTTTCAGTGTATTTCTTTTTGTTTGAAGTTCTTATGTAGTTATTACATTTGCTTTGGTTTATTATTGATAGTTTTAGCCAGAAGTATGTACCATGTATTACTACTAAGTTATTTTTCAAAAACTTCTTCAGGTCCACTTATACAAAAAGCAGGAAAACCTTTGGGCAGTGTATAAGTGGATACCCAAGAGCTAAATAAACCTGAGAAGAATTCACAAAGGGACTGATATCAACATTGTGCTATGATACAGCATAAAATCACCCAAGATTTTGAAAAACCGGTAGCTTGTCCACCGTTGATCTTTTAACTTAGGACCTCTTCTAGACATTTACAAGGTCAGACATTTACACATCAGAGCTGAAATCTGTCAGTCGTAGCTCTTTTCCAGTTGATGGCGCATGTTGTCACGTGTGGAGAGTGCAATCGCTTGTAAGCAGCTGGCTTTTCAGACAGAAACTTTTCTATTCCTCAATAATTAATCCAGTAAAATTCATTAATACTTCTGGCAGGAAAGCTGATAGGGATAGTGAAGCACTCCATGATAATTTTAATAGACTATGATACTTAGTGGTAAAATTGATGAGTATCTTTCACCTAGGGAAATAAATCATTTGAAAGAAGGATTAAGAAAACTCTCAGTTTAGAGGAATATATTATATAAAGTGGCTTTCTTAAATTTTAATGTGGCTTCAGATCATCCGGGGTTCCTGGAAAACACAGACATTGACCCAATTAGTGTGCATTAGAGCCTGGAATTATGTATTTCTGATGAGCCCCCAGGTGACAGGGATATTATGGCCTATGGGCCACCCTTTGAGTCCAGTGTGTTGAGAGAATGGCTGGCTGCAGTGTGAGATTGCTGGTAAGAAAATACATAAGTAAATACATACAATGAAGTTCAAAGTTAGACCTATCTGTGTATGTGTGTTTTGGTGTAAACCAATGGTTTAACCTCTCAGGAGATAGCATTTACTCTAAAATTCAAGATACAGTATGTTTATGATTTTAATAAATGCATGAAAAATGTGCAAAATAGCAAAGATAATAGACTAGATAGCTGTTTTGAGACTGCACATTTAAAATAAAATGGGAAACTTCATAGTAACAGGTAATATATTTCAATAATAAGACGTAAGACAGAATATGTTCCATAGTAACAGTTATACACATGGAATAAACATACTTATGTTAGCTCAGCAGAGGATTCAAAGGCATAGGATTAGTGACAGCTACCTGGCTACTACAAGTCCTGTTGTTTCTCACTGCCTCTGTGATTCAGCCAAATTACTGTAACCAAGCTGTGTTTTAGTTTCTTCATCATAAAATGCCAGCTAGGAAAGTTGTTATAAGTATAAATGAGCAAGAGAGCAATTTAGAACAATGTTTATCTTGAATTTGACAGAGCGAAATGTATATTTTTATTATTACCATAATAATATACAGTTACTTTTAAACTAGTTCAGACTAAGATTATAAAAAATTTGCAAACAACAGAGGCTTTGAGTTCATGTTGCTGCTAAGTTAGGAATGAAAAAGATGGTTATTTATTTGAAAAACAACACAGTAAAAAATAACCATTGAGGGAATGGAATTATCAGTGAAAACAGAGTGCAATCAACTCTCTCTTTGTATCTTTGGGTTCAGCATCTGCAGATTCAACCAACTGCAGATGGAAAATGTTTGGAAAAAAATTGCATCTGTACTAAACATATGAAGACTTTTCCTTATGATTCAGTAGTAGTAGTATGGTGTAACTACTACTGATTTAAATATATTTATGGGAAAATACCCAGGAGAGGAATAGCTGGATTGAATGGAACTTCCAATCCTAGTTTTTTGAGGAATCTCCATACTGACTTCCACAATGGTTGCACCAGTCTGCACTCCCACCAACAGTGGAGCAGTGTTCCTTTTCTCTCCCACAGCCTCGCCAACATTTGTTGTTTTCTTTCCGGGGTGAGATGAAATCTCAGTGCATTTCTCAAGTGACCAGTGATGGTGAACATTTCTTCATGTATTTATTTGCCATTTATTTCTCATTCATCTGAGAACTATGTGGTCATCTCTGATACCCATTTTTGGAGAGGGTCTTTGAATTTGGGGGCCTTGGTGTTTTTCAGTTCTTTATATGTTCTGGATATAAGTCCTTTGTCTGAGGGATTGTTGGCTAAAATTCTTTCCCATCCAGCTATTCCCCTCCTGGATATTTTCCCAGAAAAATTGAAAAGGTCATGTCACAGTGATATATGTGCACCCATGTTCATAGCAGTACAGTTTGTGATAGCTAAATCTTGGAAACAACCAAAATACCATCAACCGCAGAGTGGATGAAAAAAAAATGTATTTTTATACAGTAGAATTCTATTCAGCTATAAAAAGGATGATCTTGAGGCCTTTATAGGTAAATGGAGGCAACTTGAGAATATCCTCATTAATGAAATAAACAAGACTCACTTAGTAAACATCACTCTCTAGTGTAAAAAATAATAAGAACTGACAGAATAATGGGATCCAAAAAGTATAATAGGTATTTTAAAAGTGAAAGGGAAGGAAAGTGCTCTAAAGAATATAACGGTATGTACAGTGTGTAAGACAGATGACCATATTACTAAATTTCTGTTAGATCATTGAACTGAAGAGATTGCACTGTCAATGTTTGAGTGTCTAGCCACTTTTTATGCTTGATTTTGTAACTTTAACAACTATTGTTAAGATGACAATATGTAATGTATCAACTAGTGATTTTATGTTAATTTTTTTGAATTCTGTAGTCTACTTTTTTTCTCATTTTTTCTATTTTTTTTAAATTTTCTATTCTTTCTTTAAATAAAATTTAAAAAACCAAATATATTTATGTTGCATAAAGTGTTATAAAGCAATCAAGATGATTTCAGATATACAGGAGGATGCATATGGGCTACATAAAAATGCTATGTCATTTTATATAAGGAATTTTAACACTGAAAGATTTGGGTATTCATTAGACTCTTGGAACAAATCTGAGGATACTGAAAGACAACATTGTAACATTAGAGAAGGATGTTCAAATCAGCTAAGTAAAGATCTGATTATTAAAAATAATAGAATGTAAGACTAGATATTAATTGTGTCTAGTGGTTAACTGCTAATATGCCTTACATTCCAAATTTGAATTTGTTATTATTATTTTATTTCTGCCTTTTTCTGGCATGGATTTAAATATACATTTAAAAATGCCAGTTCATTGATCATTACCTCTGCAATCTTTCATTATTAATAATAATTATAGCTCAGAGAAGAATTTTTATATTTTATTGCTTATAGAGATCAATGACATTTATTTTATTTATTTATTTATTTTTTTCAAAGTTTAAATGCAGAGATTTCTAAAGGTCTACAATTCTAAGCTTTTGTTTTGTGGTTTTCTTTGCTGGAATAAATTTTCTCGTAAACTAATAGGCAAGACAATATACAGGAATCCATTTGGTAGCATGTTTAATATTCACAAAAAAGTTAATTTTGTAAGGGAAGTATAGCACCAACAATCTGATTATGAGTGTTTCTTAGCTAAAGTTGTCCAAATTTAATTTTTTTGAAGAATATTTTGTTATATACATATTATATGAATAGTTTTTTTAAAACTGAGTTGCTATTTATTCTATGCTAACTTTATACATAAAAACAATGAATGAGCAATTCGAAGATGAATTTTTTCAAGTCAAAATTATAGGAGTTTGTGTTCCAAGAAGAGACTACAAATATAATCACGTTGGAGGTTAGAGTTTCACTGTCTGAACAATCCATCCCATAAGAAAATGGTGTTAGGGCCGGAGGTATAGCTCAATGGCCTAAGCATCTGACTAGCAAGCATAAGTCCTGAGTTTGATTCCTGGTACAAACAAAAGATACTATGCAGTATAGACATTTGGCCTATAGTTTCTTTCCTTTAACATTATTTTTGATGCATATTCGTGATATTTTTTAGTTGGGCTTTGTTTATTCTCATTGATGCATCTTCACTAAATGCTTCTATGTGGTAGTCATTTTTACTGTTGTTGGAGAGTTGGGTTCATTCCCATTGTTAATAGTACTACTATGAACATGCATAGCCTTTATCATGGCTATACAGTGATATTTCTGTTCATGAACTTCATTCTTTCCATGATTCTAATAACAAACCAAATCAAATTTCCCCATAAGGTAAACATTGAGACTGACCACTGAATTTGATTTGGTCCTTGTAGAATTTGGTTTATGACCAGAATTATGGAAAGTTCATGAGCAAAGGTACCACCGTAACTGTAAGACTAGAATTGCTCAGTCTTTTGGTATGTACATGTTTACTTTTAACAGATGCTACCAAATTAATTTTCAAATATTTAACTCTGTCAACCTGATATACCAGTACTATTGCCCCATACCTTGTTAATTTTTGGTGTTATCTGGCTTATTTTTTTAAATCAATCACATTTGTGTGGTCCAGTAACAGCTCATTATGATTGTAACTTGTATTCCAAGTGACTAACAAAGTTGACAGACTTTTGATATGTTTGCTGTAAACTTGAATGGTCTCTTTTGTAAAATTTCTATTTATGTCCTGTGCTTCTTTTGGTATTGAGTTATATTTTCTGTATGGATTTGCAGGAGTTCATGTTCATAATTTTGAATGTGAGTTTTTGCCTGCAATATGTACTGCAAGCTTCATGCATTCTGTGGCTTGCTCTTTCATTTTCTATACTTGGTGTCTTTTCAGAAATAGAAAGCTTTAATTTAAATGCCATCAAACTTACAGTGTTTTCCCCTCAATGGTTACCACTTAAATGCTGTTTAAATAATCTTTGTCTACTCCAATGGAAAGACATTTTCTTTTAAGACTCTGTTGTCTTGTCTCCCAAACTTAGATACACAGTCCAGACTGTAGAGCTGACATTTTTATACTTAGGAATCAAATTTCACCTCATGCACAGTGGATATATAATTTATTTGGTACCATTTACTAACAATATTGACCTTTCCCCCTCAAATCTATGTGGTCAAATTCACTCTAATTTACTGTTATAAATTGTGTGGTTTTGTTTCTGGATTCTGCATATTTCGTTTTATCTTATCTGCTTTGAATCAAGTACTCACTGTCTTAATTATATTTGGTAATTTAAGACCTCCAGTTTTTTTTTCTTTAGTATCACCTTGGCTAATCTTGATTCTTTGCACCTCTGTATACATGTTAGTTTGTTAATTTTTATTTTAAAAACTTAGAAACAAATTACTGGGCTTTTGCTTGAGATCACAGTGCATACCTGGACCAGATGGGGGAAAATTGAAATAGTTATAATATGGAGACTTCTAATCGCTGAGCCTTACATATCTCTCATTTGTTTATCTGCTTTGTTTTTTTCTAAATAGTGTTTTGTAGATTTTTGATATAGAGGTCATCAACATTTGTTGGTAGATTTATTCTAGGGATTTGATATTTTTGTCTAAGTGTCATAATTTCAGTTTTTACTTGTTGATTGTTTTATGGTAGCACAATTCATTTTTTTATATGAATGTCCTTGAATTCAGTAATTTTGCTAAATTTACTAATGAAATCTAACAAGTTTCTGAGGATTCTTTTCTATCATTATTATTTCAATTGTTAGCATAGTTAATGCTTTATTAAAAGAAATAAAAATTATTTTTGTGTAAAATAAAATTGGAATTTTTATTTTTGAATATTAAATAATGATGTGGTTTATATTCATAGTAAAAATTAAAGCTGAACTCTAGATTTACAGTGGGGGATAGTGCATTAGCATTTGAGTTGATGGTAGAAAAATTGGAATTAATGACTCCTTTTCCCTTTATATGAATAATACTTGAGTAAATGGTCTGTCTTTCTGCTTAGTTTCCCCATTTGGAAATTAGTGATATTGGGCTAGATAATTTTCAGTCCTTTTGCCTGGGAACAGTTGGCTGTAAATTGGTTTTGCTTCTCCCTTTGTGGTCTTGTGATTTTGTGGTTAATAGTCTCATGACCTCATTTTGGTGGAGAGTACTAGGTGGGACCAAGGCCACTCTCTACTCCCATGTCCCCTTCTCAGGGAACCCGAGAACTCATTTCTCCCTGCACACCCACACTGCCTGTAGGATGTGGTAATAGGAGTCTGCCTCAGGTTCATCTGTTCACACACTTCCCTCTGCTCATGCCCCCTTGACTGCTGCCATGTTGTGTTAAATACTGCCTGCCATGCTTTGCTGAGAATCTTGAATTTTTCCCAGCCTATGACCTGAAAACTAGTTTGGTATTTACAATGCTCTTATTTTCTCCCACCACTTTCATAAGGGTGGTTAAAGTAGAGAGAATGGAAATGAGGAATTTCTTTTCAATTTCTTTCTCTTCTGTTCTTCTTCCTCTTCCCAATACAACTTGTGTCAGCTTCTTGTCACTGTGGCAAAATTCTTGAGATAATCAAGTTGAAAATGAAAGGTCCATTTTGCTCACAGTTTCAGAGATTTCAGTCCATGTTTGCTTGGCCCTTTTGCTTTGGTCATGTTGCAACATATTTCCTTAGGCCAGGAGTGTATGGCAGAGGAGGCCAGTTAGTTATGGAGGCTGGGAATGAATGAAGGTGGGTAGATTGCTAATACCACCTTCTACAACACACCCTCCGATGACCTAACTTCCTTCCACCAGGCCTCCAATTTTTTTATTTATTTTTATTTTTTTAAATTTTATTTAAAGAGGAAAAAAGCAAAACAGAAAAAGGGGTAGAAACAATACAGAATTTCAGAAAAAAATAAACAGTAAGAAATCACTAGTTGATAAATTACATATTGTCTTCTTAGACATAGTTGTTCAAGTTACAAAATTAAAGCATATAGAGTAGACATTCAAACACTGAGGCAGCAAAGAAGTTCAATGATCCAATAACAACTTAGCAATATGGTTATCAATCCTACACACTTAAACATAAATGCAGTTATATCCTTTAGAGCACTTTCTGTTCCTCCTTTTACTTATTTAAAATTTTTTTTTATTTAAAGAGAAACAAAAGCACGTAAAAGGTAGAGATAATACAGAATTTCAAAAAAAAAGATAAACAATAAGAAATCACTAGTTGATAAATTATATATTGTCTTCTTAGAAATAGTTGTTCAAGTTACAAAATTAAAGCATACAAAGTAGATATTCAAACAGTGAGAGTGTAAACAGCTACACATGCATGAATTTCTACATGTATTTCTATCCTTTCTGTATTAGAGGGAAAAACAAAACATAGCAAGACAAAACAAAACTAATTCTTACAAAAACATAAAACCAAAAAGTCATATAGAACCGCAGTACAAGGTGATCTACAATGATTACTGTGTTGTTTCTTATTATCTTCAATAGAATTGTCTGTATCATCAGGCATAATTGAATATAGCAGTATAATTGAATATAGCAGTACATAATAATATTAGTAAAAATAAAACATTGTAGACAGTATAAAACTTCAAAGGCAGGTAATAATCAAACCAGAGTGGATATTCTAGTGAATCTTGTTATCTTAAATACAGTCTCAGATTTGATGCTATCAATGATAACAGCTTTGAATAAAATCTATCAATACAAAACAGCTATCTAACAAACCAGATTCGATTACAATCAGTCATGGTAAAACAGTGTAGGTTATACAGAGCTTTAGATTAAGTTAATAGGAAATTAAGGATGATTACTGTACTATATCCTGTTATTTTTGGGATAACTGTCTGTGCCCTCAAATCTAGTACAGGTAGAATGACTGGAACAGAATATAATACATCTAAGCAAAGTAGTGTGAATAATGTGGGTTTTAAATCTTGGTGCACTATTAACAATATAGTGTATCAAGGCCATCTATGTTAAGAGATTCTGGCCATCCTTCTCTGCCTCATTTCTGCTATGCTATTTTTCTGCCTTTGTTTGTCTACATTTCTCCTTCATTCTACTGCCTGCCCCACTCATTGAGGCCTTCCTGCCACTGTTCCTAAAATCCTGGTATTTTTTTCTCTCTCTAGAATGTTCTTCAGTATTCTCTGTAGGGTTGGATTGGTGGTCACAAATTCCCCCAGTTCCTCTTTGTCATGGAAGCATCTTGTTTCTACATTAATTTCTAGTGACAGTTTTTCAGGATACATCAATCTGGGATGGAGATTATTTTCTTTCAGGGCTTAGCATATTTCATTCCAAGCTCTTCTTGATCTGATGGTCTGTGTCAAGAAGTAAGCCATGATCCTGATGGGCTTACCATTATAAGTAATCTGTCTCTTTTCTCTGATGGCTTTTAATATTGTTTTTATATTGAATTTTTGGTATCTTGATTATTATATATCTGGGTGTAGCTCTGTTTTGGTTGTAGGTGGCTGAATTTCAGTATGCCTCACATAACCGAATGTCATTTTCTTTTCCCATGTTTGGGAAGTTTTCCTTAATTGTTTGCGGGAATAGCCTTTGTAATTCACCTGTATGTATCCCTGCTTCTTCATTCACATTTCTTATTCTTAAATTGTAGATTCTCTTATCATCATCTAGCCTTTGTATTGTTACTGCCTGTTTCCTTGTTATTTTTAAGAGATCTTTTCTTTCATGATCACACATTGCAAACTTGTCTTCAAGTTTTGATAGTCTATCTTTTCTTTTTAGGAGTTTTGCCAGCTTTCAATGGAGTTTTTAATTTCCTGGTAATCTCTTTGAATCTGCTTCATGTATTCTATATTTTCTTTATATTCTTTATCAAATGTTTCTCTTCATTTTTTGTATTCCTCCCTTCTTCCATCTGTATCTTCCTGAGCGATGCTTCCTGAGAGCATTTCTTTTATTACTCTACTCATACCCTGCTTTACCTGATTTAATATTTCAGTTTTGAGCTCATCTACAAAGTCCTGAAGATATCTCTTAATGTCCATTGAAGCCATGTCTGATGTGTGTTTGCCACCTCAGTCTCGCTTGTTTTTCCTCTCCTGGATCAGTGCTCTCAGGGTTCTGGGCTGGGGACCTCCTCCTGTCTCTATGTCCTATCATGGCTCTGGCTTCCTCCATACAGGTGTACAGTGTAGGTCCCAGCCCCCTTCCCTGTTGGCCATGTTTCCACTGGCGAGGGACCTCTACCCTCTCCTGCCTGCTCTTGTCACTGAGGTGTAAGCAGTGGTGTATGCCTGCCCCTCCCCACCGGGCCAGCCAAACTTTAGGGGCCTTCACCCAGTTAGTGTGTGCTAGGCACAGGGAATAGATTTGGGATGGCTCATTGGGTCCCAGCCAGTGGCATGGTCCAGTCCAAGCAAATTCCATGAATCTGCTCTGGGGAGAGAGCAACTGACTGAAGTCACTGTCAGTCCCAGTTCAGGCTCCTCCTGCCCGATTCCAATATGTCACCCATTTGGTTGCACCCTTCCCACGGGGGCTCTCATTCCCAGCACTGACTGTGGTTTAATTAAGGTCCCTTGGCCAGCTCTGCTCTCCATTGGGCTCACCAACCCCCTACTTCAGTGCTGCTGTGCTTCCTGTGAGTGGCAGCGGGAACAAGTTTGGGTGGTTCTGCAGGCCAGTGAGGATTCAAGCTGGCGCAAATTCAGGCCAGTGCAAACTTGGCGGGTCACTGCAAAAACACTGTGTCTCATAATTTTTAGCTGTTCCAGTTGTAGTCCCAACGTATTTAACGAGCTTTTTTACATTTTAATTTCTTCCTCTGTCAAGAGTGTCCATCTCCCTCTGTCTGGGTCTCTCCAGGGTGTTTTATTCTGGCATAAGAGTTGTTTCTCCTGGGAGGCTTTGTATTTTGTTGCTCACTGGTCAGCCATCTTGACTTCTCTCCCATTGTATCAGGCCTCCAATTTTAAAGGCTTTATAAATCCTAGAAACACCATAGGCTGTAGAACAACCCTTTAGCACATGGACTTTTGAGCTCCAGATTGTTTTACATATCCTTTGCATCATATTCTATGGTCTTTCTGCTTTCAGCACTGCTGAAGCACTAATCTAGCTCTCTAACATTGACTTTCAATGTCTTATTGGGGTTTTTTTGTTTGTTTGTTTTTGTTTTATTTTGGGACCGGGAATTGAACTCATGACCTAGTGCTTGCCAGGTAGGCGTTTATGCCAATAAGCGAAATCCCCAGCCCCTCAATGTCTTATTGGAAACTGACTCTTAATTTGAAATTTTTTTTATCTAAAGAATGCCTGATATTCAAAAGAGATTGTTCTGTGCCAGAATTCATCACAGATATAAAAATCCAGACTGAATTTTTTTTTCTTAGTTCATTTATATGGTACCAGTTCTAATCTTCCTTCAGTCAAATGACATACCCGGAAGGAGGCTGAGGACAAATACAGAAATGCAAGAACATTGCATTTAGAGGGGCAGAGCTAGATTTTACCCAGCTAGTAGTGGGTATGAAAGTCACCACTCGAGTCTAAGCAGTCATGTGACTAGAGAGGCTGCTGCATTTGCAAGTGTGTGAGGAACCTTAGTTTAACATCAAATATGGCTCAAAAGAAGCATGATTGTTATCATATAATTTTCCTTTTGGCCAATAATGCCACCCAAAAAATGTGCCACTCAGGGTTGTCTGCCACCTCTGTGCTGCCTTTCCCTCTACTTTAGCTATGCCATTGGGATATGTATCAGAGTATTAGCATTCCTGTTATGTGATTTCCTATCACCTCTCTCATATTCTTTTGTTTTATTCATCTTTTCTATTAATTTGTCCAAATGTTTTAAAAATTAGTGTGGCCACAATAAAGAATATACTTCCACATTTTTATCATAGCACATAGGAAGATATTTACACTGCACCAGCTAGCTCTGTCTTATTTTATTACTTGATATGTAATAGATAACAATTGGGTATGCGCTTACTAGGGACTTTCTTCCTATGTATTGATCATGTAATTAAACAGAGTCAGAGATAGATGAGAAGCAAATGTTATACCTATCCTTGTGGAACTTAAAATATAGTTGGAAGACATGACAACACAAGATAACCCAAGAAAATAAATTATAGATTTATCAACTCTAATTTCTGAAAAAGCTCAAAGAAAAATAAGATCAGCAGAGTCCAAACTGCATGAAGGTAATTTTGTAGAGAAGTTTGCATTAAAGCTTTGACAGGCTGGTAAATTTATGAGATGCTAAAATGTAAGAATTAAACCACAACCAAAAGAAATAGAGAGAACAAAGCCAAGGTTGAACAATGCGGCAGATTACCAGGTACTGTGCTTGACTAAGTAGAAGAGATAGTATTGAATAGCAATGTAAAATTCATGGTTTTACTGTATTTTATGATCTCTGCCCACTGATCAAATATTTAAATAAACCTTTGTGAAATAAATACAATTATGGTGTATCCTTACTTACCTTATTCACCAGATCTGGTACTGCCTGACTTTTGGCTGTTTCTCAAAGTCAAAATGACCATGAAATGTACATGTTTTGAATAGATTTAGATATGGAAGCAGCCACAACAGCACAACTAAAGACATTTATGAAAGATGACTTCCAGAACTGCTTCAGAAAGTGATAACAATAATGGGATAAGTGTATTTTAAATGAAGGAGAAAATTTTGAGTGGGGTTAATAACAATTTGTCTTTTACTTTAATAAACTTATTACAAATTTAAACATTAACCATAATTGTTTATTATCCCATAGGCATAATGTTTAGTTGCTTATCTGGTAGATCTATTAAAATACAGATTGTAAAATATTGGTATCACAGGTTGTAAAATGGTTAAATTTTGATCCATAAAGCAATAGATATCAGGTACTAACGTGATATATGAGCTAAATCACCTTGTAGAAACTTCATAATATCAAGAGGAGAGCCTTGGTAACTCCTGTGTTCCTAATCTGAAAAGGTTGGGAACTCTGAGCATTACAGACAGATCTATCTGGGATTATCCGAGTGTGCTAGAAATATCCATAAAAGACAATTGAGGTGCTCATGAGCCATTTAAAACACATCAGTGCAGAGATGTCAAATTGAAATGATCCCACTTTTTTGGAGAGTGTTAGAGGGTTTACTCAGGAAGAGATGTGTGCTACAAGAGTAGGAAGGCTGCTACAGGGTGCCTGGTTCCTTCCCTTGCGACTGCCCAGCAGGTGAACTGGTAAGTAGACAGATGCTCATGGAGTCACATGAAGCTATGGATACAGTGACAGCCTCAGACAATGTGGCCCATACCAACAGTAGTCCAGAGGTCTCCAGTGAGTGGAGGAGGGAAGGTCATTGAAGAATGTGGAAAAAAGGGTCCACAGGAAGAGAACTGGCCTTAAATACCCCCCACTCCCACAGAGTGAGTCCCTTAGCTTAGTGACCAGGAAGTTCACCTTTCCCTTCACAACTTACCTCCTCTTTCCTCACCTTTGCTTTTTTTTTTTTTTTAATTCCTACTTCATATTTTAGAGACATCAGGACATGAGGTTAACTGTTTAGGAAACGTAGGAAGTGGGAAGCCGTGAAACCAGCAAATCCCTCTTTACTGGCTGTTGTCTTCCACTTAGAGCAAATTCTAGCTCTCAGGGAGGGGAGACTGGCTAAGGGAGGGAGGAAGACATAATTCCATAACTTCTAGTTTTTATGTATTTTTCATATAATGCAACATGATTTCTAATTTGAGAATGTGTTTGGGGGGCTAAAGTTACTACCATGCAAGTTTGTGTTTTTTAAGCTCTGAGGGGTCAAAGTCTGGTAGGTGTCTGATTCTTGTTGACTAAAATGATCTTTTATTAGTTTTCTATGGTTCTACAACAAATCACTGGAAAAGGAGTGGCTTAGAAAAAGGAAGATTCACTTTGTCATATTTCTAGAGCCCGGAAGTCCAAAATCAAGGTGGCATCAGGATTATGCTTTCAGGAAGATGAGGAAAACTTTTCTTTTAGCCTGTTGGCATTAGCTTAGCTTGTCTCTCATTGTCGTCAAGATGCTGCTTTTTAGTGTCTGGCTCTGTGGTAACTGGCATTTCTTCTAGGGTTGACTTTGTAATCCTCACGTGCCACTCTGTGCATTTGTCTTTGTTCTCATCTTTTCTTTAGGCCATCAGTCATATTATGTAAGGGCCCACTCCAGTGAATCCTCATATCAGTTTACATATTAATAACGTGAGTAATGATTTCATTTGCAAAGGAGTCACATTCAGAAATACCAGAGTAGGAGGACTTTGACATATATAATTTAACTGACAACAGATGGTGTGCAGACTTTGGTCTACCTGATGTCTTTAAATGGGGTCAGGGTTGTGTGTGTGACTGTAGTTAGGGATGCTTCCTAGTTTCATGTCTGTCTGTCTAGCTGTCTATCTATCTATGGTACAGGAAATTGAACTCAGGGCCTTTGCAATGAACTATATCCCTTGTAACCGTCCCCCCCACCTTTTAAAAAATTTTTGAAGCAGACTCTTGCTAAATTACTAAATTTCCTTGAGGTAGCTCTAACTCACAGACTTGTGATCCTCTTGCCTCAGCCTCCAAATGCAGTGGTGTTATAAGGATGTGTCACTCTAGCCTGGGATCAATCCTTTATACATGGGCCTTTGGGCAGTTAACATTCAGACTTAGTCTTTCAAAGTCCTTCTGTTTTGTAAAATTTTCTCACACCAATAGGATTGATTGCTATCCACATGTACTCATTCAACTATTCCGAGTGGCTTTTAGAATTATTATTATTATTATTATTGGTCTTTTGGAGACAGGGTCTCACTATGCAGTTGAGACTGGCCTTGAGCTCACTTTGTAGCCTAGGCTGGTCTCAAACTCACAAGTGCTAGGATTACAGGTGTGAGCCACCACACCCAGTTTAACGATTATTTTTAAAATGGATACTTTCTCCTTTTAATTTCCTGCATAATATTCTTTCCATAATTTCTGCTGCTTTAACACATTTTATGTTGTTTAAGGTAGTATTTCTACCAGTTACTCTAAAATAGTTGCCCCCATGTGTGTTTCCTCCACTAAATTGTTTTTCTTAAATCTTGTTGTTAATTGTATTTTCTCTTAAGTGTGTCACAGGCCGTAGACTGCAGAAGGAGCTCGTTGTTTTCTGAGTGTGATCGAGTGTGCACAAGAGTAGTCCAGGGCCACTTGCATTAAGTGAATCTTGAAGTGTATCACAGTGCCTGGAAACTTCTTGAAAGCAACATCCTCAGTAAAATTGAGAGGAGATATGGGCAGGTGACAACTTACTCATAATCTCCTTGAAATAGTTTCAATCCTTTCCCCCCTCCTGCTAAAGACTTAAAATGATGCTTTGTTTTCTTTGTTATCAGTGTCTGATTAATAAATAGGCAAATTAGTTAATGTCTAGTGTGATAAGACTTAATCATTTTTCCATGTTGCTCATTCCAACATTAATTCTCAATGGGGCAATGAGATTGTTGAAGAAGAGCGTAATGCTAATTATAGTAACAATGATGTTGACATTGATATTGGCTGACATTTAATGCTTAGCCTGGTGTTGTGCAATGTCCACTGTTTATCTAACTTAGCTTTTCTGTAGACTCTATGAAGTAGGAAGAGTTATTCCCATATTATAGGTGAAACATAAAGGCTCAGAGGAGTTTAATTCACTTTTCCAAGATCATACACTGGGTAAGATATTGTAGTGATTGCATTCAGATGACTATACTTGTAATGACTGCTACAATCAATTAATCAATGTCACTTTTGACTGTTAACATTCCTTCAGTCAAATAACTTTCTTATGGCATGAATTTAAAATTCTCACCTATCTCTGTGGTGGCCCTTTCTGAAAAGCTATTGCTCAGATTGAATTTCTTATCCTCCTATCTGAACATTCAGATAATGATGCAATAAAATCTTTTATGGGATACTCTTCAAGATTGTTATATCTCAGGGAAGGAATGAGATATATTTTCGTAACTTCTGACTTCTACAAAGTACTTTCCTCCTCACTGCAGCACAAAAAGGTTTTGAAGTTGTATCTCTTAAGAAGGGTAATCAGCAATTATTTTCAGAGTCATCCCACAATCTCTCATCTTGTCATTTTGTGGAAAGATCCAAAATTTCATGAATGTTGCAAATTTAATTTCAGTTCGTTGTATTCCAAGTCCAAGTCAATAGTCTGTTCCTACATGCTTGCATCTTGGCTTTAGAAATGGTGGAAGCTAATGCTTTCCTTGCAGAAGTGCAAGTTTTATGCCCACATAAGAGAAGAAAGAGAAGCTGAGAAGTCAGGCTGGGTCTCTGCCCCTGTCACCTAAGTTGTCAGATGCAGGGGACAGAGGACCTTTGGGGAAATTATTTGGCATTTAAAGCAAGTGGTTCCCAAGGCAGCTGCTGAATGGAATTGAATATTTTGTTGAATGGTTTTCTTCTCTGACCTTTATTACTAATGAATCTTTTTATAGAAGCACTTAAACAGTAAAAAGGAAGTTTGTTTCTGTTTAACTCTTTTCTATTTGTCCACAGGACCCAAAGAAATGGTATTACCTGGCAAGAGATCTGCTGCTTTTCATGAAAAGTCAGACCAAGGTAGTAATACTTTTTAAAAAATTGTTATTTTGGTCTGTTTACTACATGAAACTATTGACTTTCCTTATTATTGGTTTTCAATATTGAGTGACTTATCAAAAATGTAAATCATCTGAAGAGCATAAGGAGGGTTTTATGGTGATCACTATTTATAAAATGAACAGTAACATTTTAAAAATATATAACAACTTTTTGAAACATTGTGCATAATGATTATTTTTATGATGGTATCGTTTCATTTATGTTAATAGATTAATAGGATCTTGGTGAAAAGATTGTGTTCTCTTCTTTATTTGGAAATGATTTCTATTGGTATACCATATTTACATATGCTAGGAAATTACAGAATGAGACCTTCTTTATGGTCCAGTGACGAAGGATGAATTGTTCCTTTATGAGGAAATAAAGCATTAGTCAGATGGCTTTATATTTTACTGTTTGATGATGCAAAAAAATTGTTATAAATTTCTAGAAAACTACTCTAAGTTTTATGAAGACATGCTCATATAAAATAAAAATTTTCTCTGGAAAGATTGAATTATACAGTTGTTGAATAGCATGCCTGATTATGCTTAACAGATTGCATGTTTAGTTGCTAAATTTTCAAATTGCTATGTGATTTATTTACATATGTTGTCCTAAGAATATAAAAACTCATGCAAATATTCTAATGACATATGCATGTAAACAAAGTATGAGTATACAAGCGCAGTATATGTATATTTTATAAGCAAAACTGCTCTTTCAAAAGATATTTTTACAGAAATGTTTCAGACAGAATTGTGAGGGGAACTGGATGCGTCTACTGAGCATGCTCTGTGTGCATATCTGTAATATTACTGTATGTGTATAAGCACCGGTACTAACTGAAATGTACTGTGTCCTTACATACTCACAGGAACTGATTTTCATTTTCGGCTAATTGTTGAAGTCCTCCCAAACAAAGAATGCTGAAAAGCTTTTATTTGCAGTTTAGCAGGAATGAATTTTTGCATTATAAATTGGAGTCTTTGTGTTTACCTTTTGCATTCAGTTAATTCTTCAAAGGACATGAAAACCCTTTGAGAAAATAGCTTCTCTATCATAAGGGAGATTTTTGAATCAGGACATTCTGTCCCAGCTCCATCTACTCCAAAATGTTAATTCAAGCCAGGATTATTGAAAATAGTTAATAAAATGAGTTGAGGGTTTCTGTGCTTTTCAAAGGACATGATAACAAGATCGAATACCTAGACAATATGTGGAAGAAGCGGAGGCTGAACTACATGACAGCAAGTACTTCTTGATGGGGAATCAGCAGAAGATCATGCCGTTCACAAAGTATGAGGGTGTCAGATGTCTGTGTCATACAGTATAGAAGGAGCCAGTAAGGGGCGTCATGGGTCCCCATGCATTAGAATGAAAATAAAGAATGAGAGGACAGATTCTCCCCAATCTATTCATGTGAATGTTTCCTTTTCCCAGAGGTATTCATACACTAATACTCTCAATTAATTAGGACTGTATTTTATAAATGTAATATACAGACAGACATTTTGAATTGAGTGTAATAGAGAAAGACTGGTGGTAAGGAGGGGACTCCTCATTCACACTGTAGAGTTTTTAGCATCTGTGAATCCAGAATAACAAAATTTGCTTCTTTTCATCATGAGAATATATGCATTCGATGGAATGCCAAAGGTCAAGTGCCTTGGTATCATAACACTCCCAAAAAGTCACCGTGACCCAGCACCCATCTGCCTTTGTGTCAGAGTGTGGAGGAGGGGACTGAGGTGGGAGAACTGGCATAGAAAAATTGGTTCTTCTTAAGGTATCTGGAGGTTCATTCTTTAGATTCACTTAAACAGGATGTTTTTCATCTCATAGAGTTTTTATTAATAAGGGAGAGAGTGCTAATGTATTGATGCTTTGTCTCTATCATTTCAGAAGAGGCATATACATTTAAATTTCAATGTTTAAATAGTGGTGGCTTAAGACATACTCATAAAGGTGCTATTTTTTAGACAAATGCAACTGCATGCCTTATCCTAGTTGTAAATGAATAATGATGAACACATTCATTTCATGTAAGATTAACTCTGGCAAAGGATCCCAGAGTGCAAAGTGCTGAATTAACAGGTAGTTTTCTGTGTGCAGATACCTGAAAAGTCTACATTTCACACTTTTAGAAGGGATATGGAAGTAAATTTTTTCTTTTCTTTTCTTTTCTTTTCTTTTCTTTTCTTTTCTTTTCTTTTCTTTTCTTTTCTTTTCTTTGGTACTGGGGATTGAACTCATGACTTGGGCTTGCCAGGCAGGCACTTAGGCCACTGAGCTAAACTCTCGGCCCTAGTTAAATTTTCATGTAGTGTCTTATTACTAGAGGTTATTAGTATGGTCACAATATTCTTAATTTTTTATTATCCAAAAATACAGGCAAATTTAGTCAGGTAAAAATGTAAAGTGTCCTTCAATATATCTAGTAATATTTATATAACTATAATGTTATAAGTAATATATTTCACATATATGAAAGAGGTGTTACATTATTATAATAAATTTTTATGTTTGTATTTTCTGAAAAAGTTTCAAACAAAATTTTCACATCTGGAATTAGTTTTTATTGTATAAGAATATTAAAGTTTATTCCAAATGTAGTTACCTTTCCTATAGAAAATCAAATGTGATAGCAAATATTTAGTTAGACATTTTGATGGACATTAGGTTAAAATCTAGGCTTATAGTAAACTGTGTAAAAGCGTAGTTTTCTTTCTTCTACTCCACAGCCTAACCTTAATGTATAGCCTTATAACCGTAAAACTTCTTTTTAAAAATTAACCTTCTGAATCCTCATCATGATACAACTCTTTTCTTTTCTCCCCAGCCTGCTTTCACTCAGTAAAGTCAATTAGACATAGTATCTATCGTAGCCTTATTAACTTATACATAGGTTTATATATGTAGGAATACATTATATCATTGTGCATGGAGGGACCCATGTATTTGCCAGTCACTTTCACTTTCACTTTTGAGTAAAGCAGATACTTTTTGAAAGCATATACTTCTTGAATCTCCAGGATTTTTCCACTGAAGCAAAATTTAAAAGCCTCAAAAAGATTGTCTTATACTATAAGAGTTATAGTTTAGCTATGTTTTATATTAATTAGCAGTACTTTGAGTGCCTACTCTAAAATTATCACTTATTTTCAAAGAGAGTAGAATCTAAACTCAGACCCACTAATTTATAAAGCCACTGTAGGAACATGTTCTTTGCACCAAGGAGAGATGGCCTAATTCTATCGCCACTTGGCTTTGTGCCACTTTGCAATGTCATTGCAGAAAAATCTAACCTGAGCTCCTCAGCAAAGTCACTTCGCTTAAGAGCAGATCAGGATCCTGTGAGAACACTACCTATTACAGAGCTTCCATAAGAATCAACAGGAAAATGAGTCCCTGGAACAGCCATCCCATTCATTTATTCATTTATCAGTTAACTGGTTACCTACTATATTCAAAATGCTATAGCACAGATGCATCCCAGAACTAGATTGTCTCCCCTTTGTGCTATTCTACAGACACACATGCATGCTTACACGTACATGCACACACCACACGCATGCACACACACATGCTACAAAATCTAATGCATGTAGTTAGAAGTTATCTCTGTGCTTCTAATTTTTTACACAAATTTCACTTTCTTTTATGTTCTTCTGTATATCATTCATGTGTATAGTTAGAAACCATTGGAGTGATCCCTGGTGTCTGATTATTGTTGAATCTGTGTGTAGAAATTTTGTGGTTATTGAGAATGTACATGCTTGTTTGTGGAAATACAGTCGAAAATAACACACACCCAGCTCAACAAAGGAGTCTCTGTAGGGAGAATCTTAAAGTACCTAAATGCTAGGTGTGGAAGTTGGACTATGGTTACTGTTATTTGTGAAATTAGATCTGTTGCTGGTTTGGATGGAACCATTAGTAGTTGTGGATCCCCAGGAATTGGCAATTTTCAGTAAACAACTAGTAGCTTTGAGGGAATTGGTATTTTAAATGCTTTAGTAGATATGTTAATTTTTGTTTCTTCAGTTTTGTGGTACCAGCGTCAAGGGAAATCAAGTTATTGAAGATAGTGTGGTCTAGGTTGAGTATAATAATTTGTGATATTGGATGTCCAGTAGACTTTGAGAGTGTACCCAATGAGGTCTGTCTACCTAATTAATATTAATATATATATATATATATATATATATATATCTGTCTCTGTCTCTCTCTGTCTCTGTCTCTCTCTCAAATGCATTTAGCTTTTTAAAAATTATGCCACTAGATGTCAGTAGCAACCTCCTAGGGTTTCTATGACCTTTATTTGTAACAAAATAATGTGATTAGAACATCCTATCAGGGAATAATAAATAATCAATTTGAAAATTGAAGATCTGTTTTTGAAATATTAAAATTACTATATAAAATATCCTGAAATTATGTTTAAACTCATTTCTGTCCATGTGTAACACATTACTTTTACTTTCTGGCTTTTCTGTACCAGTGAGGCTTTATAAAGAATTATCTATGAGAGCTGAGTGATTTGGCAGAAATCCCACCTGCCACCACAGCTCTCAACTTCTGTTGCAACACTTTATGATTCATTGATGCTATCATTGCATAAGGATTTGGATTTTGGCTTTATTTTGTTTTTTTGTGGATGTGTTTTGGTGATGTTCACCATCAGAAGATTGTGTGGTATTAATTTTTCAGTATTCACATCTGTGCCTTATTTACTTAGCAATCATTGAGCTATCTTGGGTCTGTGTTCTGTTGCTGTAAGATACTCAGGACATTTTGATGGATACCACAGCATATTATGGATGTTTACTCACCAACTTACACATACAATAATGTGCATGTATTAAAAAAGGAATTTTACCATTCATTATAATTCAGGTAATTGATTTTTTAAAAAGTAGGTAGAAGTATTGGAAATGTTTTCTCACAGAAACGAATAAGAAAATTGTAGCATTGAAAAGTTCTATCAGATATTGATAGATTTAAAAATAATTCAGTTTTTATCTGTTAAGATTATATTCATATTAGCAGGAAGATTCAGTCTAACCTGGTAGAATTCTAACTGATGTTTACACAACAGTTAGAATTCAGTGATGGGGTGTTGACTGTGAGTTGACCAATTACCCCAAAAGTTTGTTAATAATAATAATGAAAAAAAAATTTGTTCCCATTTCTCACTGTCACCCATTTTGCACTTTTTCTAAAGAAAATTAATTTGCTTTAAATTGCATTAAAAATATCTTAGTAGCCAGGTGGCGTGGAGACACATGCCTGTAATCCCAGCTCCCTGGAAGAGCAAGGCAAGAGGCTCACAAATTTAAACCCAGCCTGAGCAACTCACAGGGATGCTCTCAAAGCAAAATAGAACACACACAAACACACACACAATTAAGGGCTGGGAATTTACCTCCAATCTCCAGTGCTGGGCCAAAAACTTTTCTGAACATATTAATGCAAATTTTCTATCCTTATCAATGTAAAGATTTTACTAAAATAATTGTCCTAGGTGGTAGCAGTGAGCTAGGGTTGTTTGAGTTAGCATAGAGCTGAAGAGGTAACTGCTTTCATAAGAAGTTGTTATATCTGAGAATTATTGGCTTGACTTCCTAACACTGTATTTCTTATTTTTTACGTCAGTATTTAGAACTTAGTAAAAATGAGTCGACAAAAGTCTTTCCCTAAAACGGTGGTTAGCATCTATCATCATGCTTACCTGTAATGAGGCAAACACTGAAACCATGCTGCAGTTACTTGACCCGTGTAATTACCTTACGTGGAGTTGACACAAGGACCAAACGATGCTAATAAATGGAAGGCATATCCTTAGCTAGGTGCTCAGTCAAGGCACTCTTGACCTTGAACTTGGTGAAAGCATGCAGCTGCTGGGTCTATCATAATAGCCTGGCCTACAATTCTCATATTTAACCTGGTAGACCAGGTCAGGGCTGGAATCAGGCTGGGGCATCTTCTTGCTATTACTTTCTTCATCATTTCTGTATAGTTAAATGATAGCTATTCATATTGGATTGTGTATAGGGAGCCTAAGTATTTAAACAAACCATCTATCAGTACATTCTACTTGTATTATTTTTGTTGGGAGATACAGTTTGTAAGTCTTTAAGTGGTACATTATAGTGATTCAGAACATGTACACAATGTGTAGTAGTCAAATTCGAGCAATAGGGATTTCCATCGCTTCAACATCCATCCTTTTTATGCATCAAGGATTCTGTATTGTCCTTTTCTAGTCATTTCAAAATATGGAGTGGATTGTTTCAACCAGTAGTAACCCTATTGTGCAAAAGAGAAACTCAAAGTGATTCCTCCACTGTTTTATTGTCCCTTATGCAAATTCTTTCCATCTCTGCCAAATCTCTAGACCACTACTCCAGTCTGTTCTTCTAAAAGATTGACGTGAGTTTCCAGAATTAAATGAGAACATGTAGCTCTCAGAACACATAGTTATCTTTCTATGTCTGGCTTATTTCACTTCCTATAATGAACTACAGTTCTATCCATATTACGGCAAATGAAACGGGTTCATTCTTTTTCATGGCTGATAGTATTTCTTTGCAGAAATATATCAGTTTTCTTTATACATATATTCATCCACTGATTGATGTCATATTTGACTCCTGTGACTAGAGCTGTCATCAACGTGGGAGTGCAGGTACCTTCCCTAACTCATTCACATTCGTTTCATCACTGTCAAGTTGCCTCGAAACCCACACAACCTGGTTAACCCTTCTGTGTGACTCATATTTATCTTAACTACTTTGCATTGTCTTTACCTAGAAGTTGACTTTTCTTTCCCCCTCCCCAACTTCTTGCTTTTCTTCATTTCAGAGATAGCAGAATGTTGAAAGGATAATTCTTGGTAGTCAGATGTAGTGAAGTCAGGTTATATATGGGCAGTTTATTAGCTTATTGCTCCCTGATCAAAAGCAAGGTATTCAATTGCTGTGTTTAATGATGATTTTTTTCTACAAATAAGGAAAGAAAAATACTTGAATAGTTGAGTTAGTCAAATGAGGTTATTAATACTAACTTAGAATACTACCTTGGCACATATATAATAGCCATTCTTAGTTCCACTGAATCAGTGTCAAAATTCATTTCCATAAAGTTTATTCTCAAAATTTTTGTCCTTCATGGTCTCTAATCTCAGTGGTGTGTATTGGAAAACCTACCTGATCACTTCACCAATACTTTTCTATTTAGTGACCTATGAAGTTTAACCTCTTGGCTGCCTTAATAAAATGGGACAGAAGTATTCATCTGGGCCATGTCTAGAATTACTATGGAGGCAAACCAGGACTAAAAAATGGTAATAGGACTTAGTATATTTACCACTTATACTGTCTCTGTTATGTGTAAGACACTAAATTAGGAGCTTTACTTACATTAACTTACATTATCATGACATATCAGGGTTGATTGGAATATGTGCGAATGTTTGGATTTTAAAAAATCATTATCATATGTAGCACATTACCACTGACCCCATTAAAACACTCTCCCTCACTTTGAATACACTTACGCTGTCATTTTTGTCATTTTCCTCCCCCTTCTGTTTATATCTATGATCAAGACTATGATGATCCCAGCTGCCACATGGCACTCAACACGAAAAGCATGCTGGTGAAAGCACTGCAGTGCATCCCCATGTTCTGTGATCACTGGATCTGGGCAGCTGCGTCTTGTGAATCTTTCCCAGCATTAAAATGACCATGAATGGTAAATGTTTTGATGCACTTCAGCACATTGAGGCAGCCACGAGAACACAGAGGAAAACATGAAAGAGGATTTCCAGAACTGCTTCACAGAGTGTCAAAAATAAGTATTTGAAGAAAGGGGGAGGGAAGTACTTAGGGATGAATTCATGACAATGTGCTTTTACTGTAATCAATAGTTTTAACATTCACCATATTTTTGATCATACCTCGTACATGCGTTTGGTGAATGGTGGACAGGAGGGTAGTGAATCCACATTTAGATCTGTTGAAAAAGGAGGTGGTATAATATTAAAGCACTTAGGTCAAGGAGAAATGGAAGCTTAAAATTAGGGTGTCAAAGAGATGTTTGAAAACTATTATATAATTGGACTGAAACTGAGGGAGTGAATGATTGATTGTGTGAAAAGGAACTTAGACAGAGAAAAGCAGCCATGAAATAAGCCCCCTTCCTTACCTCCCTACTCAAATAAAGGGTTGTGTTTTCTCTATTTTTTTTTATTAAAGTAAGGGATATAATTTGGGTGGGGGAGCAGATCACTTATCCTTTTCAAATCTGTAATAATACCATACATAAAATAAGTGCATAAAAGTGAATAAAAAAGACTAAGGCAGATAAAATTACTCTTGACCTAATTTTTGACCTGATATAAATATTGTTAGCAGTAGCAATTAACCATGCAATAAAAATTTTATTGTCCATTTTGCAAGGTGGAAACTTGATATTTGATGTAATTGATGGTATGATAGCAAGGCATAGATCAAATATTAGAAATCCATATAGAATATATAAAAGGCATTGTAGATCATCTACTTTGGCAAAGCATGAATAATGTTAATAGCAAATATTTATGGGCTACAGTCAGCCTGCTGTATTCCAGGGTTCCACACTCATAGATTCAACTAATTGGGGGTCACAAATTTTAAAAAAGGAGTTACATGTATGCTCTACATGTGCAGACTAGCTTTTTTGTTGTTGCTATTTACTAAACAAAAGAATGCAAGATATTTACATAGCATTTATGTTATAGTGATTATTATGAGTAACCTAGGGAAGATTTAAAGTATTCAGGAGCATATGCTTGGGCTATATGGAAGTATTATACCATTTTATTTAAAGAACTTGAATATTTGCAGATTTTGGTACCCATGAGGGAACCAGAACCAATTTCTTATGGATACCAGAGGATGATTGTATTTATCTGATGCCAGACCCTGGTCCACACACTTTATGTATAATCAGTTTATTCTTGTATCTGTTTTAATCTGGATACTGATAAGCAACATATATTTGGACTGTTGGATTTTGGGAAATCTGTGGTCAGGCACTGACTTATTTGGTGTCTACCCAGGGCCCACTTCCTGGTTCACAGATTGGGTTTCTAGCTGTGCTTTCACATGCTCTAAGGGAACATGAGCTCTTTTGGACCTCTGTATGAGATTACTTATCCCATTTATGAAGGCAAAACCACCTTGACTCAATAAAACTCCAAAGACCTCTCTCCCTAATACCTAATACCTAATACCCTGGGAGTTACGATTTTGCCTTAGGCATTTTGGGGGGAATATAAGCATGAGTCCATTGCAGTCTTACAATAGCACAATGCAGGGACTGTTATGATCTTGGTTTCACATTTCTTTTGTCATGGCAGTACCATAAAATGAACAACCACAGAACTCATTAGCGCATGTCTGCAAATTGTCTAGGTGGTTTTGCTGTCCTTAGTGAGACTTGCTCGTCTATCTGTAGTCAGCCAAGGCCAGCTCCAGATTTGTTTTGCTGATCTTGGCTGAACTCTTTCATATTTGTAACTTCAGTTAGGGCAGCTGGGCTGATTCAGCTTTGCCCTATATAATCTTTCTTCCCTGAACAGTTTTAACTGAGCCATAAGACTACAAGGGAAAAGAAAGCCATTAATATGAACAGGCTCTTCTGAGACCTACCCTCAGAACCAGCAAAGTACAACATTCTATTAACAACGCTTCAGGACCAACCTGGAATCAAGCGATGAACAGATCTTACCATTTGCTGGGAAGAGCTACCAAATCACACACCACAATTGTTTGGATATTATGATGGATGGAAAATGGGGCTTTTTAAAAAACCAAACAATATGCCAGAATTTTATTCTACATATAAGATATCTTAAAGAAAGTCATATTACATTGCTTGTTGCTGGGGTAGACATGTGACTTCTACCTGTCCTACTGTGGAATTTTATTTCCTGAAATTCAGTGACTTGATAAGGGATGAGTATGTGTCCTACAGAGAATTATTCTCAGCCCTAACATGAGACGTCAAAAATAAAGACTCTTCCTTTACACAAAAATTATTTAGATACTGACCTAAAATACTCTGTTCTTCTATCATTTGGGAAGGATGGTAAGACAATTAAAAATGAAAGAAGCAGGGGAGAAAGGGAAGAATAATGAGGCGGGGAGGAAGGAGGGAGAAAAGATTTAAGACAAAAAATGAATGAGCAAGTATGAGAAATGCTTATATCATTGGAGTTATGGGGTCCAGACATGCTTGAAATCTTAAGCTTATTAATTTCTTAGTATTATGATTAAACTGGTTTGACTAAAGTTTCTGTCACTTGACACCTAAATATTTTAATAATGGTGATGCATTATTTTGCAACAATGAGTGCTGCATTGCTCCCAGTTCCTCGTGTTCTTCCAGAACCTTCTTGGTGTCCCCTGAAGGTCATCAAGTGGTGAACATGATTCTCCCTTTTTTCGAATGAGTGGTCTTGTGTCTGATACTGTGGAAGTGATGCTATTAGACTTTCCAAGCTAGGTCATAGGGATAGGGAACCTGACCGACTCTTTTGAAACACTTGTCCTTGGAAGCTGGTTATCAAGTGAGAAAGTCCAGACCCTTTAGCTCAACTATTCTTTTTTTTTTGAGTTATTTATCATTTTATTGCTTGTTTCTCAACACATTTTTTGAGGAATAGCAATAAGATTTCCAAAATTCAACATTATTAAATATTCAAATAGTAAAATACAATGTGGAAAAACAAAGCCCTCAAATGTTAAATAATCCAAGCTCTGTCAGAACCAACTGGGATAGTAGTGGCTGGATTTATCATCATGGTTTAAGATAGACAAGAATTGCTATCCTCTGACCCAAGGAGCAGCAAGGAGTCTCAAATGCCAACCAACCCTCTAGGCACTGGGAAAGCATTGTGGTCTCCCTTTTGCAATGTCTCGGAGATTCATAATGACTCTGAGTATGGCATTTTGCCCTCTCACCCATCTTGCTGCCAAGACAGTCAAAAGAAACTCCTGTAGTTAACACTAGAATGTGAAGACCAGAAACAATCCCACTGTCCAGGAGGTGGCCCGCACCTGCACAGTTCTCCAGTCCTTTGCAAAGAAACTAGCTCAACTATTCTTAAGGAGTCCTGCGCAATAGCCCCATCTCTGGTTTCAGCCAGTAGATTGCATCATCTAGCAACCATGGGACAACCACATCTTCAGATGCTGCTGGCTCCCTGCCTTGGGGCAACCTAGGTGATGAAGAGGGGAGCAGAGACAAGCTTTCTGCATGTGGACCCTGCCCCAAATGCAAATTCATGAGCAAAAAAAAAAAAAAAAAAAAACAATGTGGTTACTATAATAAGCCTTTAAATTTTGAGATAATTTGTTAGGCAGTCATAGACAACCGCGATGCCAGCATGGTGCTTTTTCCTTGTCCTCTATCCCAGAGCTCTCTTCTTTTACTAAAATACCTGTTAGAGCCTTTCCATGTAGTAACTGTCATTTCACATTACCCCATGTTTTAAATGTGCTTTAACTGACCTGGTAGATCTGGCCAGTTTGTGTTGATTATTATCACTGTCTCCATTGGTTTTGTGATGTGACTTTCCTTGGGTGGAGGCAAGATTGAGGATGCACCTGTTGCTTCATGCCCCCTACTAAAAGTCTGCTCATCTGATTGCACAAATTTTACTCTCACTCTCCACTGCTGTGCTGTCTGATATGGTAACCTGTAGGTGCTTGTAATTACTTAAATTTGAATTAAGTTAAAATTAAATATAATTTAGTTCTTCAGCTGTACAAGCCACATTTCAAGTGCTCAGTATTTATATGTGCTACTGGCTAGCATATTGAGCAGTGAAAGTTACAAAACATTTCCATCACTGTCTCACTCTTCTGTTAGGCTCTACACTGATTTTCATTTCACACATGTGGTCCAAGGCTAAATCCTAATGAGGTACAATGATATGAAAACCTTTGACCTTAAGCAGAGAGCTCCGGAGATCTGGTTTCTTTCCTAGGTGTGAGATCTGGAAAGGACAGAGATGAGAATCTGCTCTAGTTAATAGGATTATTTTCATTTACATCACATAAAACAGGCTACTTTTTGTAGCCTGTATTTATTCCTAGCTCCTGGACATGTAGGCAGTGTTTTCTTTTTTTTTCTCTATGTAATTTTATTTTATGGAAATCTTGCCTGACTTTCAGAACAATTAAATTCATAGAAGGTATCCTAGTGAGGAATATAGCCCTTTGCAAATGCTAAAGGGTGTCCTTGCTTTCCCAGCTGAGAGTCCTCATGAGCACACAGGGCTCCTATTGACTTGAAAGCTTACTCTGGCTATGGAGTGGGTATTAAAAAAGAAAAAGAATCAAGTCAAGGCAAAAGCGTCTTTACTCTCCCTGGGTGTAGGTTTTCTTGAAAGCTTGTTTATTGATTTGCATTGTAACAAGTGAGCTTGCAAATTACCAGAAAAAAAAGAAAAAAAGAAAAGAAAAGAAAAGAGAACAATAACAATAACAAAAGAATCAGGGAAATAATATCAGTCATGGACAAATTTATTCATCCACTTCATCTCATTTGTAGTCAGTTACCATGAAGTTGTGAAATAAAAAACATCATAAGCTCCTCCCCTACCTTTTCTTTTCTGTTTTTTTTACTATTATAGGAAGGTAAGAATTTAGTCAATCAAAAAGGAAAATAAATATAAACTTTCAAGCAAAGGTTCATTTCCATTAAAACTGTCTGTGCCAGGCTTTATGGCCTTGTGTGAGGCGAGTGATGAGGACAGATACAGAGGAGACCCGGCTGAGGGGATAATTCCTGGGCCATGAAAACAACTCTATTGCTGGTCTCTAACCAGTTATGCACATCACATGAAATCCTGTCCATTAATGTTCCTATAGCAAGACGGCTTCCTAAATTTCTGACCCACATGATGAAATGACCCCTTAAAAAGGTCCTCAATCAGGCAATTTTGGAAAAAGGCTGAATTTTATGTCTCCCCTCCTGTAGTTTTATGATGAACATTAGAATTAGTATCTGAGACATCCAGCTGGAAAGATACCTGTTAACTTTGTTTAACCCAGAGTTTCTTGCAATTAGTGGTCCATGAAATCTTTTTATATTTTAGTATGTATTTTATGTAATACTTTTTATAGGCAGGGTACAAGGTTTTAGTGAAGCACACTTTTGAGATGCTGCTGTAAAATAAAACATGGAATCCCGTGAGGGCTGGTTTTGCAACACAAAAGTTACCCTGGAAAAGGTAGCACTTACTTAGCAGCCATTCAGATAGAATGACTTTGCTAAGTAAGTTGATCCTAAAACCCTGACAGGGTGGGATTGGCCCACAGGGAACATTTCCTAAAGAGAGACCTGGGGGAACTCTTGTGACAACGTGTTGGGAAGGACTTTTTGGAACAGGAGATTTTCAGAGCTATGTTTTCAGAAAGGTTGCTAATAGAAGGGGAGAGAACCTGCTGATGGAAGAGAACCAATTGCAGAAAAATTTAGCTATGCGGTGTGACTTCCAGAGAATGTTCAACCCCGTTTTCCCTTTTTGAACAGCTGTTTCTCAGGAGAGTACATTTCCCTTAGTGTCGCTGTTTTCTTACCAGCTGTTCACTCTTGGTTCACAATAGTCTTTCATTTACTCCTTCATTCCTTTGAACTCCTTTTTCTCAGATGACCAGTTATTTCCAATTTGCCAAGTGTAATAGGCGTCTTCCTGGGTGAGCTCCTTGGCCCTCATGATTCAGGATTCCACTTAAATGCTTTTTGCGACCATACTTATATCTCAAGCCCAGACTGCATTTGTAGAATCACAAACTTATATACAAAATTGACCCATAAACTTATACTCTAAATATTTTTCCTCCTGTAGATCCTTGAAAGATCCATTGTCTAGTCTCTCACCCAGATTAGAAACCTAGAATTCGTCCTTTACTCCTCTTTTTGTTTTAGTCCCCTCTCAATCAATCACCGGGTCTGTCAAATTTTGGCATTTCTCAAGAATAGCTCATAATCCCCATTTCTTTCTCTTTCATAGGCTCCAACAAACAACTAGCTTTGGAGTCAACTCTTAGTGCTTGTTCTTCACAGCTCAATAATCTTGTCTGTGCTTGTTATTCTCCTTCAGCCTCATTTTTCTCATCTGTAAGATGGGGATAATTGTGATGTCTAAGCAAGAGTTGTGATTTTGTGAAAATAAAATGGGGATCAAGTAAGGACATGTAGAAAAGATTTATTTGTTTTCTTTTTTCTCCCTGCAGTGAGTGACATGTACCTGTTTATTATTTGGGAAAAGCATAAAGTCTTGGTAGGCATTTATGTGGGGGACAGATATTCTAAAGTACTAGGATGACTAGTGAATAAGATAAAACATAACTGAAGTTGCGATTTGTTAGAATATGGGGAAAATAATTTTTTAATATTTTTCTTTTTCATTGCACAATTAAGGACTTTTGCCAGGGAAATGAAAGAAGGAAATGAATGATCTTTGCTACCCATCAAAATCACATATGAACATATGTGTGATGGAGTAGGTACATGACAAGGAGCTGATGGTTGCATAACTGGAATATTGCGCAGTGGGTTCATCAGGCCAATGCACAGGAATGCGCATGATGAGGCATCAGCCAGCAGGAATGCAGCTAAGGCAGGATGCAGGTGCCTTTAGACTGGGTATTTTAAATAATATAAAATTATTTCTAATAGACCTGGAGAAAAGGAAGTCTAAGATGGGCATTGATGGTGTCTTCCTGCTGCTTTGTCACACAGTGGGAGGAGCAAAAGTGCCAAACAGCTTCCAGGCACCTCTTCTATAAGATCGTTATTCTTACTCCTGAGGGTATTGTACTCCTGACTTGATCACCTCCTAAAAATCTCTCTTAATACTGTCACATTGTTGGTGAACTTTCAGCATATGAATTTGGGCAGACACAGGCATACCGAAACAATGGCTTAGAGCCTTTTTTTTAATTTTTAAAATTTTTTTATTTAAAGAGAAACAAAAGCATGTAAAGGGTAGAGACAATATAGAATTTCAAAAAAAAGATAAACAATAAGAAATCACTAGTTGATAAATTACATATTGTCCTCTTAGAAATAGTTGTTCAAGTTACAAAATTAAAGCATACAAAGTAGATATTAAAACAGTGAGACTGTAAACAGCTACAGATGCATGAGTTTCTACATGTATTTCTACCCTTTCTGTATTAGAGGGAAAAACAAAACCTAGCAAGACAAAACAAAGCAATTTCCTATAAAAACATGAAACCAAAAAGTCATATAAAACCACAGTACAAGGTGATCTACAATAATTACTGTGATCTACAATGATTCTTATTATCTTCAATAGAATTGTCTATATCATCAGGCATAATTGAATATAACAGTACATAACAATATTAGTAAAAATAAAACATTGTAGACAGTATAAAACATCAAAGGCAGGTAATAATCAAACTAGAGTGGATATTCTAGTGAATCTTGTCATCTTCAGTGCAGATGCCTATACTCTCAGACTTGAAACCATCAATCATAACAGCTTTGAATAAAATCTATCAATACAAAACAGTGACTAATTATGATTAGTCATGGTAAAGCAGTGTAGGTTATACAGAGCTTTAGATTAAGTTAATAGGAAATTAAGGATGATTGGTATATTCTGTTATTTTCGGGATAACTGTCTGTGCCCTCAAATCTAGTACAGGTGGAATGACTGGAACAGAATATAATACATTTAAGTAGAGTGGTGTGAGTAATGTGGGTTTTAAATCCTGGAACACTATTAACAATATAGTGTATCAAGGCCATCTGTGTTAGAGATTCTAGCCATCCTTCTCTGCCTCATTTCTGCTATGCTATTTTTCTGCCTTTGTTTGTCTATTTTTCTTCTTCATTCTACTGCCTGCCCTACTCATTGAGGCCTTTCTTCCACTGTTCCTAAAATCCTGGTATTTTTTTTTTCTCTCTCTAGACTGTCCTTCAGTATTCTCTTTAGGGTTGGATTGGTGGTCACAAATTCCCCCAGTTCCTCTTTGTCATGGAGGCATCTTGTTTCTCCATTAATTTCTAGTGACAGTTTTTCAGGGTACATCAATCTGGGATGGAAGTTATTTTCTTTTAGGGCTTGGAATACTTCGCTTCAAGCTCTTCTTGATCTGATGGTCTGTGTCGAGAAGTCTGCCATGATCTTGATGGGCTTACCTTTATAGGTAATCTGTTTCTTTTCTCTGACAGCTTTTAATATTCTGTTTTTATATTGAATTTTTTGTATCTTGATAATTATATGTCTGGGTGTAGCTCTGTTTTGGTTGTAGGTGGCTGGAGTTCTGTATTCCTCACATAACTGAATGTCATTTTCTTTTCCCATGCTTGGGAAGTTTTCCTTAATTATTTCCATGAATAGCCTTTGTAATTCACCTGTTTGTGTTCCTGCTTCTTCATTCACAATTCTTATTCTTAAATTGTAGATTCTCTTGTCATCTTCTCACCTTTGTATTGTTACTGCCTGTTTCTTTGTTATTTTTAAGAGATCTTTTCTTTCATGATCACACATTGCAAACTCGTCTTCAAGTTTTGATAGCCTATCCTTAGTTTCTTTTAAGGAGTTTTGCCAGCTTCTTTTGATGGAGTTTTTAATTTCCTGGTAATCTCTTTGAATCTGCTTCATGTTTTCTATATTTTCTTTATTGAATGTTTCTCTCCTTTTTTTGTGTTCCTCCCTTCTTCCATCTATGCCTTCCTGAGAGATGCTTAGCATTTCTTTTATTACTCTACTCATATCTTGCTTTACCTGATTTAATATTTCAGTTTTGTGCTCGTCTACAAGGTTCTGAAGATATCTCTTAGTGTCTATTGAAGCCATATCTGTTGTTGCATGTTTGCTGCTCTCTGTCTCCCTTGTTTTTCCCTCTCCTGATCAGTGCTCTCAGGGTTCTGGGCTGGGGGGCTCCTCTTGGTTCTCTCTTCTGTCATGGTACTGGCTTCCTCCACACAGGTGTACAGTGCAGGTCCCTGTCCCCTTCCGTGTTGGCCACGGTTCCTCCAAAGTATGCTGGCAAGGGACCTCTGCCCTCTCCTGCCTGCTCTTGTCACTGAGGTGCAAGCAGGGGCTGCTTATGCAGGCCCCTGCCCACCGGGCCAGCCAAACTTCAGGGACCTTCACCAGGTTAGTGTGTGCTAGGTGCAGGGAATCGATCTGGGACAGCTTATTGGGTCCTGGCCAGGGGCGTGACCTAGTCCAAGAAAATCCCATGAATCTGCTCTGGGGAGGGGTCAACCAACTGAAGTCACTGTTGCTCCCAGTTCAGGCTCCTCCTTCCTGATTCCAACATGTTGACCATTTGGTCACACCCTTCCTGTTGCGGGGGGTCTCATTCTCAGCACTGACCATGGATTAATGAAGGTCCCTTCACTAACTCCACTCCCCACTGAGCTCACCAACCCCTGACTTCAGCATGGCTGTGGCTCCTGTGAGTGGCTGCGAGAACAAGTTTGGGGGGGATTTGCCAGCTGATATGAATTTGCGAATTCAGGCTCTCGCAAATTTGGCAGGTTGAAGTGAAAATGCCTTGTCCGGTAATTTTAGCTGTTCTAATTGTAGCCCTGAGACTGTGTGTTTGAGGAGCTTTTTCACATTTTAATTTCTTCTTGTGTCAAGAGGATACATCTCCCTCTGTCTGGGTCTCTCCAGGATGTTTTATTCTAGCATATGAGTTGTTTCTCCCAGGAGGTTTTGTATTTTGTTGCTCACTGATTGGCCATCTTTGTTCACCTAGAGCCCTTTTAAAAAACTCAATACATGGACAGAAAGCTGCAGAAAGTTGTACTCCAAGCCCTCTGCACTCTCAGGTCTATTGTTGTAGGAAGAAGAATGCATGATTAATGATAATCATTCATTCTTTTAATAAATTATATTGTCCTCCTTCTATGGGCCATTAATTCTAGATGCTAGGAATATGGCAGTCTACAAAATTGACAGAAATCCCCACCCTGCTGGATTTTATGTCCCAGGAAGAGGAGACAGATGGTAAACAGGATAAATAATTGTAGAGTATTCTAGAAAACAGACATGGGGAAAGGTAAAGCTAGGAAGGGGTCAGGGTGTCTTGTGGCAGGGATGAAGTTGCATATTAAATAGGAGGACCCAAAGTTATTGTTAAGGTTCTGCTTAAGCAAAGACCTGAAAGAGAACATAGGTCAGAAGAAGGGTTTTCACTGAAGGAATGAGCTGATCAGACTTTCCCTTCATCAGGGTCACGACAGCCACCTTTGAGAATAGACAGAATGCGAGATTGGTCATTAGGCTATTGGATAATCCAGGCCAAAAATGGTAGTGGATTTGGCCAGGTGGTAATGTTGGAGGTGATACATGTGGCAGTAAAAGTCAGTCTTCAGGTAGACAGCATCTCTACACCTATGCTGGGTTTTTGGTTTGTGTGTTTGCTTGTTCTTTGTTTTTTTGCAGAAATGCCAGGATTTCAAGGTCAGATGTAGAGAACCAGAGAACAAAACCTAGAGAGAGAAACCAAAGGGAGAGAGAGAGAGAGAGAATGTTATTAGGAAGTGAAGTCCAGGAGCAAAGGTGATTCAAGCTTTAGGAGGTCTGAATAATATTTGGTAATGCACAGTTCAACTGGAAATGTATCTGAAGGAGGTGCAACAGGTTTGACAAACAGAAGGCCACTGGTGACAGAATCAGAAGCAGTTTTTCCAGGTTCCTGTGGTAGAAATAGATTGAGACCGAGAAGTAAAGAGGGGTAGACTGAGATTATATATTACTTACTCATGAAGCATGGTAGACACAGACAAGTCACTTTCCAGAAGCACTTTATTTTTTAATCACAATCCACGTTAAAAAATGTATCTTCTCCAGGGACTTACTGCACCTGTGTATACATGCCAATATAAAGAGATAGGTGGAAATAGTATTTTTTGGCATAACAACTACTTTGATACAGGTGCAGTGTATTGTACCTATATATTTTCATTGTCTTCTATATAATTATTAAATACTTGTCACATGCAATAAGTTGATTTTTATAATCCACTCTAGGGTTTTGATTCATGATTGGAAATCATGATCATGAACAACAAATGGCATAAAAATTTCTACCTAGACCTTCACTCTCACATTGTCTACTACATCTGTCAGTATTACTCTTCAATCTGTAGTCACAAAGTGGAAAATCAGCAGTTATTTTGGGTCAGTAAGAGTCTGGTTCTGTGAGGTAGGGTTATAGATCACTGCAGGGAGCAGACTTGACACACACAAGGTCCTCCATACAAAAAACAAAAGACTCCTTGTACAGGTGAAGGCATTGACTGTTCACAGATAAAGTGTTTCCTGCCAACAAAACAATATGGGTGTTCCCCTTATGATATCTGAGCTGGAGATCTGTGACCTCGGGCAGAGTGGGTTAGCTGTGTCTGGGAGCTTTAACCTCAGCGAGATTTAGAATGAGCTTCTCTTGTCCAAGGATTGGCATATAGTAGCCATGCAGCTTCATGGATTACTGGTTTTCAAAGTCTCATCATCTGTCCTGATGACTTAACACTGGATATTGATTCAGATCAACAAAACACACAGGGGACAGATTTATAAGCAAATATCCCTACCTACATTAGACATCAAATAAACTAATGGCTTTATGTAATATATTTTTTCAAAGTCAGGAAAGTTAGCATAGCCCAATAGGGGTAATAATTGGTTCCTCTGGTGTGTAACTAGATATTACTAGTAAAGTTCACAGATAAGATAAGAAATAAACTTTAAAGGAAATGAGAGATGGGCAGAGGGCAGAGAGTATTAAAAGATTAAAGGAAAATCCACTTTCTGGATTTTCAGTTTCAAATGAAGCTGTCAAATAAGTTGCTTAGGAAGGTGATAAAGATTCTTGGGAGAGAGTATAATTAATGAGGGGGCAGAGTATTGGAGGAGAAAGTGTTGGGATTCTCCTTAAAGTAACAAAAGACCACCTCTCCTTTAAGGTTGGATAATTCCAGTCAGAGATAGTTCTGTAGCCTAGAAATGAGAAGACAAAGAAGGTTGTTTATTAATTACTGTGACTTATAGATTTGGAATAAGAACTTGTGCTAAGAGTGTGATGTGCTAAACATTAAGTGGGTGCTTGAGGATAATATTGGAGTTTTGGAATTGTAATTGAGCAGAAGTTAATGCAGGATTAGAACATTGATGAACATGACAGGTTAGTAATTATCTGCAGTTTCAAATGCTGTCTTCTTTCACTTTGGTTTAAAACTAAGGCCATGAATTGATAATTTATGGGACCCAAGAGGGCCTATAGATTAGTTTTACTCATTTACTCTTATTCTAATAAGCCAACTTTTAAAATAAGGAATTTCATATGCAGAGTTTGGATTTGAAGACTTAAAAAGTCAGAAGATCTTAGAAAAATTTGCTGAATTGAGCAAGACCTGTGTTTTGCTTACATTTCACCATTCAGTAATATACAATATGCATTTATTTGTGGTATCTGTATCACTCCTTTGTGCTGCTTCTCTAGACCCTGTAGGCATAGGAATAAATGTGGGAGCCTGATTTAAACCTCAGCCGATGGAATTTGAGTCTGAAGTAAGTATTTAAAATACTCTTACTTATTTCACATTAGCCATGCAGCTTCATGGATTACTGGTTTTTAAAGCCTCATCATCTGTCCTGATGACTTAACACTGGATATTGATTCAGATCAACAAAACACACAGGGGACAGATTTATAAGCAAATATCCCTACCCACATTAGACAATGAACAGAATACCCCTTTGTCTTACTTTTCTTTCCTTGCTAAGGCAAATTACCTAAGATCCAAAGTTAAAGAAGGAAAGGTTTTATGTTGCTCACAATTTGTAGAGGTTTCAGTCCATAATCAGCTGGCTCTAAAGCAGGGTGGCATGCAGAAGGGCAACTGTTCACGTTGACAGAAGACAGCAAAAGCAATGAAAGAGCAAAAGGGAGAAAAGCAAGCCTCTTTTCCTCCCTTATATCCTAGGCAGGCTACTGTCCCTAGGGCAGGTGTAGCGCTCACACTACCTCTGTGTCCTCCTGTTGCACAAGTGAGGGCCTGGCCCCCTGCTGAGTTACTTGAACTTCTAAACTCAAATTTACACAATGCATCAACCTTTACACCCTTTCTGTGTAGCAGCCTACCTTATTTTTGCATCTACTAGTGTAGTCTCTTAAAATTATTACTAAGAATGAATCACAGAGTGGGAAATCCACTATGTTTTTTTTGATTTAACAAAGGTAAACACAAAGCATATGCTCCCTAGGCATAGAGCTTAAAATCCAGAGGGGACACTAAAGTTTAGCAGTTACAATAATGCTATGCTGAGTATTGCATGCAAGGTGCTAAGGGGATTCAATGGCCTTGAGTGCTAGACTCTGACAGAGTAGTGGGCAAGAAATAAGGGAAGTTATATTTCTGAAGTTTAGAGATAAGGGTTGGTAGGAAATGAAGGAAATTAACTGACTGTAACAGGAAACAGAAATAAAGTTCTAGAGATAGAGCTGAGATAGTGACAAAGGCCAGATTATGAAGGATCTTGTGAACCATCTTGTAGAAGAGACAGAAAGGAAAGGAACTCAAATGCATATTTCATGAGCAGAAGGAGCCATCAAGTGGATTTTACATGAGAATCAACTTTGTTTGTGGTGGAAAATATACCAAGGAGTGAGGTGGGTTGCTTTACTATCTAACATGGGATACTGAGGCTTGGTCACTTGTCAGCCTTGTGACAAGACCTTATGCAGTGTCTCATTAAATTACTATCTCACTCCTGCAAAGCTGAGCTTTATATTGTCCTGCTCTTAATGATGAAGAGTTGAAACCTTAGAGACATTAAATCAGTTGTTGACAGCATGTTAAGTAAGTGGCAGAACTGGGTTCAATCACTCCCTGAAAAACTCATCCTCTTAACTGTTAGGCTATATTACCTTCAACTGCAGCAATCCAGGAGTGATAGAATGGGATAAATCGAAGCAATCTGAGTGATCTGTCTTTGGAAGGAAGACCAATATGATTGAATTCCCCCTGTCTCTGTTTCTCTCTGTCTCTGTCTGTCTGTCTGTCTCTCCCTCCTTCTCCCTTTGTCTCCTTTTCCCTCTCTATGGGTAGGGAGTGCTGATAGCATTTAAAAAGAAGGATAGTATCTAGATATTTTATTACATCACATAAATTGAGGATGATTTCTGTGTTTCATAGAGACACACAATAAAGAAGAACTGGTTTGTGGGACAGTATGATAAATTCATGCAATATACTGTATTTAAGGTGGCAAGAGAGATGCACTAGGAACTGTCCAGCACAGAATTGTGATCTAGATTAACTGTTGACACCTGATGATTCTAATCATCAAGGTAGCTGCCTAATCCATTGAAATATGTTTACACTGGGAACAGAAAGTGACTTAGGGAGAAGTGGTAGTATAAGAATAGTTTGAGGAAGGAAAAAGCAAGTAAAAGAAATTGAGAACAGCATTAGAGGGAAAATTAGGAGGTGTGGTGAATTTCAGGAGGGAGAGTATAGCCCATAATATTAAATGTTTCTGAAATGTGAAATAACAAAGGAATTTAGAAATTACCTAGATTTGATGATTAATCAAGTGACATTGATAGTGGTGAGGGCAATTTGAGGGGAAGGTAAGAGCCAAGGCTAGATTCTTATGACTTGAAGGATGAGCATGGAGAGAACTGGAAATGGTTTTGAGGTTTGTGAGTGGGAAGAATAAATTCAGTTATGACTAAGAACAGGAATTTGAGGAAGAGTTGTACAGGTTGTTTGTAAGACAAAAAAGCGATCTTTAATATGTTTACTTAGCGGTAGAGCAAAGTGAGCCAAAGAGAAGCCAGAATATGCAGGGAGGAAGGATACACACACATGATAGAATTCTCAGGCACATGGGAAGGGAAAGCACAGAGAGAACTGCTGCAAGATTAATTTTAAATTTAATTTCCCTATAGTACTAGAAGGAGAGAATAGAAGAGATACATGAAAGAGCCTGTAAATGCGTGAGCTTTATGATTAAAAGTTAAGGAAATTCTGCATGACAGCTTCTCTTTGCTCTTTGAAGGAATGGTAGTCACAACTACCTTGATTATAAAGAATTTAGATAAAATTAATGTCTCAAGAGGTAGTTTTACCAAATTATATATGATTCCTTAATCATTATACTCACTATTATATAATGAAATGCAATTAAATCCTTTTTCAGCATGAGTTCTCCACTGATTTATTGCTGGAAATCAGTGCTTTAAAAAGATTTTCAGTGTGTTATCCCCACACTGTACCTTGCCACCGTCACCCCAACATGTCTTTGTTTTGCTTTGTAGTTTGCCTTCTATGCATTTGGAATATGTTCCTGTGGTTTGTCCATTCTGGCCCCCTCCTATTGCCATCTGTTTTTGTATCACGTGTTTCAGGAAACCTTGAATCCTCTCTCCGTGAAGTATTTCTACTGTTAGCTATGTCTACTGATGCCCCCTCACTGGGGAGGGTACTGCCCTTCTTTTGTTCCAAGGTCACTTATGATTTTTAACTAGCTAAGTACCAGATTTTGGCTGCACTGGGGTCCTTTACACCTCGAGGGAAATGTTCTCATATTGACTGTCCTTGACAGCAGAGCTTCAGAAACTGGCCACATTCTGAGCTACTGGAAAGGAGCAGAGATGATGTGGTTCCATGCACTTCTAGCCATGTCAGTCACATTTATTTCACTTCTAGAGTGTTCTGGTCTCCTCTGAGCTTCAGAGTTTGGTAACAATGCATTCTGCACTCAAAGAGAGGATCCCTTTTTATTTCAGGGCTGGCTAATTCTGAGAAATATTAACTGCAACACTCATTCTTTCAAGGATAATGAGACATGCTATACAAAATTAAACTTCCCTAGAGAAAACAAGATACATATATTTATATTCATACGCTCCAAACCCTATGAACTGAACCCCTTGCTGATTTATTTAATGATACTCATTGGTCTTATCGCTAAACTTGCAGCACATTTTGCTTTTGTTCTCCTGAAGCTCTTTTTCTCTTTAGATTTCTTAACAAATGGTTTAAAGTGTATCCTTTCATCTTTTCCCTTCATATTGTCCACTTAGCAGGAAATCTGCCCATAATAGTATTATGCTCTAGCCATTTAATTTAACTAACCGAAAAAATGTATTTTTGTAAGGTTTTCACTTATCTTTTTAAAAAAGTGAAAACCCATTATTAATTAAAAACTGAGATTTCAAACACAGACTTGGCATTGTGAGGAAGCATTTCTGTTTGCAAGGTTCAGTGCCACAGCTGGTCCCTACAGGAGAGCTCCTGGGTTTACAGTGAGGGTCTGAGTGCTGAGTTTGTAGCTTCACCTTTGTCTCTGCCTTCTGAAAGCTGAGAGCATTAGTAATTCCTTCAAGTATGTAAGCTAAAGAATAGAAATAGCCTCCAAGAACTCACCAGGAGAATGCGAGCTCACTCACACAAGGGGTGATGGCGGAGGCATTATACTAGGCTATTTTTTTCATGAGATATTCCCTTTAATTGTTACATATTATTATCTGCCTTTTTCAAATGAGGGAATCAGGCCTCTGTGGAGTTAAATATCTTGCCCAAAATAAAACAGTTAATGAGTTTCTGAACTATGTTTAAAGGAACGTCTTGATTCTAAAACAAGTGCTCTTTCAAATTCAAGTACTCTTGATATACTAGCCTTTTTTCCTTCCGTGACTACAGATATCAGTACTTCTCTATAAAAATAAATTTAGAGCTGGAGATACAACTTAGTGGTAGAGTAGGTGCTCAGCATGTACCACATCTTGGGTTCAATCCCTAGCACTCAAAAAAAAAAATAAATAAATAAATAAAATAAAATAAAACAGAACAGTCAACAAAATATCAAAACAGTGGCCACATGTTCTTCACTGTTAATTAAATTTAAATAGAACCAGATCTAAGTTCAGAAATGAAATAGAAATAAATTAGTGGAAACTTATTTGCAGATACCAGTTTTTTTGCAAAAACAGAACCAAGAAATAGTCTTTCAACTCAAGGTGAATCCATATTCCATGTCTTTAAAGCATAGTTTCTAGATAAAACTCCATTTTCAATGCAGTTTTTAATTAATAGATTGCCTTTGTGAAATATGACAATGATTGGAGCAAAGGAAAATAGATACCTTTAAAGATGGTCTCATCAACCAGAATTTTTTTTTTTTTATTAACAAGAATGATACATATGAAATAAACTCTACTCAATGCCTGTTTGGAAATTCTCATGCCCAATAATAAAAAGACAATTAGAAAAGAAGTGGGTAATTTTATGAAGATACGAAAGCTTAAAGAGGCCAAAACTATGGACACAGAAAAGATAACAGATGGTGTGTGTGAAATTACATCAGGAAAATCTTGTTCTGATAGGAACACTGACAGGTTCCCAACTTGGGCTTGACTTGTGTGGGCGTCAGTGTGAGTGGGAGCATAACTTTTCCAGTGACCTAATTTGATTTAGTTCATTTTATGCTGATTTGTCATGGTATCTAAAGGTTCCTTGTGTTTAACAAATGTGAGAAACTGTTGTAGTTTACTATCAACCTACCCACGGGTTTATTTGATAGAAATAGAACCGGAGTTTTAGACTCTTTATAGTTATCTCTGGTTTTTGTTTACCAAGATGGAGCTACAAACTCTTGACTCCTGAAAACTTTGCTTATAAACAATACTTTAGAAAAGTATCTAGTAGGAAAGGGGCAACTTCCCACTTGGTGTTCAAATAAGGTATACAGTGCCATATATATCAATATATGTTTGATACCAGAGAAACAAGTCTGAACAGTCACCAAGAGAATTCCATTTTTACAAAAATGAGGCCTGGGCTCTTCTCTGACTTCTCAGTACTTTCTGCTCCAAATTGTCATTTTCAAAGTGTTTCTGATGATCATTTCAACTTGATTGCAACTGGTGGGGTGTGGTACCATTGGTGCCAGAGTTTGGGGCTGGGTGGCTCTTTAAAACATGGGGCCTAATGTTGACCATCCTCAGTTTTTTTGCTGTTTCATATCATGTCCTGTCTTCCTTTGAGAGCATCTCTTACTGTGCCTGGGCGGGTAGGATCATGTATCCACTAAGCTCTACAGAAATGAAATGGGTGCGATACTTCTCTCACCTTGGAGCAGTGAGGGGCTAATTATGACATGGCTCAGTTGTTATCTGCATGTTTTTTAAAATTCAAATATGGGCTCTTTCAGCAGTGGTTTGCAAACCACATGGTTCCTGCTGGGTAACCTGTGATTCCTGCTACCTTCCCAGGGATCCTTATATCCCAGTCATTATCCAAGACTGTCTTTCCTGCTTCCCATTGTCCCTGATATTTTCCTAATGAAACCCCACATGTATGAAAAGTAGCCAGGCCCAATTTTCATTATTTTCTGGTCTAGTTGTTGTATTAACCTAATTTGACTATGGAATGTTCTGAGATAACAATTGTTTTAATCATCTAAATACCCATATTTTCCAATATTTTAGGTATAATATCAACCAAGTTCTTGAGCAAGACAGTTTTTTTAAAATTGGAAAGTGGCATGACAATATAAATGCAAGACATTTAACTGACACATAAACACAAAACCACACGATTTCACAGGAGTCATGTGACCTGATTCTAAGAAAAGATTATAATCTGAGTTAGGCAAACACACCTGCTGCAAGTATTTAAAATTTTAGCTCCATGAATATGAGCCTGAGCAAAAACAAAACAGTAATAAACTAGGTAAGTACGTAATGACTAGCTGGTTACATAAGAATGCTATTATTTGAAAGAAAGAACAAAGGCATCAATGGAATTTAAGTAGACATTTAGGAGAAATGGAAAAATTTTCTCTTCTGCTATGAAAAGAAAGACAGAATTACAATTTATTGTACTATGACAGTTACAACACTCATGGGTTTAGTCAAAGAAATGCTAGATACACCAAAAATTGTTAAAACTGCATTCCATTCAGTATTGTTTATTTTAAGAGAACCCATAACATCTGCCCAGTTAATCCTCCCACTATTAAAGTTAAAATTTATACCTCTATTTCAAGTGAAAAAGTTTACTATTAAAAACACTTATGGACTGATACAAATTCCTCCTCACTTACTGAACCTCGTTTTTCAACCTCTTATGACTTTAGGAGTCACTATCTTAAAACTCTTTTAATATAGGGCAAGTCTATTCCTTGACCTTTGCATCCTGGGTTGATTATAGAGCAAAATCATCATTCAGTTTCTGGAAACTTCACTGATTGCTTAGCTGTTAGGTCATAGTCTCATAACTACCACTGGTTACAGTACAAAGATTTCACTGGCTGTACAACAATAGGATTGCTAGTGGCATGATAGGTATAAGAGTTTGTTTGGAGTATCTTTTCAGAAAGGATTGGAAAGAACAATTTGAAGACCAAGAGAATAGGCAAATCTGGTGTAACTGTTTTACTATACGGGAAAGGAGAAAAAAAAGGTATTTGCTTAAAAAAAAAGGTAGTTAGTTATTGTTTTACTTTTTAAAATGAGAGAATTGAGAAATAATTTGTATACTGATGAAAAGAAGCAGAGGAAGGAAGGAGGCTGTAGGAGGAAGGATTTGGGTAGGAGAGAGGGTTTGGCATGCAGTGGAAGACGTGCTCCGAGCCATGGACAGGTAAAACTCACTCACAGGAGGCAGGATGCTTAGGCACAGTTCCGTTAAAAGGTTAAATATTGAAAACCTTCTGATGGACGCTTTCATTCTGATTGTTTATGATTTCTTATCAAAGTAGGCCATAAGGTCATCTGAAAGATAGAAGGCAGAGGAGGATTCAGACATTTAATGAGAATAAAAGTAGGCGTGAAACATGAGGAACAGGAAGGAGTGATGTTTACCAGGCTTTTGAGTATATTGAAGATAGAGGTCAAAGGTATACAGTGAAACACTTATGGGTCTTTTTTTGTAGGCATATTCAGCTGATCAGATAGGAAAGAGAAGCTAGTGAGTTGTTTTTCCCAAGTATGTATTTTTCTTCAATGAATATTATGGGCATGAATCAAGGTAGTTTGGGTTGTAAACAAGAGAGCAACCCCAAGGTTTGTGCTGCATCAGAATGGAATTGAGGACATGGGAAGGGATGCTGACAACAGACTGTAGATGTCCAGGCCCTGGCTGAGCTGAGAGAGCTGATCTGAGCTGCCAAGTGTCAGAACAACCAATTAAGAAAACAAGAGAAACAAAAGAAACAATCCAGCCTTTAATCACATATTGCCATAGTAGGAGCAAGATGCTGAACCAGGGAAAGTGTGGAAACCCCTCTTGTTATCCCTGTTCCATTTTCCCACAGAGCAGTGCTGAGTGAGGGTCAGTTGGATCATTCCACATGTGAGGACTATTACTGTACTGCTGTTGGAGCCATGAACAAAAGGCTTTTGTATCTTCATGTACCTAGAACCAGGGAGAAATGGGAAAAGGAAGGGTTTTGGACTGAAAACATCTGAGTCAGAGTATAGAGAACTATCTTCGAGTTGCTTTTCCCCTTCTCTTGCTAGAAAGGACTCCAAAGAGATTCCTGAGGATGAACTGGGCCTGATCCAAAGGCTTGCACGCTGAGCTAAGAATGCAGACAATGCATATGAGATGGCTCCTACCAGAGGTCTGAGAACACAACTGGAAAGTCCCTTCAGTAGTGCATAGCTTGCACACTGAGTCTGGGCTGAGAGGCAGCTCTCTTTGCAAGGCCTGCAAGGCTAAACCTTCCTAACTGCTTGTGACTGTGTCTGAGTTTTCTCACAGATTTTCAGTCTGAAGCTGGATTCCTAACTAGATCCTGATCTGGTCTAAAGATTGTTGGACACAAAAGTAAGTTTAAAAACTAGGAACTGAGATGTGTGCACTTGAGATCTGGAGACAGTCTGGTTATTGATAATGACAAGATCTAGGATCTGTTGATGAAATGAATGGTTCTAATCAGTCGGAATAAAATCATTTAAAAAGAGAGACAGAGTCATACGGAGGATGAAATCTCAGTTTGTTATGGCTTGTACTTAGATGTCCCCCCATAGCCTCTAGTGCTCATAGATGAGGCTTTTAGGAGTTGACTGTATCTACAGTGTGTTAACTGGTTTAAAGGTGTGATGACTGGATTGGTTCACTGATTGGTTAACGTTGTTTAGGTTTGGATAATGAGATGGCCCTTTCTGGGTGTGAGTGAAACTACACAAAAGGCTTACAGGGAAGAGAGGCTTGTTTGGCTGCTTTGATGCTTCCAGGCTGTTCATCCAAGGACTATTGTCCCTTTGCTGTGTACTTACATATTTGTCTCATCTGTATCTTTTTCTATGAAAAAGTAGTTAATGTTATATTTATTGGTTCATATTGGTCTAGATGATGAAGCTTTTTGTCATAGTTGTAAGATCCATTACTATATTGTTTCCTTTGACTGGTACAAATGTGTTCTGGCTGACAGTGGCCCTCATAACACGACTGTGGCTACTTATCTGGAGTCAAACCAAGATTCATTTCTGACTGGGTGCATTGTATAAATATCAAAATTTCAACAACCAGTCTTCAGGCACTACAGTCTAAATTAAATTAGGTGTCATATTCTGAGAAGTTAGTTTTAATTTATATAGCCTTGATTTTGTTAACTATTCAGTATTGTGGTAATCTGAGATCCCCAAATGGAGTTTTTAAACTTATCAGTTTATCTGATTCAGATGTTATTATTATTTGCCTAAGAATGTAGAAGAAGAAAAGTTAAATAAGTCAATGCCTAGAAAGCGAATGGTAAAGTCTTGTTTTTATTCAGAACTTGTATGTTTTTATCCAGAACTGGCTGCTGATCTGGGGTTTATACTTGAACCAGTATGTCAGGCTGAATATATTCAATCATGATATTGGGTATTTGTAATGGTTGCACTTCCTATTTTTCTTTATACATTACTCGTTTTTGTCTTTCTCTATCTTTTTTAAAGCTCCTGGTATATGCTATGACCATATAAAGAAAAAAAAGAGCTTTTGTTTTCCAGTTATTTAGAATAGCCAACTCAGAATATGTTGTCCAAACCTTTGGGTCGACAGTGAGATTTTTAAGAGAAGATAAACATAACAGTGCCATGTGATTAAAACCTATTCAGATACAACAAACTTGGCTTGCCTGTTCTTTTGGTTAATTTGCTTATGTATGAAATTTATTTTCATAGCTGATACCAGACTCTTGTTATCACTGGCAGCTCAATTAATTTTGACAACTTTTCCAGGAGTGAGCTTGATGGTTTTCGATAGGTTGGGGGAAATGTTACCGGTATCAGAGGAAAGGTGACTTTGGGACCACTTGCCCTACATGCAATCCCAGATGCCTCTTCATTAGAAGTCTAAATGTTTTTGTTGTCCAGGGGAATATTAAATATTATACAACAGATAATTTAATAACAGCATAATTTAGATTTCTTACAACTGACAACATTACATGGATAAGAAGTAATTCCAAAAATTAAAAAAAATCATTGAGTTAGTAAACTAGAAATGACATACTTTTAAAATAAAAGAAAGTGAAAGCTTTCCAAGTCCCCTGCTGTGTTTCCTGCTCTCTGACTTACCATGCTAAGGATATCATTGTCATCCTAATGATAAATGCAAATAAAGTGGGGTGTGCTGATAGAGGCACAGAAGTCTTATCTCCTTCCCTGCTGGAGGAAAGTCCTTTTTATAAACACAAAGTAAAACATGCAAAGGGAAGCAACGTAATAAATAATTTTATAATAAAAGAGTGGAACTAGGACCTGCTCTTCCTGGGACACTCCCGATGTTGTCTAATTTGTCCCCTCACTGGGTCCCTCAATGGCTGGCTGCAAAGGGCTTGGTGGGCTGAGAGGAAGAGAAAGCACTGACTGTGTGCCAGTTGTGAAAGCTCCAAGTACTGGGAGAACAATATCCATGGCATGGCAGGGACTTCCAGGAGAGGGGAGGTCCCTGCAGATGCTAGGGAGAGGGTTTCAGCGGCTGTCAGCAGTGATGCCTGACACAACTGGATAGACAGCCATGGTGGAGTTTGATGGGAGGCAGATGGTTAAGGCTGAGATGCAGATAGAGAATTTTTTTTTTTTTTTGCCACAACATTAGGCACTGGTCCACTTTGCAGTACTTTGTTCTGGTATGTGTGTATTCTCTGTCCCCTCAGCCAGATTGTGTGCTCTTTGAGGATGGTAACCTTGTTCACTAATCATTCCTTGAGTCGCCATACGCAAGATGAAACAAGATTCATTGTTGCATGAATGAGGGTCACTTGTGACATTCTCCTCTGATGCTCTGGTCTCGTGAGGACTGTTCAAAAGCTCTCAGGCCCAGGGATGCTCTATCTTGTCAGAGGACATGGAAAGGGAAGAGAGGAAAATGTTTCAGTTGTGATTGAAGTGTGCCTCAGTTTATCCAGTATGCTGCTTTTGCCATATGACTTTCTGGACCTTAAATACCAGCTCTGGGAGTCCCAGGGTCTTCTAATCTTCTCACCTGATGATCTCTTCAATGCTCCAGGGTTTTGTGCTTGAACAGGGACACCTGTCTAGCTCTCATAGTACCCATTCACTTTCCTGCATTTCAACTCTGACCTGATCACAAAGTTCAGGGCTCGTAAGGGCCCATCCTGTGCCTCATGATGGAACATGCTCAAAAGAAATATGATATATCTGTGGCTACAGAGCTCTGTGTCTGACAGCTAAGATTTGCTTCCAAGGAACTTAGTGCTCTGCTGGATAGAGTACTGTAGCCATCTTAATAAGCATTCTGTGACTGATTTAAATTCTACTGCACAGTTTATTAAATCATATCTGTTGGATAGGTTCCTGCCTTTGAAGCATGCTGCTAACAACATGATACAACATCTTATTTTTCTTTCAACCAGCTATTTCCAATCACAGATTTGTACATAGTACTTTACAAATAAACTACTAATTTACAGATAATTGCATCAGGAAAGTGACAGATGCATTAGGCTTTGTCCTTTGCTTAAAATGCACACACACACACACACACACACACACACTTGTACGAAACACATTTATATCTTTTGCTGGGGAAAGGGTGTTTTCAGCACTGTTCAGGTTTAGTGTATGTATTAATTCTTAAAAATTTATTTTAAGGGAAATGGAATAGCTATTGAGTTTGACAGAATTGACTGTTTTGGGATTTTTGGCTAACAGAAATAGTGCTTCATCTTTGGCAGGGGGGTTTGAGTATTAAAAACATATGTGGAAACCTTTAATTCCTGGGTTATCAATGGGCCTCAGTTTTAGAATTTTATATTCTTGTATGATCCTAAATAATTTCAGTAATTTTCTTGTCTCCAATATGAAAATTATTTTGTCAAGTAATTCAGTTTATATGTAATTTTTACCACACTGGCACAGTTACTATTTAATAAAAAATAGTGAATGAGTCAGAAGGTGGTCTCACTACAGGGACTTTTGTTACAGTATTTGTAAATATTTTTGAATATATAGATGTAAATGAGTAAGAATGTGGTCTAAGTATAGTAAGTTTTGTTACAACATTTGTAAATATTTTTGACTATATAGATGTAGGATAATATTCTCCTATGCCCTCTAAGGTTGTATTTTTAAACTGGACCAATACTGAATGGAATGTTCTAATGCAAACAAGCATATTTAAAAAAAAGTTTCCACTTAGTTCAGAAAAAAAAAATTCTGAAAATGTTGCTTGGTATTTTTCCCTGTACATATGGTTAAAGTAAGTACATTTTTGAAGAAACTTAGAGAAAATCCAACTTGGTAAATTTAACACAATAACTCTTTCAGGTTAACTGTAAGTCTTATAAGCAAATAGAAGATGGAGAATAACAAAATGGTAGCAGAGATATTTACTACTAGCATATATATTTTTGTCTTCAGTATTTTTTGCTTGTTATTTTACTTCTAATTTTAATTTTCAAAATTTATTTATTAATAAATACTTGAAGTGCATGCATTTGACAGTCACCTTGGGAAATGGGTACCTGTATATAATAGAGCTTACTACTTTTTAAATTCTTTTCCTTCCCTCTTCCTTCCCTCCTCCTCTAGTTTCCCTTTCCCCATTTCCATTCTTATTAATATTAATAATATTATTATTATTTTGGTACTGGGGATGGAACTCTCTTGTTAATATTGTTAATCTTAATTAATGTTTATGGCCATGACACCACACTCGCGGAGGTTATCAGGATCCTGTACACGGAACAGCGTCTCTCTTACCTTCTCCAGTTCCTCTCCTTCACCCCCACATAGGGTCCCCCGGACCCCTCCCCATCTGCAGAGATCCATCCCCTTGTCCACTTCTATCCTTCCTTATTTGTCTGAGCTTGTTCTTCGCCTTACTCAAATAAGAGATACCATATGGTGTTCTAGCTTGTGTGTCTGATTTATTTTGTTCAACATTACATTTTTTTCCAGGTGCATCCATTTTCCTATAAAATATTGCAATCTTGTCCCTTTTTACAGCTGAGTAGTATTCCATTGCATGTAGATACCACTCTTTCTTTATTCAGTTGTCTGCGGATGAGTGTACCTGCTGCTTCCAGAATTTTGCTATTATGAATTGTCTTTATGTAAACATTGGTATGTCCTAACAACCTATTTAAAACAAGTGTCATGGAAGTAAACATTCATCTGCTTTATCCCATGATGGTTTCTGAACAACTGTGTTTAGTGGCAAAGAAAAATAATTTCATAAGACCCATGAGGTGTGTGTGTGAAGATGCAGTATTAATTTGTTTTGAGAGCACCAGGTAATTTACTATAGAATTTAAATTGGAGTGGAGTGTCTGAGGTCCTCACTCATTCTCCTGATTTAGGAGGAGACAACAATCCTCAGAATCTCCAATGAGATCTAAGCCTTTGCTCCCTCCCCTCCCTGCCCTCCTGCCCTCTGCCCTCCCCTCCCCTGCCCTCCTTCCCTCTGCCCTCCCCTCCCCTGCCC